>JAGIQG010000006.1:181051-245762 GCA_024679065.1 Sphyrna mokarran
GCCCCTGCCGACTCCCTTCATCACCTTTCTCTCTCTTTCTTCCAATGCTGATATTTTCGGTCAGTCACCAACTCCGCAATTCATCTTCCGGTATTGATCTTCCGGCCGGGAGGACCACAGCGTGAGCGACCTCTTTGGGCCGGGAGGACCACGCAGCGAATGCACGTGGAGCCGGGAGGACCAGAGCGTGAGCGACCTCTTTGGGTCGGGAGGACCGCGCAGCGAATGCCCACCCTTCTCGGACTGGGATGACCACACAGCGAGCGCCCTCTTCGGGCCAGGACTATGCAGCGAGCGCCCTCCACGGGCCTGGAGGACCACACAGCGAGCGCCCCTCGAGCCGGGAGGACCACACAGCGAGCGCTCTCCTTGGTCCGGGAGGACCACGTAGCGAGCGCCCCTCGGGCCGGCAAGACCATAGGTCGCGCGCCCTCCTCGGGCCGGGAGGACCGCGCAGCGAGCGCCCCTTCAGACTGGAAGGAGCAAGCAGCGGGCGGCCTCCTCGGGCCGGGAGGACCATAAGAAATCTTACAACACCAGGATAGCGCAAGCTACTAGCTTTCGGAGCGCATTCATCAGGTAAGCGAGAGTTGTGTTCGCAAACAGGGCATGTAAAGACATAAACTGAATTTACAAAATAATGGTTGGAATGCGAGTGTTTACAGCTAATCAAGTCTTTGAGGTACAGACAATGTGAGTGGAGAGGACGTTAAGCACTTGTTAAAGAGATGTGTATTGTCTCCAGACAGGACAGTTATGAGATTTTGGTAGACCGGGCAAGTCATGGGCATTACAGATAGTGTGACATGAACCCAAGATCCCGGTTGAGATCATCCCCATGGATGCAGAATTTGGCTATCAGTCTCTGCTCAGCGATTCTATGCTGTCGTGTGTTGTGAAGGCTACCTTGGAGAACATTTACCCGAAGGTCAGAGACCGAATGCCCGTGACTGCCTAGTGTTCCTCAACAGGAAGGGAACAGTCTTGCCTGGTGATTGTCAAGCGGTGTTCATTCATCCTTTGTCATGGCGTCTGCATGGCCTCCTCAATGTACCATGCTTCGTGACATCCTTTCCTGCAGCATTTCAGGTTGACAATGTTAACTGAGTTGCAAGTGTATGTACTGTGTATCTAGTGGATGGTGTTCTCACATGAGGTATCCGTGTTGATGATCTGGCACGTTTTGCAGAGGTTGTTGTGGCAGGGTTGTGTGCTGCCGTGGTCACTGTTCTCCAGTAGGCTGGGTAGTTTGCTGCAGACAATGGATGTGCAGTTGTTTGATGGCAAGAAGTGGGGGTGTGGGGACGGCCTTGGTGAGATGTTCGTCTTCATCAATGATATGTTGAAGACTTCGGAAACGATGTCGTCGCTTGGGGATTGAATTTCGGAGCTGCAACGTCATGTTGCAACTGTACAAAACTCTAGTGCAGCCGCACTTGGAGTATTGTGTACAGTTCTGGTCCCCACATTATAAGAAAGATTTGGAGGCATTGGAGAGGGTACAGAGGAGGTTTACCAGGATGTTGCCTGGTATGGAGGGCAGGTCTTATGAAGAGAGGCTGAGGGATTTGATGTTGTTTTCGTTAGAAAGAAGGCGGCTAAGAGGAGACCTTATTGAAACATATAAGATGATTAGAGGTTTAGATAGGGTGGACCGTGATAGCCTTTTTCCTAGGATGGAGAAAGCTAGCACGAGGGGACATAGCTTTAAATTAAGGGGTGGTGGTTTTAGGACAGATGTCAGAGGTAGGTTCTTTACCAGAGGGTGGTAAGGGTATGGAATGCCTTGCCTGCGTCAGTTGTAGATGCGCCAAGTTTGGTGGCGTTTAAGAGGTTGGTAGATAAGTTTATGGATGAAAGGGGAATGGTTTAGGTTAGAGGGTCACTGCTTGCTCCTAATTGGTCGGCACAACATCAAAGGCTGAAGGGCCTGTTCTGCGCTGTAATGTTCTATGTTCTATGTTCTCTGCAAGTACTGGGTGACAAAGGGTACACTGTCCGCTATGTCCTGTGTTTGCTTTTTGAGGAGGTTGGTGCAGTTTTTCACTGTGGCACGTTGGAACTGTTGATCGATAAGTCGAGCACCATATCCTGTTCTAATCAGGCATCTTTCAGCGTTTGGAGTGTCTGTTGCAATCCTCTTCATCTGAGCAGATTTTGTATATATGGAGGGTTTATCCATAGGGAATGGCTTCTTTTAATGTATTTTAGGATAGAAGCTGAAGAAATAAAGCATTGTGAAGTTATAGAACATAGAACATTACAGCGCAGAACAGGCCCTTCGGCTCTCGATGTTGCGCTGACCAATTAGGAACAAGCAGTGACCCTCTAACCTAAACCATTCCCTTTTCATCCATAAACATATCTACTAACCTCTTAAACGCCACCAAACTTGGCGCATCTACAACTGACACAGGCAAGGCATTCCATACCCTTACCACCCTCTAGGTAAAGAACCTACCTCTGACATCTGTCCTAAAACCACCACCCCTTAATTTAAAGCTATGTTCCCTCGTGCTAGCTTTCTCCATCGTAGGAAAAAGGCTATCACTGTCCACCCTTTCTAAACCTCTAATCATCTTATATGTTTCAATAAGGTCTCCTCTTAGCCGCCTTCTTTCTAATGAAAACAACCTCAAATCCCTCAGCCTCTCTTCATAAGACCTGCCTTCCATACCAGGCAACATCCTGATAAACCTCCTCTGTACCCTCTCCAATGCCACATATTTCTTATAATGCGGGGACCAGAACTGTACACAATACTCCAAGTGCGGCCGCACTAGAGTTTTGTACAGTTGCAACATGACGTTGCGGCTCCGAAATTCAATCCCCCAAATCTGTGAGCTTGTGGTACAGTGAGGTGCTGAGGTGACCATCCTTGATGGATATGCATGTGTCAAAGAATGCAATCAATTCCGGAGGGTAGTCCATGGTGAGTCTGATGGTGGGATGGAACTTGTTGATGTTGTCATATAGTTGTTTCACTGATTGTTCACCATGAATCCAAAGGAAGAAAATGTCATCTATGTATCGAGTGTATAGCATCGGCTGAAGGTCCTGTGTGGTGAAGAAGTCTTGTTTGCACCTGTGCATGAAGATGTTGGCATATTGAGGTGCGAATTCAGTCCCCATGGCTGTTCTGTCTGTCTGGATGAAGAACTGGTTGTTGAAGGTGAAGACATTGTGGTCTAGGATGAAGTGGATGAGTTGTAAAATTACATCTGGAAATTGGCAGTTGTCGGCGTTCAGCACTGAGGCTGTTGCAGCAATGCCATTGTCGTGGGGGATGTTGGTATAGACTGCCAAGATATCCATTGAGACAAGGAGTGTCCCTGGTTCAACTGCTCCATGTGTGCTGAGTTTCTGTAGGAAGTCTTGTAACGAGGCAACCAGAACTGCGCATAATACTCCAAGTGGGGTCTGACTAGGGTCTTATAGGGTGGAAGCTTTTTTCCCAGGTCAGAAATGACAAACACAAAGGGTCACAAGTTCAAGGTAAGGGAGGGCAAGATTCAGTTCAGATGTGGGGTATGTTTTTTACACAGAGGGTGGTGGGGGCCTGGAATGCACTACCAAGCAAAGTGGTTGAGGCAGACATGCTAGATTATTTAAGACTTATCTAGATAGCCACATGATCAGAATGGAAATAGAGGGATACAAACAGATGGTCTAGTTAGGAACACATGATCGGTACAGGCTTGGAGGGCTGAAGGGCCTGTTCCTGTGCTACATTGTTCTTTGTTCTTTGTATTCTCTGACAATCTTCAGTGCTGTCAGCAACTCTCCCAGTCCTGATGTGGGGATTCCAGTGTTGGCCTGGCCAACATAGAACATAGAACACTACAGCACAAACAGGCCCTTTGGCCCACAAGTTGCGCTGATCATACCCATACCTACTAGGCCAGAGAACTATATGTAATTCCCAATTCCATTTAATCCCATGTACTCATCAAGAAGTCTTTTAATAGACCCCAGCGAGTTTGCCTCCACCACTACCGATGGCAGCCGATTCCATTCACATACCATCCTCTGAGTGAAAAACTTACCCCTAACATCTCCTCTGTACTCGCTGCCCAGCACCTTAAACCTGTGTCCTCTCGTAGCAATCATTTCAGCTCTGGGAAATAGCCTCCGAGAATTCACCATATCTATTCCTTTTAACATTTTATAAACCTCTATCAGAACGCCTCTCAACGTTTGTCTCTCCAGGGAGAAGAGACCTAGGCCCCTCAACCTATCTTCATAAGGCATCCCTCCCAATCCAGGCAACATCCTAGACACAGTAAGAAGTCTTACAACACCAGGTTAAAGTCCAACAGGTTTATTTGCAATCACAAACTATCAGAGCACTGCTCCTGCCTCAGATGAGGGACTTTAACCTTCTGGGGCTTGGGGTAGCATAGTGGCATAGCTTTGCTAACTCACAATGCCAGGGACCTGGGTTTGATTCCCAGCTTGGGTCACTCTCTGTGTTAAGTTTGCACATTCTCCCCTTACCTGCATGAGTTTTCTCCAGGTGCTCCGGTTTCCCCCCAGTGTCCAAAAATGCATGGGGTAGGTGGATTGGCCATGATAAATTGCTCCTTGGTGTCAGGGTGATTAAGTCAGGTAAGTGCATTGGGTTATGGGGATGGAGGCTGGGTGGAATTGTGGTCGATGCAGATTCGATGGGCCAAATGGCCTCCTGCTGCACTGCATGATTCTAACCTGGTATTCTGAGACTGTCATTATGCCCACCTCTATACTGGCATCTCCATATCATGTATGACAAAGTAAAGGCTTTCGATGGGAGTGGATCAGAGGAAATTCTAAGGGGCATCTTGACAAATCCATGAATAGGATGCGAATAGAGGATATGGTCCCTGGAAGGGTAGGGGGTTTTAGTTCAGTCGGGGCAGCATGGTGGACTGAAGGGCGAGTTCCTGTGCTGGAATTTTCTTTGTTTTTGTTTTCAGAGGTGAATAAGCAATGACATCAGATTCAAATTCAGTTCAGCATGGTTTGTCTCCAAGGTTTTCAAATCAGCAGCTTCCCTCAACCTTTCCAAATGTTTGTGTACAATTATTGAAAATATTGACAGGAAATTCATGTCACATGACTATGCTGGACATGACATTAGCAAACCTACATCTTGAGACTTGTATTTTCAAAAATCCCATATCAGACAGTGCATTGAGTTATAAAGGTGCTAAAACATTCTTTTTAAAAATCATTTATTTGTTTAATATTTATTCAAAGCAATGTTATAAAACTTCTGTGTCTTGCAGTTTGAACTTTCAATGAGAGTTTGCCAAGCAAAGTGACAATAAATTGTCATTTACTCAAAAGACTTGAATATTTGCCCAGTGTTAAAAATGGAGCAGTCTGAATTGTCTCAGTATGGTAAATCATTAAACCAGTTTCTACCTGTATTATTGACACAGGTGACAGGTCAAGACCCATTATATTGGCAACCAATGCTGCTAAAATGTTTTGAATGCATAAAAGGTGCAAAATTGAGCTTCTTGTTCCAAGACCAACATGCTGCCTGATATACACAGTCATTTCTACCAACGATGATGCCAGTTTCTATGTTGCTGAAGTTAGCGAGAACACAGATTATAAACAAAGAACAAAAGAATAAAGAAAAGTGCAGCACAGGAACAAGCCTTCAGCCATCCAAACCTGTGCTGAGCACGATACCCTAATTAAACTAAAAAACTTCTGGCCTTACTTGGAGTGTATCCCTCTATTCCCTCCCTATTCATGTACCCATCCAGATGCCTCTTAGATGTTGCTGATATGCTTGCCTCCACCACCATTATGGTGTCAAATAGTGCGCAACTATTTAAAGCCAGCTATCATTTTAAAGGTCCTCACTTCAACTTACAGAGCTAAATTCATGCGGACTGCTGTTGTGTGGGATGGGGCGGGGGAGGGAGGAGGGAGTTGAGGCTGTCTCCTGGCACCTCTAGTGGTAAACACAGTAAGAAGTCTGACAACATCAGGTTTAAATCCAACTGATTTATTTGATAGTAAACCCACAAGCTTTTGGCTTTGTAGCCTTTGTCAGGCGAATGAGGTGTTCCGGTCTGCAATAGCAACACCTCATTCGCCTGACGAAAGCTACAAAGCCGAAAGCTTGTGAGTTTACTATGAATCTGTTGAATTTAAAGCTGGT
Source organism: Sphyrna mokarran (assembly GCA_024679065.1). Lineage (NCBI taxonomy): Eukaryota > Metazoa > Chordata > Chondrichthyes > Carcharhiniformes > Carcharhinidae > Sphyrna > Sphyrna mokarran. The sequence continues at coordinate 187,212 of JAGIQG010000006.1, forward strand.
GTTGCCAGACTCTTCCTGAGTTTACCCCAGTCCAACACTGGCATCTCGACATCATGGTCTCTAGTGGTTACAGGCTGTACTGCATGCTGTATCCGGGCTGAACTTTCTCCTCCGAGGGGGAAGGTGGCGCTGTACATCCGCTTTTGCTAACTCTGTGCTGATTGGCTGACCCCTGACCTGCCGAGCCGGGACGCGCGGCGAGGAACCGGAGCGCGGGAAGAGGAAAGAGAGAAATAAAACCCGGAAAACCCAGCCCTAAACCCGAATAAAATCCCCTTAAACCCGAATAAACCCCCGGTAATCACCAAACCCCCAACCAGTCCCGGAATAATCCGCCCCGGGCCTGTCCGGGGCCTCTCTTCCGGGTGGAACCGATCTCTCGGAGCTCCGACTGTTTCTGACCGGGGAGGGGAGGGACCCCCGTGGGAGCCCGGCACTCTGTCCGGGGGAAGGGGAGCGGGAGGCTCTTCGGTGCCCCAGGCCTCTCCGGGAGGATCCCCCTCTCCGGGCCTCTGTTTCGCGGGGAGCCGGTCTCTCGGAGTTCTGCTGACTGATTCTCTCTCTCTCTGTGTCCAGGATGCCGGCGGTGATTTGCCCCAACAGCCCTGGAGCGGCGATGATGGACTCGCTGGAGAACGCGGGCCGCCTGATTGACAAACACTTGCTGGATGATCGGCTGTACCCCGACCTTTCCGAGTTACTCAATGTTCCCAATTACAGTAAGCATCTCTCTGGAGGCGGCGGAGTCCAGAACTAGGGATCATAGTTTAAGAATAAGGGGTAAACCTTTAACAATTGAGGTGAGGAGACATTCTTCACCTAGAGGATGATGAAAGTGAATTCCACACAATCACAGAATGTAGTTGAGTCCAAAACATTGTCGGATTTCAAGAAGAAAATAGATATAACTCTAGAAAATAAAGGGATCGAAGCACGTGGAGGTGGAGGAAGGAATCAGCATATTGGAACAAAAAAGAGTACAGCACAGGAATAGGCCCTTTGGTCCTCCAAGCCTGCGCCAATCTTGCTGTGCTGTCTAGACCAACTGCTTCAATCTCTCTATTCTCTGTTGGTTCACTTGATAACGAAGTTAAGTCTAAATTGTGGCTAACGTAACTGCTTCAGCCATCTCATTTGGCAGTGGTTCCATCACCATCTGTGTAAAAACATTGGACGTGGGTACATAGAACATTACAGGGCAAAACAGGCCCTTCGGCCTTCGATGTTGCGCCAACCAATTAGGAAAAAGCAATGACCCTCTAACCTAAACCATTCCCTTTTTGTCCATAAACTTATCTACTAACCTGTTAAACACCACCAAACTTGGCACATCTACAACTGCAGCAGGCAGGGCATTCCATACCCTTACCACCCTCTGGGTAAAGAACCTACCTCTGACATCCGTCCTATAACTACCACCCCTTAATTTAAAGCTATGTCCCCTCGTGCTAGCTTTCTCCATCCTAGGAAAAAGGCTATCACTGTCCACCCTATCTAAACCTCTAATCATCTTATATGTTTCAATAAGGTCTCCTCTTAGCCGCCTTCTTTCTAACGAAAACAACCTCAAATCCCTCAGCCTCTCTTCATAAGACCTGCCCTCCATACCAGGCAACATCCTGGTAAACCTCCTGTGTACCCTCTCCAATGCCTCCACATCTTTCTTATAATGCGGGGACCAGAACTGCACACAATACTCCAAGTGCGGCCGCACTAGAGTTTTGTACAGTTGCAACATGACGTTGCGGCTCCGAAATTCAATCCCCTACCAATAAAAGCTAAGACTCCATATGCCTTCTTAACAACCTTATCGACTTGATTGCCAACTTTCAGGGATCTATGCACATATACACCAAGATCCCTCTGTTCTTCAACACTATTAAGAGTCCTACCATTAGCCCGATACTCTACACATTTGTTATTCCTGCCAAAGTGAATTACCTCACACTTTTCCACATTAAACTCCATTTGCCACCTCTCGGCCCAGCTCTGCAACTTGTCCAAGTCTCTCTGCAAACTATAACACCCCTCTTCACTATCTACCACTCCTCCGACTTTGCTGTCATCCGCAAATTTACTAATCCATCCTTCAATACCCTCATCCAGATCATTTATAAAAATTACAAACAGCAGGGGCCCCAAAACAGATCCCTGAGGTACACCACTTGTAACCGAACTCCACGATGAATAACTTCCATCAACCACCACCCTCTGTCTTCTATCAGCTAGCCAATTCCTAATCCAATTAGCTAAATCACCCTCTATCCCATACATCTGCATTTTCTGCAGAAGCCTTCCATGGGCCACCTTATCGAACGCCTTACTAAAGTCCATATATACCACATCAACCGCCTTACCCCCATCCACCTCTTTAGTCACTTTTTCAAAAAACTCAATGAGGTTAGTAAGGCACGACCTACCCTTCACAAAACCATGCTGACTATCCCCAATCAATTCATTTCTCTCTAAATAACTATAAATCCTATCCCTAATAATTCTCTCCAATACTTTGCCCACAACAGAAGTAAGACTCACTGGCCTATAATTCCCTGGAAGGTCTCTCTTCCCCTTCTTGAACAATGGGACCACATTCGCTATCCTCCAGTCCTCCGGAACCACACCCGTAACCAACGATGACCTGAAGATCAGAGCCAGAGGCTCTGCAATCTCCTCTCTTGCCTCCCAGAGAATCCTAGGGTAAATCCCGTCCGGCCCAGGGGACTTATCTAACTTCAAACCCTCAAGAATATCTAGCACATCCTCCTTATCTACTTCAATACTTTCCAGTTTGCAACCCTGTATCCCAGTGTTTTCCACAACTACGTTTACATCTCCCTGCGTGAATACCAAAGAGAAATATTTGTTCAGTGCCTCTCTAATCTCTTCAGGCTCCACGCACAACTTCCCACTGCTGTCTATGACTGGCCCTAATCTTGCCCTAACCAATCTTCTATTCTTAACATATCTAAAGAAAGCTTTAGGATTCTCCTTGATCCTATCAGCCAGAGTCTTCTCGTGTCCCCTTTTAGCTCTCCTCAACTCACTCTTTAGCTCCCTCCTGGCTAATCTATAGCTATCCATTGTACTAACTGAGCCTTCAAGCCTCATCCTGACATAAGCCTCCTTTTTCCTTTTAACCAGCGAATTAACTTTTTTTCGTACACCATGATTCCCTTACTCGACCATTCCCTCCTTGCCTGACAGGGACATACTTATCAAGGACTCGCAGTAGCTGCTCCTTGGATAAGCTCCACATTTCAGATGTTCCCAGTCCCTGTAGTTTCCTAGTCCAACCTATGCACCCTAATTCCCTCCTTATGGCCTCATAATTACCATTCCCCCAGCTATAACTACTGCCCCCAGCTTCATGCGTATCTCTATTCATCACTAAGGTGAACGTAACCGAATTGTGGTCACTATCACCAAAATGTTCACCAACTTCCAAGTCTAACACCTGGTCTGGCTCATTGCCCAGCACCAAATACAGTGTAGAACATAGAACACTACCGCACAAACAGGCCCTTTGGCCCACAAGTTGTGCCGAACACATCAAAACCTACCCAGCCATAGACCTATCTATAACCCCCAATCCCATTGGATCCCATATACTCATCCAGAAGTCTTTTAAAAGACCCCAGCGAGTTCGCCTCGACCACCACCGACGGCAGCCGATTCCATTCACTCACCACCCTCTGAGTGAAAAACTTTCCCCTAGCATCCCCTCTGTACTTGCTTCCCTGCACCTTAAATCTGTGCCCTCTCGTCGTGACCATTTCAGCCCTGGGAAATAGACTCTGAGGGTCCACCCTATCTATTCCTCTCAACATCTTGTAAACCTCTATCAGGTCGCCTCTCAACCTTTGTCTCTCCAGGGAGAACAGTTGCAGCTCCCTCAACCTGTCTTCATAAGGCATGCCTCCCAATCCAGGCAACATCCTTGTAAATCTCCTCTGCACCCTTTCAATAGCTTCCACGTCCTTCTTATAATGTAGCCTCACCTCTAGTTGGCCTATCTACATACTGAGTCAAAAAACCTTCCTGCACACTTTGCATAAAAACTGACCCCTCTAACGAGCTAGAGCTATAGCTATTCCAATCAACATTAGTAAAGTTAAAGTCCCCCATAACAATTACCCTATTACTTTCACTCCTGTCCAGGATCGACTTTGCAATCCTTTCCTCTACCTCTCTAGAACTTTTAGGAGGTCTATAAAAGACTCCCAACAGGGTGACCTCTCCTCTCCTGTTTCTAATCTCAGCCCATACTACCTCAACAGACAAGTCCTCATCAAACTTCCTTTCTGTCACTGTGATACAGTCTTTGACTAATAATGCCACTCCTCCCCCCCTTCTACCTCCTTCTCTACTCCGACTGAAGCATTTGAACCCCGGAACCTGCAACAACCATTCCTGTCTCTGCTCTATCCATGTCTCTGAAATGGCCACAACATCGAAGTTCCAGGTACTGATCCAAGCTGCAAGTTCCCCCACCTTATTGCGAATACTTCTTGCATTAAAGTATACGCATTTCAAACCATGCCCTACTCCACCCGTATGCTGCTGTGCTTTACAGTTCTCATCTATGACCCCCCCTATTCTCGTCCCTCTTAACATCCAAACTACTCAGGATCCCACCCCCTCTCTTAATCAGTTTAAACCCCCCTGCATAGCCTTTGCAAATTTTCCCCCCAAGATATTGGTTCCCCTCTGGTTCAGGTGTAGACCATCTCTCTTGTAGAGGTCCCAGCTACCCCAGAATGAGCCCCAATTGTTCAAGAACCTGAACCCCTCCCTCCTACACCATCCCCACAGCCACGAGTTCAAACATTCCCTCTGTCTGTTCTTCTCTAAACTATCCCGTGACACAGGCAAGAGTCCAGAGATAACCACTCTGTCTGTTTTGGCCCTAAGCTTCCACCCCAACTCCATAAATTTCTGTTTAATATCCCCTTCCCTTGTCCTACCTACATCATGTGTCCCTACATGAACTATGACATGGGGCTGACTCCCCTCTCCCTTAAGAGTCTTGAAAATCCGCTCTGAGACGTCCTGGACTCCAGCCCCTGGGAGGCAACACACCAGCCCTGAGTCCCGTTTATTACTATTTACTCTCCTATCTGTCCCCCTAACTATGGAGTCTCCAATTACCAGGCCCAATCTCTTATTCCCCCTCCCCACCTGAGCATTCCCTGCAGGCTCACCCCCAGAGTCCTGCTCCCTTTGGCTCTCCCCAGTTGATTCTTCCTCAACTGTAGCTTCCAGGACAGAAAACTTGTTTTGGAGGGGAACAGCCCTGGGGGATTGTCTCCCTGATTGCTTCTTACCCCTCTTCCTAATAGTTACCCAAGAATCTCTTTTAGGAGTGACTATCTCTTTGTAACTCCTGTCAATATCTGCCTCAACCTCCCGAATTATCCGGAGTTCCTCTAATTCCAGCTCCAGCTCCTTAACACGATCCTCAAGGAGCTGCAAATGGGCATACCTCCTGCAGGTATAATCAGCAGGAACACTACTGGTGTCCCTCACCTCGTACATACTGCAGGAGGTGCAACGTACTGCCTGCACTGCCATCCCTGATACTTTAATTTCTAGGAGAGAAAAAAAAACTTCCCTCACACTTTTGTCATTAGGTTAGAGGAAGGGGGAGGGTGGGATGCTCTACCTGTGTAGAGTATCGGGTTTCCTCTCTACCAATTTATAGAGTCAGAGAGAAAAACTACAACTACCTGCAAGCCTTATGACGACTTCCGGTTTCGTTAGTTTTAAAAAAAACAGTAAGAACAGTAAGAAGTTTCACAACACCAGGTTAAAGTCCAACAAGTTTATTTGGCAGCACAAGCTTTCGAATGTTCAGGTTCCTTCAGTTGAATGAAGAGCTGTGTTCACAAACAGGTCACGTGCAGACACAAATTCAATTTACAAGAACATAGAACAATACAGCACAAACAGGCTCTTCGGCCCGTGAGTTGCGCCAATCACATCTATATCTACCGATCCACAGACCTATCTATAACCCCCATCCCATTCTTTTCCATATACTCATCCAGAAGTCTTTTAAAAGACCCCAGTGAGTTTGCCTCAACCACCTCCGACGGCAGCCGATTCCATTCACTCACCACCTTCTGAGTGAAAAACTTACCCCTAACATCCCCTCTGTACTTGCCTCCCAGCACCTTAAATCTGTGTCCTCTCGTAGTGACCATTTCAGCTTGATGAAATAGTCTCTGAGAATCTGGGGCATGAGCCTGGGGGCAGTCATTACAGCTGGGGGAATGGTAATTGAGGCTATTAGGAGAGAATTAGGGTGCATAGGTTGGACTAGGAAACTACAGGGACTGGGAACATCTTAAATGTGGAGCTTATTCAAGGAACAGCTACTGCGAGTCCTTGATAAGTATGTCCCTGTCAGGCAAGGAGGAAATGGTCGAGTAAGGGAACCATGGTGTACTAAAAAAGTTAATTCGCTGGTTAAAAGGAAAAAGGAGGCTTATGTCAGGATGAGGCTTGAAGGCTCAGTTAGTGCACTGGGAAGTTATAGATTAGCCAGGAGGGAGCTAAAGAGTGAGTTAAGAAGAGCTAAAAGAGGACACGAGAAGACTTTGGCTGATAGGATCAAGGAGAATCCTAAAGCTTTCTTTAGATATGTTAAGAATAGAAGATTGGTTAGGGCAAGATTAGGGCCAGTCAGAGACAGCAATGGGAAGTTATGTGTGGAGCCTGAAGAGATTGGAGAGGCACCGAACAAATATTTCTCTTTGGCATTCACGCAGGGAGACGTAAATGTAGTTATGGAGACACTGGGATACAGGGTTGCAAACTGGAAAGTATTGAAGGAGATAAGGAGGAGGTGCTAGATATTCTTGAGGGTTTGAAAATAGGTAAATCCCCTGGGCTGGACGGGATTTACCCTAGGATTCTTTGGGAGGCAAGAGAGGCGATTGCAGAGCCTCTGGCCCTGATCTTGCAGGTCGTTGTTGGTTACGGGTATAGTGCCAGAAGACTGGAGGAAAGCGAATGTGGTCCCGTTTTTCCAAAAGGGGAATAGAGACTTGCTGGGGAATTATAGGCCGGTGAGTCTTACTTCTGTTGTGGGCAAAGTATTGGAAAGAATTATTAGGGATTGTATTTACAGTTATTTCGAGAGAAAAGAATTGATTGGGGATAGTCATAGAACATAGAACATTACAGCACAGAACAGGCCCTTCGGCCTTCGATGTTGCGCCGACCAATATAAAAAGCAATGCCCCTCCAAACTAAACCATTCCCTTCTCTTCCATATACTTATCAACTAACCTCTTAAACGCCACCAAACTTGGCGCATCTACAACTGCTGCAGGCAGGGCATTCCACTCCCGAACCACCTTTGGGTAAGAACCTGCCTCTGATATCCGTCCTATAACTATCACCCCTTAATTTAAAGCTGTGTCCCCTCGTGCTAGCTTTTTCATCCTAGGAAAAAGGCTATCATAGAAATAGAACATAGAACAATACAGCACAGAACAGGCCCTTCGGCCTTCGATGTTGTGCCGACCAAAATAAAAAGCAATGCCCCTCCTAACTAAACCATTCCCTTCTCATCCATATACTTATCAACTAACCTCTTAAACGCCACCAAACTTGGCGCATCTACAACAGCTGCAGGCAGGGCATTCCACTCCCTAATCACTCTTTGAGTAAAGAACCTACCTCTGATATCCGTCCTATAACTCATACCCCTTAATTTAAAGCTGTGTCCCCTCGTGCTAGCTTTCTCCATCCTAGGAAAAAGGCTATCACTGTCCACCCTATCCAAACCTCTAATCATCTTATATGCTTCAATAAGATCCCCCCTTAGCCGCTCCTTCTAACGAAAACAACCTCAAATCCTTCAACCTCTCTTCATAGGACCTGCCCTCCATACCAGGCAACATCCTAGTAAACCTCCTCTGTACCCTCTCCAATGCCTCCACATCTTCTTATAATGTGGCGACCAGAACTGCACACAATACTCCAAGTGCGGCCGCACTAGAGTTTTGTACAGCTGCAACATGATGCTGCGGCTCCTAAATTCAATCCCCCTACCAATAAAAGCTAAGACTCCATATGCCTTCTTAACAACTTTATCCACTTGACTGCCTACTTTCAGGGATCTATTGACACATACACCAAGATCCTTCTGTTCCTCAACACTATTAAGAGCCCTACCATTAGCCCTATACTCTACACATTTATTGTTCCTGCCAAAGTGCATTACCTCACACTTTTCCACATTAAACTCCATTTGCCACCTCTCGGCCCAGCTCTGCAACTTGTCCAAGTCACTCTGTAAACTAAAACACCCCTCTTCACTATCTACCACACCACCAACTTTAGTATCATCTGCAAATTTACTGATCCATCCCTCAATACCCTCATCCAGATCATTTATAAAAATTACAAACAGCAGGGGCCCCAAAACAGACCCCTGAGGCACACCACTCGTCACCGAACTCCACGATGAATATCTCCCATCAACCACCACCCTCTGTCTTCTATCTGCCAGCCAATTTCTAATCCAATTAGCTAAATCACCCTCTATTCCACACATCTGCATTTTCTGTAGAAGTCTTCCATGGGCCCCCTTATCAAAAGCCTTACTAAAGTCCATATATACTACATCACCCGCCTTACCCCCATCCACCTCTCTGGTCACTTTCTCAAAAAACTCAATGAGGTTAGTAAGGCATGACCTACCCTTCACGAAACCATGCTGACTATCCCCAAGTCTATCACTGTCCACCCTATCTAAACCTCTAATCATCTTATATGTTTCGATCAGATCCCCTCTTAGCCTCCTCCTTTCTAACGAAAACAACCTCAAATCCCTCAGCCTCTCCTCATAAGACCTGCCCTCCATACCAGGCAACATCCTGGTAAACCTCCTCTGTCCCCTCTCCAATGCCTCCACATCTTTCTTATAGTGTGGGGACCAGAACTGCACACAATACTCCAAGTGCGGCCGCACTAGAGTTTTGTACAGTTGCAACATGACGTTGCGGCTCCGAAATTCAATCCCTCTACCAATAAAAGCCAAGATTCCATATGCCTTCTTAACAACCTTCTCGACCTGACTGCCTACTTTCAGGGATCTATGCACATACACACCAAGATCCCTCTGTTCATCTAGACTACTAAGAATCCTACCATTTGCCCTATACTCTACACATTTATTATTTCTGCCATAGTGCATTACCTCACACTTTTCCACATTAAACTCCATTTGCCATGGTTTTGTGAAGGTTAGGTCGTGTCTTACTAACCTTATTGAGTTTTTTGAAAAATTGACCAAAGAGGTGGATGGGGGTAAGGCAGTTGACGTGGTATATATGGACTTTAGTAAGGTGTTCGATAAGGTTCCCCATGGAAGGCTTCTGCAGAAAATGCAGATGTATGGGATAGAGGGTGATTTAGCTAATTGGATCAGGAATTGGCTAGCTGATAGAAGACAGAGGGTGGTGGTTGATGGAAATTATTCATCATGGAGTTCGGTTACAAATGGTGTACCTCAGGGATCTGTTTTGGGGCCCCTGCTGTTTGTAAGTTTTATAAATGATCTGGATGAGAGTATAGAAGGATGGATTAGTAAATTAGCGGATGACACCAAAGTCGGAGGAGTGGTAGATAGTGAAAAGGGGTGTTATAGTTTGCAGAGAGACTTGGACAAGAGCTGGGCCGAGAGGTGGCAAATGGAGTTCAATGCGGAAAACATAGAACGTAGAACAATACAGCACAGAACAGGCCCTTCGGCCTTCGATGTTGTGCCGACGAAAATAAAAAGCAATGCCCCTCCAAACTAAACCATTCCCTTCTCTTCCATATACTTATCAATTAAGTATTCCAGTAGGCAGGGCATTCCACTCCCTAATCACTCTTTGAGTAAAGAACCTACCTCTGATATCCGTCCTATAACTCATACCCCTTAATTTAAAGCTGTGTCCCCTAGTGCTAGCTTTAAGGGCCTGTTCTGCGCTGTAATGTTCTATGTTCTATAATCCACCCTATCTATTCCTCTCAATATTTTATAAACCTTTATCAGGTCGCCTCTCAACCTACGTCTCTCCAGTGAGAAGAGTTCCAGCTCCCTCAACCTATCTTCATAAGGCCTGCCTCCCAATCCAGGCAGCATCCTTGTAAATCTCCTCTGCCACTCTCTCAATAGCCTCTACATCCTTCCTATAGTGAGGCGACCAGAACTGCACACAATACTCCAAGTGGGGTCTGACAAGAGTCTTATAGAGCTGCATCATTACCTCCTGACACCTAAACTCAATTCCTCGATTAATGAAGGCCAGTACACCGTACGCCTTCTTGACCAGTTCGTCCACCTGTGAGGCCGATTTAAGAGTCCTATGGTCCGGGACCCCGAGATCCTTCTGCTCTACAAGATAATGATTGGAATGTGAGTCTTTACAGGTAGTCAATTCTTAAAGATACAGATAATGTGAATTCAGAGAGGGCCAAGCACAAGTTAGAAATGTGTATTGTCTCATGGATTCATGGGGAATAATTATTGAAATGACTAAATGATGACATCAACAACTTCCATCCAACTGTCAGACTCACCATGGACTACTCTCCAGAATTGATTGCATTCTTGGACATAAGCATTTCGATCAAACACTTCACTATACTATAAGCCCACAGATAACCTCACGATGTTCCACTTCTCCCACTTCCACCCTAAACACATTAAAGAAGCCATTCTCTACGGACAAGCCCTCCATATACGCAGGATCTATTCAGATGAGGATTGCAACAGGCACAAACAGATGCTGAAAGATGTCCTTGTAATAATGGAATATGGCGCTGGACTCATCGATTGACATTTCCGATGCGCTACAGTGAAAACCGAGTTGACTTCCACAGAATATGGTGGACAGAGTATTCTCTGGAGTTTGGGGAAATGAATAGTGATGTCTTGTGGAGTGTTCATATTACAGAGAAGGAGGTACTGAAAGCCTTAAAGTGCACCAAGGTAGACAAATCTGGGACTTGATGAAGTGTATCCCAAGACATTGTGGGATGCCAAGGAGGAAATTGCGGATCCCTAGCCAAGACATTTGAATCACCGATAGTCACGGATGAGATGCCTGAAGATTGGAGGGTGGCAAATGTGCCTTTGTTTAAAAAGGGCTGCAGGGAAAAGCCTGGGAACTACAGACCAGTGAGCCTCACATCTGTGGTGGGTAAGTTATTGGAAAGTATTTTGAGAGACAGGATCTACAGACATTTAGAGATGCAAGGATGGATTTAGGGACAGTCAGCATGGCTTTGTGAGTGGAAAATCATGTCTCAAATTTGATTTGAGTTTTTTGAAGGGGTAACTAGAAAATAGATGAGAGAATTGCAGTTGATGTTGTCTGCATGGACTCTAGCAAGGTCTTTGACAAGATACTACATGATAGGTTGTTGCGTAAGGTTAAATCACAGAATCCAGAATGATGTATCTAAATGGATACAAAATTGGCTTCTTGATAGAAGCTAGAGGGTGGTTGTAGAGAATTGTTTTTTAAACTGGAGGCCAGAGACCAGCAGTGTACCTCAGGTCAATGCTGGGTCCACTGTTATTTGTCATTTATATTAAAGATTTGGATAAAAATCTGACGCATGGTTAGTAAGTTTGCAGATGACACCAGAATTGATGGCATTGTGGACGGTGAAGAAAGTTTTATCTCCAGTTTCAATGGGATCTTGATCAATTGGGCCAGTGGGCTGACAAATCGCAAATGGAGTTTACTTTAGACAAATATGAGGTGATGCATTTTGGTAGATTGAATCAGGGCAGGATTTATTCAGTTAATGGTAGGGTGCTGGGGAGAGTTGAAAAACAAAGAGCTCTCGGGTACATGTACATATCTCCTTGAAAGTGGAGTCACAGGTGCTTGGTTTCATCGGTCAGAACGTTGAATACAGGAGTTAGCATGTCTTGTTGAAGTTATGTAGGACATTGGTAAGGCCACACTTGGAATACTGTGTACAGTTGCGGTCACCCTGTTATAGAAAGGATATTATTAAACGAGAAAGAGTATAGAACAGATTTACTAGGATGCAATTTGAGAAGATAACTAAATGTATAGACGAAGATAGAGCTGTTGGTGTTGTATACATGGAGTTTAGGAAAGCATTTGATAAGGTTTCTCATGGTAGGCTCATGAAGATAAGGAAGTGGGATAGAAGGAAATTTAGCCAATTGGATAAGTAACTGGCTGTCTCATAGAGGACGGAAGGTTGTGGTGGAGGGAAAATTTTCAGACTGGAGGTCAATTACCAGCAGTGTACCACAAGGGTCAGTGTTAGGTCTTCTGCTTTTTGTGATTTTTATCAATGACTTGGAAGAGGGGGCTGAAGGATGGTTAGTAAATTTGCTGATGACACCAAGATTGATGAGATGGAGGGCTCTTGCAGGCTGCAAAGAGACATTGATAGGATGCAGAGCTGGGCAGAAAAGTGGCAAATAGAGTTTAACTCTGATAAGTGTGAGGTGATTCATTTTGATAGGACAAACTTGAATGCAGATTACAGGGTCAACGGCAGGGTTCTGAGGAATGTGGAGGGACAGAGAGATCTTGGGGTTCATATCCACAGAACTCTGAAGGTTGCCACTCAAGTGGATAGAGCTGTGAAGAAGGCTTATAGTGTGTTAGTGTTTACTAACAAGGGGTTTGAGTTTAAGAGCTGTGGGTTATGCTGCAACTGTATTGGTGAGACCAGATTTGGAATATCGCATTCAGTTCTGGTCACTTACTATAAGAAGGATGTGGAAGCATTGGAGAGAGTGCAGAAGAGATTTGCCAGGATGCTGCCTGATTTGAGGGTAGGTCTTATGAGGGAACTGGGGCTTTTCTCTTTAGAGCAGAGGAGGATGAGCGGTGATTTAATAGAGATTTATAAGATGATGAGGGGGATAAATAGTGGATGTGCAGAGACAATTTCTTTAGGTGGATGTAGCTGTTACTAGAGGACATAACTATAAGATTCATGGTGGGAAATATAGGGGGGATTTCCGAAATAGATTCTTTACTCAGAGAGTGGTTGCGGTTTGGAATACACTGCCTACTGTGATAGTGGAGTCGAACACTTTAGGAACTTTCAAGTGGTTATTGGATAGGCACATGGAGCACACTAAAATTATAGGAAGGGGATAGCTTGATCTTGGGATTGGACGTAGCTCGGCACAACATTGAGGGTCGAAGGACCTGTTCTATGTTTTCATGTATGTTTCAATGCTATTTTGACTTGATGGATTGAGTAGAGGCTGGATAGACTAGGACTTTTTCCTCTGGAGTATAGGAGGCTGAGGAATGATCTTTTACAGGTCTATAAAATAATGAGAGGCACAGACAAGCTAGATTGTCAATATTTATTTCCAAAAGTAGGGGAGTCTAAAATTAGAGGGCATAGGTTTCAGTGTTCAGAGGGGCAATTTTTTCACAGAGGGTGATGAGTGTCTGGAACAAGCTGCCAGAGGTAGTGAAGGCAGCTACAATTTTGTCTGTTAAAAAGCATTTAGCCAGTTACATGGGTAAAATGGGTATAGAGGTATACAGGCCAAATGCGGCCAATTGGGATTAGCTTAGGGGTTTAAAAAAAGTGGCCTGGCCAAGTTGGGCCAAAGAGCTTGTTCCCACAGTGTAAACCTCTATGACTGGACAAGATAGACGGAGTACCTTTCATCATCCAGTACTTCTCCAGAGCAGACAAATAACGACATCTTCTCCGCAGCCTTCAACATGTCATCATTGAACATCTCGACAAAACCATTCCCACACACCTACTGCTTGCCTTCAAATAATTGCACAACCTCAAACAGACCATAGTCTGCAGCAAACTACCCAGCCTTCAGGAAAGCAGTGACCACGACACCACACAACATCTGCAAGACATGCTGGATCATTGACACGGATGCCATCATCTCACGTGAGACCACCATCCACCAGGTACACAGTGCATGCTCTTGCAACTCGGCCAGTGTTGCCTACCTGATATACTGCAAGAAAGGATGCCCCAAGGTATCCTACATTGGGGAGACCATGCAGACACTACAACAGCAGATGAATGAACACATCTCAATAATCACTAGGCAAGAGTGTTCTCTTCCTGTTGGGGAACGCTTCAGCGGTCACAGGCATTTGGCCTCTGATCTTGGGGTAAGCGTTCTCCAAGGTGGCCTTCACGACGCACGATAGTGCAGAGTCGCTAAACAGAGACTAAAAGCCAAGATTTGCACACATGAGGATCGCCTCAACCAAGATCTTGGGTTTGTATCACACTATCTGTAATCCCCAGGATTTGCCTGGGCTCACAAAATTCAATATCTGTCCTGTCTGAGACAATGCACATCTCTTTAACCTATGCTTAATGCTATCTCCACTCACGTCTGCGCCTTTAAGACTTGAATAGCAAATTTGCTGTAAAGACTCACATCCTAATCAGTATTCTGTAAACTGTGTGTATCTTTATATGCCCTGATCAGAACTTTCCACTCACCTGATGAAGGAACAGCTTTCTGAAAGCTTGTGGGTTTACTATCAAATAAGCTTGTTGGACTTTAACCTGGTGTGTAAGCCTTGCTACTGGTGTTCCACAGAGACCAGTGCTGGTCCTCTGCTGTTCGTAATATATAGAAATGACTTGGAAGAAAAGTTAGTTGGTTTACAGATGATACTAAGATTGGCAGAGTTACGGATAGTGATGAAGATTATCAAGGAATACAGCAGGATATGGATAGGCTGGAAAATTGGCTGGAGAAATGGCAGCTGAAATTTAATCATGATAAATGCGACGTGATGTATTTTGGGAGATCCCATTCAGATGGGAGCTCAAAATAAATGGCAGAACTATCAGGAACATTGATGCACACACATCTGGGAGTACAGGTCCACAGATCCTTAAAAGTGGCAGCCAAGGTGGAAAAGGTGGTGAAGAAAGCGTATGACATGCTTGCCTTCAATGGACAGGGCATGGAGTATTAAAGTGGGCAAATTTTGTTTGTTACACTTGGAACACTGTGTTCGATTCTGATCACCACACTACCAGAAAGGAGTGGAGGCTTTGGAGAGCGTACAAAAAAGGTTTGGCAAGTCATATTGCAGCTTTACAGAATGTTAGTCAGGCCGTACTTGAAATATAGTGTTCAATTCTAGTCGCCACACTATCAGAAGGATGTGGAGATTTTGGAGAAGGTATGGAAAAGATTTACCACGAAATTGCCTGGTATAGAGGCCATTAGCTATGAGGAGAGGTTGGAGAAACTTGGTTTGTTCTTGCCAGAATGACAGAGGTTGAGGGACGACCTGATAAAAGTCTACACGATTGGGAGAAGCATGGACACACTGAACAAAGGAAGAAACGATGTGGAAATGGATCAACAGAAATATGGCAACCCTCATGCACGTTGTCTCACAAGAGCAGGGATATACTTCTGAGGCTGTATAACACTCTGGTCAGACCCTACTTGGAATATTGAGCAGCCATGGACCCCATATCTAAGGAAGGATGTGCTGGCCTTGGAAAAGGTCCAGAGGAGGTTTACAAGAATAATCCCTGGAATGAAAAGCTTGTCGAATGAGGAAGAGTTGAAGACACTGGGTCTGTACTTGTTGGAATTTAGAAGGATGAAAGGAGAGGATCTTATTGAAACTTACAGGATATTATGATAGAGTGGACATGGAAAGGGTGTTTCCACTAGTAGGAAAAACCAGAATGAGAAGCCACAATCTCAGATCAAAGAGGCGATCCTTAAAGAGAGGAGAAACACAGAACATTACAGCACAGTACAGGCCCTTCGGCCCTCGATGTTGCGCCGACCAATGGAACCAATTTTATGACCCTCTATCCTAAACAATTCCAATACTATCCATATGCCTATCCACTTCCCATTTGAATGCCCTTAAACTTGATGAGTCCACAACTGCTGCAGGCAGGGCATTCCACGCCCTTACTACCCTCTGAGTAAAGAACCCACCTCTCGCATCTGTCCTATAACTACCACCCCTTACTTTAAAGTTATGTCCCCTCGTGTTATCTATCTGCATCCGAGGAAAAAGGCTCTCACTATCCACCCTATCTAACCCTCTGATCATCTTATATGTCTCAATTAAGTCACCTCTTAGCCGCCTTCTCTCGAATGAAAATAACTTCAAGTCCCTTAGCCTTTCCTCATAAGACCTACCCATCATTTCAGGCAACATCCTGTAAACCTCCTCTGCACCCTTTCCAATGCCTCCAATCTTTCTTATAATGTGGTGACCAAAACTGTACACAATACTCCAAGTGCGGCTACACCAGAGTTTTGTACCATTGCAGCATGACATCTCGGCTCAAATTCAATCCCTCCACCAACAAATGCTAACACACTATACGCCTTTATAACAACCTTATCAACTTGAGTACCAACTTTCAGAGATCTATGCACCTGTACACCGAGATCTCTCTGCTCACCTACACTACTAAGAGTCCTACCATTAGCCTTATATTCTGCACACACATTACTCTTACCAAAGTGAATCACCTCACACTTTTCCACATTAAACTCCATTTGCCACTTCTTGGCCCAGCTCTACAGCTTATTTATGTCCCTCTGCAAACTGTAACATCCGTCCTCACTGTCTACAACTCCTCCGACTTTGGTGTTGTCAGCAAATTTACTAACCCATCTCTGTCCACTCTCATCCAGGTCATTTATAAAGATAACAAACAACAGTGGCCCCAAAACAGATCCCTGAGGTACACCACTAGTAACTAAACTCCAGGCTGAATATATCCCATCAACCACCACCCTCTGTCTTCTATCAGCTAGCCAATTCCTAATCCAAATTATTAAATCTCCTTCAACCCCATGCATCTGCATTTTCTGCAGTAGTCTTCCATAGGGAACCTTATCAAGCGCTTTGCTAAAATCCATATACACCACATCAACTGCCTTATCCTTATCCACCTCTTTGGTCACCTTTTCAAAAAACTCTAAGGTTTGTGAGGCACTACTTTCCCTTCACAAATCCATGTTGACTACCCTAATCAATTCATTTCTTTCTAAATGACTGTAAATCCTATCCCTTATAATTGTTTCCAAAACTTTCCCCACAACAGATGTAAGGCTCACTGGTCTATAATTTGCAGGATGGTCTCTGCTCCCCGTCTTAAACAAGAGGACAACGTTTGCCATCCTCCAATCTTCCAGCACTACACCTGTAGCCAACGACGACGTGAAGATCAAAGCCAAAGGCTCTGCAATTTCCTCTGTAGCCTCCCAGAGTAACCTGGGATAAATCCCATCCAGCCCAGGGGATTTATCTACTTTCATACTCTCCAGAATAGCTAACATCTCCTCCTTATGTACCTCTATCCTGTCTCATCTACAACCTGTATCCCAGTATTCTCCCCAACTCCATTGACATTTTCCCGCGTGAAGACTGATGAAAAATATTCAAACAGTGCCTCACCAATCTCTACAGGCTCCACACACAACTTCCCACTACTGTCTCTGACTGGCCCTAATCTTGACCTAACCAATCTTTTATTCTTAACATATATCTATAAAAAGCTTTAGGGTTCTCCTTAATCCAATCCGCCAAAGTCTTCTCATGTCCTCTTCTAGCTCTTCTTATCTCCCTCTTTAGTTCCCTCCTGGTTAATTTATAACTGTCCAGTGCCCTAACCGAGCCTTCACGTCTCATCTTTATATAAGCCTCCTTTTTCCTTTTCACTAGTGAACTAACTTCCTTAGTACACCACGGTTCCCTGGCTCTACCACTTCCTCCCTGCTTGACAAGTACATATTTATCAAGGATTCGCAGTAGCTGTTCATAGAACATAGAACATTACAGCACAGAACAGGCCCTTCGGCCTTCGATGTTGTGCCGACCAAAATAAAAAGCAATGCCCCTCCAAACTAAACCATTCCCTTCTCTTCCATATACTTATCAATTAACCTCTTAAACGCCACCAAACTTGGCGCATCTACAACAGCTGCAGGCAGGGCATTCCACTCCCTAATCACTCTTTGAGTAAAGAACCTACCTCTGATATCCGTCCTATAACTCATACCCCTTAATTTAAAGCTGTGTCCCCTCGTGCTAGCTTTCTCCATCCTAGGAAAAAGGCTATCACTGTCCACCCTATCTAAACCTCTAATCATCTTATATGCTTCAATAAGATCCCCTCTTAGCCGCCTCCTTTCTAACGAAAACAACCTCAAATCCTTCAACCTCTCTTCATAGGACCTGCCCTCCATACCAGGCAACATCCTGGTAAACCTCCTCTGTACCCTCTCCAATGCCTCCACATCTTTCTTATAATGTGGGGACCAGAACTGCACACAATACTCCAAGTGCGGCCGCACTAGAGTTTTGTACAGTTGCAACATGATGCTGCGGCTCCTAAATTCAATCCCCCTACCAATAAAAGCTAAGACTCCATATGCCTTCTTAACAACTTTATCCACTTGACTGCCTAATTTCAGGGATCTATTGACACATACACCAAGATCCTTCTGTTCCTCAACACTATTAAGAGCCCTACCATTAGCCCTATACTCTACACATTTATTGTTCCTGCCAAAGTGCATTACCTCACACTTTTTCCTTGAATAAGTTCCACATTTCAGATGTTCTCAGCCCCTGCAGTTTCCTACTCCACCCTGTGTATCCTAAATCTCACCTAATAGCCTCACAATTACCTTTCCCCCAGCTGTAACTTCTTCCCTTCGGTATATGTCTATCCCTTTCCATCACTAAGGTAAACGTAACCGAACTGTGGTCGCTATCACCAAAGTGCTCACCTACCTCCAAGTCTAACATCTGGTCTGGTTCATTACGCAGAACCAAATCCAATGTAGCCTCACCTCTTGTTGGCTTATCTACATACTGAATCATAAAACCCTCCTGCACGCATTGTACAAAAACTGACCCCTCTAATATGCTTGAGCTAATGTGCTGAGGAGGAATCTCTTCAGCTAGAGTGTGGTGAATCTGTGAAACTCTTGGCTGCAGAAGGCTGTGGGGGCCGGGTCATTGAGAGTCTTTAAGACAGAGATAGATAGATAGAAGACATACAGCATGTTTGTCTTCATCAGCCAGGACATTGAGTTTAAAAATTGGCAGGTCATGTCGCAGCTGTATAGAATCTTGTTAGGCCGCATTTGGAATATAGTATTCAATTCTGGTCGTCACACTACCAGAAAGAAGTGGAGGCTTTGGAGAGGGTACAGACAAGACTTACCAAGATGTGGCCTGATGTGGAGAGCATTAGCTATGAGGAGAGTTTAGAGAAACTTCGTTTGTTCTCACTGGAATATGAGGTGAGGGGTGAAATGATAGTCTGTAAGATTATGAGAAGCATGGACAGAGTGAATAGTCAGAAGCTTGCGCCTCATCACTTCGCTCTATGACTGGATCCTGGACTTCCCAACCCAAAGACCCATATAATTCTTTTCAAGATAGAGTGTAGATAGAGTAAACAGAGTTAAGCTTTTTCCTAGGATGGACTCGAATAGCACGAGGGGTCACGGGCTTAGGGTGAGGGGGGTAAGGTATAATTTGGATGCTAGAGGGAGTTTTTTCACACAGGTTGGGGTATGGAAAGCACTGCCAAGTAAAGTGGTGGAGGCAGGCACTCTGGAGTTATTTAAGAAATACTTAGATGGGCACATGAACAGAATGGGAATAGACAGGTATAGAAAAACTGATTGAAAATAGGGATCATGAGTCTTGCGAATCCCTGGGAAGTGTGTAAACAGATAATGATATTGATGTACTTGTTTTTATCCTACAGGTGCTTTGGTCCACCTTGTTATCTAACAAGGGGCATACACGCGATGAGTCGTGAGAGGGCTGCTCTTGGATTTTTTTGAGAGTATTCTAGTGCTTCATGTCGTTAGTATACGCTTGACAGGACCATTTGATGGGCAATACAACAGCTCAGTGACTATCACTGTGCTGTGCAGATACATGGATTTGGGCCTGTGCCTGTGGGAGTTTGCGCATTCTCCCTGTGCTTGCGTGGGTTTTCTCTGGGTGCCCTGATTTCCTCCCACATCCCTAAAATGTGCTGTTAGGCTAATTGGCAAAACAAATTTTCCCTAAATTGTCTCAAATAATAAGATATATAAACATTTGGAGAAGTTTGGACTGATTAGAAATAGCATGGTTTTGTCAAGGGCAGGTCATGCCTTACGAGTCTAGTTGAGTTCTTCGAAAATGTGACTGAACACATTGCCGAAGGAAGGGCGGTGGACGTAGTGTACATGGACTTTAGTAAGGTGTTTGATAACGTCCCCCATGCAAGGCTTCTGGAGAAGGTGAGAGGGCATGGGATCCAAGAGACTTTGGCCTTGTGGATCCAGAACTGGCTTGCTGGCAGAAGGCAGAGAGTGGTTGTGGATGGGTCTTGTTGTGCATGGAGGTTGGTAACCAGTGCAGTGCCCCAGGGATCTGTTCTGGGACCCCTGCTGTTTGTCATTTTCATAAATGACCTGAATGAGTAAGTGGAGGGATGGGTTAGCAACTTCGCCGATGATACAAAGATCGGTGGTGTTGTGGATGGTCTGGAGGGATGCCAAGAGTTGCAGCGGGACATAGACAGGATGCAAGACTGGGCGGAGAAGATGGACTTCAACGCAGATAAATGTGTAGTGGTCAGTCATAGACAGCAGTGGGAAGTTGTGCGTGGAGCCTGAAGAGATTGGTGAGGCACTGAATAAATATTTCTCTTCGGTATTCACGCAGAGTGCTGGAAATGTAGCTTTGGAGAACACTGAGGTACAGGGTTGCAAATTGGGAAGTATTGTAGTAGATAGGGAGGATGTGCTAGAAATTCTCGAGGGTTTGAAGTTGGATAAGTCCCCTGGGCCGGACGGGATTTACCCTAGGATTCTCTGGGAGGCAAGAGAGGAGATTGCAGAGCCTCTGGCTCTGATCTTCAGGTCCTCGTTGGTTACGGGTGTGGTTCCGGAGGACTGGAGGATAGCGAATGTGGTCCCATTGTTTAAGAAGGGGAAGAGAGACCTTCCAGGGAATTATAGGCCAGTGAGTCTTACTTCTGTTGTGGGCAAGGTATTGGAGAGAATTATTAGGGATAGGATTTATAGTTATTTAGAGAGAAATGAATTGATTGGGGATAGTCAGCATGGTTTCGTGAAGGGTAGGTCATGCCTTACTAACCTCATTGAGTTTTTTGAGAAAGTGACCAGAGAGGTGGATGGGGGTAAGGCGGTTGATGTAGTATATATGGACTTTAGGAAGGCGTTTGATAAGGTGGCCCATGGAAGACTTCTACAGAAAATGCAGATGTGTGGAATAGAGGGTGATTTAGCTAATTGGATTAGGAATTGGCTGGCAGATAGAAGACAGAGGGTGGTGGTTGATGGGAGATATTCATCGTGGAGTTCGGTGACGAGTGGTGTGCCTCAGGGGTCTGTTTTGGGGCCCCTGCTGTTTGTAATTTTTATAAATGATCTGGATGAGGGTATTGAAGGATGGATCAGTAAATTTGCAGATGATACTAAAGTTGGTGGTGTGGTAGATAGTGAAGAGGGGTGTTTTAGTTTACAGAGTGACTTGGACAAGTTGCAGAGCTGGGCCGAGAGGTGGCAAATGGAGTTTAATGTGGAAAAGTGTGAGGTAATGCACTATGGCAGGAATAATAAATGTGTAGAGTATAGGGCTAATGGTAGGATTCTTAGTAGTCTTGATGAACAGAGGGATCTTGGTGTGTATGTGCATAGATCCCTGAAAGTAGGCAGTCAAGTCGAGAAGGTTGTTAAGAAGGCATATGGAGTCTTAGCTTTTATTGGTAGGGGATTGAATTTCGGAGCCGCAACGTCATGTTGCAACTGTACAAAACTCTAGTGCGGCCGCACTTGGAGTATTGTGTGCAGTTCTGGTCCCCACATTATAAGAAAGATGTGGAGGCATTGGAGAGGGTACAGAGGAGGTTTACCAGGATGTTGCCTGGTATGGAGGGCAGGTCTATGAAGAGAGGTTGAAGGATTTGAGGTTGTTTTCGTTAGAAAGGAGGCGGCTAAGAGGGGATCTTATTGAAGCATATAAGATGATTAGAGGTTTAGATAGGGTGGACAGTGATAGCCTTTTTCCTAGGATGGAGAAAGCTAGCACGAGGGGACACAGCTTTAAATTAAGGGGTATGAGTTATAGGACGGATATCAGAGGTAGGTTCTTTACTCAAAGAGTGATTAGGGAGTGGAATGCCCTGCCTGCAGCTGTTGTAGATGCGCCAAGTTTGGTGGCGTTTAAGAGGTTAGTTGATAAGTATATGGATGAGAAGGGAATGGTTTAGTTAGGAGGGGCATTGCTTTTTATTTTGGTCGGCACAACATCGAAGGCCGAAGGGCCTGTTCTGTGCTGTAATGTTCTATGTTCTATGGTCCATTTTGGCAGGAATAATGGGATGAAGAAGTACAATATAAGGGGTAGGAGTCTCAGTTGTGTTGTAGAGCAGAAGGATCTCGGGGTCCGGGTCTACAGGACTCTTAAATCGGCCTCGCAGGTGGAAGAAGTGGTCAAGAAGACGTACGGTGTCCTGGCCTTCATTAATCGAGGAATAGAGTTTAGGTGTCAGGAGGTAATGATGTAGCTCTATAAGACTCTTGTCAGATCCCAGTTGGAGTATTGTGCGCAGTTCTGGTCGCCTCATTATAGGAAGGATGTATAGGCTATTGAGAGGGTTCAGAGGAGATTTACAAGGATGCTGTCTGTATTGGGAGGCAGACCTTATGAAGATAGGTTGAGGGAACTGGGACTCTTCTCACTGGAGAGATGTAGGTTGAGAGGTGACCTGATAGAGCTTTATAAAATGTTGAGGGGAATAGATAAGGTGGACTCTCAGAGACTATTTCCCCGAGCTGACATGGTCACTACAAGAGGACACAGATTTAAGGTGCAGGGAAGCAAATACAGAGGAGATGTCAGGGGCAGGTTTTTCACTCAGAGGGTGGTGAGTGAATGGAACCGACTGCCGTCGGAGGTTGTTGAGGCAAACTCACTGGGGGTCTTTTAAGAGACTTCTGGATGAGTATATGGAAAAGAATAGGATAGGGTGTTATAGATAGGTCTGTGGATTGGTAGATGTGATCGGCGCAACTTGTGGCCTGAAGGGCCTGTTTGTGCTGTATTGTTCTATGTTCTAAATTTTGTTTTTAATCCATAGATCTATAAACACGAGAAGATGTTGGCTGTTGGCTGATGGGATTAAGGAGAATCCTAAAGCTTTCTTTCGATATGTTAAGAATAGAAGATTGGTTAGGGCAAGATTAGGGCCAGTCATAGATAGCAGTGGGAAGTTGTGCGTGGAGCCTGAAGAGATTGGCGAGGCACTGAATAAATATTTCTCTTCGGTATTCACGCAGAGTGCTGGAAATGTAGCTGTGGAGAGCACTGAGGTACAGGGTTGCAAATTGGGGAGTATTGTAGTAGATAGGGAGGATGTGTTAGAAATTCTCGAGGGTTTGAAGTTGGATAAGTCCCCTGGGCCGGACGGGATTTACCCTAGGATTCTCTGGGAGGCAAGAGAGGAGATTGCAGAGCCTCTGGCTCTGATCTTCAGGTCCTCGTTGGTTACGGGTGTGGTTCCGGAGGACTGGAGGATAGCGAATGTGGTCCCATTGTTTAAGAAGGGGAAGAGAGACCTTCCTGGGAATTATAGGCCAGTGAGTCTTACTTCTGTTGTGGGCAAGGTATTGGAGAGAATTATTAGGGATAGGATTTATAGTTATTTAGAGAGAAATGAATTGATTGGGGATAGTCAGCATGGTTTCGTGAAGGGTAGGTCATGCCTTACTAACCTCATTGAGTTTTTTGAGAAAGTGACCAAAGAGGTGGATGGGGGTAAGGCGGTTGATGTAGTATATATGGACTTTAGTAAGGCGTTTGATAAGGTGGCCCATGGAAGACTTCTACAGAAAATGCAGATGTGTGGAATAGAGGGTGATTTAGCTAATTGGATTAGGAATTGGCTGGCAGATAGAAGACAGAGGGTGGTGGTTGATGGGAGATATTCATCGTGGAGTTCGGTGACGAGTGGTGTGCCTCAGGGGTCTGTTTTGGGGCCCCTGCTGTTTGTAATTTTTATAAATGATCTGGATGAGGGTATTGAGGGATGGATCAGTAAATTTGCAGATGATACTAAAGTTGGTGGTGTGGTAGATAGTGAAGAGGGGTGTTTTAGTTTACAGAGTGACTTGGACAAGTTGCAGAGCTGGGCCGAGAGGTGGCAAATGGAGTTTAATGTGGAAAAGTGTGAGGTAATGCACTTTGGCAGGAACAATAAATGTGTAGAGTATAGGGCTAATGGTAGGGCTCTTAATAGTGTTGAGGAACAGAAGGATCTTGGTGTATGTGTCAATAGATCCCTGAAAGTAGGCAGTCAAGTGGATAAAGTTGTTAAGAAGGCTTATGGAGTCTTAGCTTTTATTGGTAGGGGGATTGAATTTAGGAGCCGCAGCATCATGTTGCAGCTGTACAAAACTCTAGTGCGGCCGCACTTGGAGTATTGTGTGCAGTTCTGGTCGCCACATTATAAGAAAGATGTGGAGGCATTGGAGAGGGTACAGAGGAGGTTTACTAGGATGTTGCCTGGTATGGAGGGCAGGTCCTATGAAGAGAGGTTGAAGGATTTGAGGTTGTTTTCGTTAGAAAGGAGGCGGCTAAGAGGGGATCTTATTGAAGCATATAAGATGATTAGAGGTTTGGATAGGGTGGACAGTGATAGCCTTTTTCCTAGGATGGAGAAAGCTAGCACGAGGGGACACAACTTTAAATTAAGGGGTATGAGTTATAGGACGGATATCAGAGGTAGGTTCTTTACTCAAAGAGTGATTAGGGAGTGGAATGCCCTGCCTGCAGCTGTTGTAGATGCGCCAAGTTTGGTGGCGTGTAAGAGGTTAGTTGATAAGTATATGGAAGAGAAGGGAATGGTTTAGTTTGGAGGGGCATTGCTTTTTTATTTTGGTCGGCACAACATCGAAGGCCGAAGGGCCTGTTCTGTGCTGTATTGTTCTATGTTCTATGTTCTAAACATAGACAGGGATCATGGGTAGATGTGTGGCAGCGTGGGCTCGTTGGGCCGAAGGGCCTGTTTCCCGCGCTTTTTTTTTTCTTTTGGGTTTTGTTTGTTCTTTGTTTGGAAGAACAAACCAAAGTAAAACGTATAGGGTAAATGGTAGGACTCTGAAGAATACAGTTGAACAGAGGATCTGCGAATACAGGTACAGAATTCTCTAAAAGTAGCGTCACAGGTCATGGAACATTACAGTGCAGAACAGGCCCTTTGGCCCTCGATGTTGCGCCAACCAATTAAGAAAAAGCAATGTCCCTCTAACCTAAACCATTCCCTTTTCATCCATAAACCTATCCACTGACCTCTTAAACGCCCCAAACTTGGCACATCTACAACTGCAGCAGGCAGGGCATTCCATAACCTTACCACTCTCTGGGTAAAGAACCTACCTCTGACATCTGTCCTATAACTACCACCCCTTAACTTAAAGCTATGTCCCCTTGTGCTAGCTTTCTCCATCCTAGGAAAAAGGCTATCACTGTCCACCCTATCTAAACCTCTGATCAATTTGTATGTTTCAATAAGGTCTCCTCTTAGCCGCCTTCTTTCTAATGAAAACAACCTCAAATCCCTCAGCCTCTCCTCATAAGACCTTCCTTCCATACCAGGCAACATCCTGGTAAACATCCTCTGCACCCTCTCCAGTGTCTCCACATCTTTCTTATAATGTGGCGACCAGAACTGTACAGAATACTCCATGTGCGGCCGCACCAGAGTTTTGTACAGTTGCAACATGACGTTGCGGGTCCGAAATTCAATCCCCCTACCAATAAAAGCCAAGACTCCACGTGCCTTCTTAACAACCTTATCGACTTGATTGCCAACTTTCAGGGATCTATGCACATATACACCTAGATCCCTCTGTTCATCAACACTATTAAGAGTCCTACCATTAGCCCTATACTCTACACATTTGTTATTCCTGCCAAAGTGAATTACCTCACACTTTTCCGCATTGAACTCCATTTGCCACCTCTGCAACTTGTCCAAGTCTCTCTGCAAACTATAATACCCCTCTTCACTATCTGCCACTCCTCCGACTTTGGTGTCATCCACAAATTTAGTAATCCATCCTTCTATACCTCATCCAGATCATTTATAAAAATTACAAACAGCAGGGGCCCCAAAACAGATCCGTGAGGTACACCATTTGTAACCGAACTCCATGATGAATAATTTCCATCAACCACCACCCTCTGTCTTCTATCAGCTAGCCAATTCCTAATCCAATTAGCTAAATCACCCTCAATCCCATACGTCTGCATTTTCTGCAGAAGCCTTCCATGGGGATCCTTATCGAACGCCTTAGCAAAAGTCGATAGGGTCGTAAAGAGTACTTGTGATATATTGGCCTTTATAAATGGGAGCATCGAGTATAAAAGTGGGAGTGTTATGGTAAGGTTGTAGAAAGCATTGGTGAGGCCGAATTTAGATTATTGTGTCCAGCTTTGATCACCTAGTGACAGGAAGGATGTAAATAAGGTTGAAAGAGTGCAAAGAAGGTTCACAAGGATTTTGCTGGGACTTGAGAAACTGAGTTACAAAAAGAGATTGAATAGGTTAGGACTTTATTCCCTGGAGTGTAGAAGAATGAGGGGAGCTATGTAAGATTTTGATGGATATAGATAGAGTGAATGCAAGCAGGCTTTTTCCACTGAGGCTAGGGGAGAAAAAAAGCTCGAGGACTTGGGTTAAGGGTGAAAAGTTTAAAGGGAGTATTGGGGGTGGCTTCTTCACGTAGAGAGTCATGGGCGTGTGGAATGAGCTGCCGGATAAAGTAGTAAATGCGGGGTCTTTTTGACATTGAAGAAAATCTTGGACAGGTACGTGGATGAGAGGGGTGTGGAGGGATAGGGTTCAAGTGCAGGTCAGTAGGACTAGGCAAAAAATAGTTCGGCACAGACAAGAAGGCCTGTTTCCGTGCTGTAATTTTCTATGGTTTTATTCTATTTTCTATGAATGATATGTTTTGTTAGTATAAAGCGCAAGAATCAATACTTTTCATTATGGTAATACATGTGACAATAAATTGATCCATTTATTTTAAAAATTTAATGTGACGTTATCCACTACGGGTAGCAAAATAGAATGGCAGAATATTATTTAATCGTAAATACAAAGGGACCTGGGTGTCCTCATACAACATCACTGAAAGCAAGCATGCAAGTTTCAATACCTGTAGATTCTCAATTGAAAGTTCTCCAAGAGCACTGGAAGTTGGGTGATTAAATTAATTTAAAGATGCATTGAACAAATGAGGTGCTTAATGAGTACTTTACCTCGGTATTCACGGTGGAAAGTGATCTGGGAGGTTGTATTACAGGTTTGCGGCAGACTGAAAAGATTGAGTATGTGGATGTTAAGAAAGAGGATGTGTTAGAACTTTTAAATTCTATCAAGATAGACAAGTCGCAGGGACCGGATGGGATGTACCCCAAGTTATTGTGGGAGGTGAGGGAAGTGATTGCAGAGCTCCCGGCAATGATCTTTGAGTCGACGATGGAGACGGGAGAGGTTTTGGAGGATTGCGGATGTGGTTCCTATTTTCAAGAAAGGGAACAGGGATAGTCCGGAAATTACCGACTGGTGAGTCTGACCTCAGTGGTTGGGAAGCTGATGGAGAGGCTTCTGAGGGACAAGATTTATGAGCATTTGGAGAAGTTTAGGATGATCAGAAATAGTCAGCATGGTTTTGTCAAGGGCAGGTCGTGCCTTATGAGCCTAGTTGAGTTCTTTGAAAATGTGTTTGAATACTTTGACGAAGGAAGAGCATTGGACGTGGTGTACATGGACTTTAGCAAGGCGTTTGATAAGGTCCCCCATGCAAGACTTCTTGAGAAGGTGAGAGGGCGTGGGATCCAAGGGGCTTTGGCCTTGTGGATCCAGAACAGGCTTGCCTACAGAAGGCAGAGAGTTGTTGTGGATGGATCTTGTTCTGCATGGACGTTGGTCACCAGTGGAGTGCCCCAGGAATCTGTTCTGGGACCCTTGATGTTTGTCATTTTCATAAATGACCTGGATGAGGAAGTGGAGGGATGAGTTAGTAAGTTCGCCAACGATACGAAGGTCGGTGGTGTTGTGGATGGTCTGGAGGGATGCCAAAAGTTGCAGTGGAACATAGACAGGATGCAAGACTGGGCGGAGAAGTGGCAGGTGGACTTCAACGTGGATAAATGTGTAGTGGTCCATTTTGGCAGGAATAATGGGATGAAGGAGTACAATATAAGGGGTAGGAGTCTTAGCTGTGTTGTAGAGCAGAAGGATCTTGGTGTCCGGGTCCACAGGACTCTTAAACCGGCCTTGCAGGTGAAGGAAGTGGTCAAAAAGGCGTACGGTGTACTGGCCTTCATTAATCGAGGAATAGAGTTTAGGAGTCAGGAGGTAATGATGCAGCTCTATAAGACTCTTGTTAGATCCCAGTTGGAGTATTGTGCACAGTTCTGGTTGCCTCATTGTAGGGAGGATGTAGAGGCTATTGAGAGGGTTCAGAGGAGATTTACAAGGATGCTGCCTGGATTGGGAGGCAGGCCTTAGGTTGAGGGAGCTGGGACTCTTCTCACTGGAGAGATGTAGGTTGAGAGGCGACCTGATAGAAGTTTATAAAATGTTGAGAGGAATAGATAGGGTGGAGATATGAGGACTCCTACTGTTGATATTGTACTCCTTCATCCCATTATTCTTGCCAAAATGGACCACTACACATTTATCCACGTTGAAGTCCATCTGCTTCTTCTCCACCCAGTCTTGCATCCTGTCCATGTCCCGCTGCAACTTTTGACATCCCTTCAGACCATCCACAACACCACCGATCTTTGTATCGTCGGCGAGCTTAACATACGTAGTTGGAAAAATGCTAGAATGCACCATCAAAGAAGAAATAGCAGGACACCTAGAAAATAACGATTCGATCAAACAGACACAGCATGGATTCGTGAAGATCTTTATGAAGATGTGACTAGTGCAGTAGACAGAGGGGTACCGATGGACATGGTGTTTTTAGATTTCCAGAAGGCGTTTGATAAGATGCCTCTGAAAAGGTTGCTGTAGAAGGTTAAGGTACACAGAGTTGGGGGTTAAGTGTTAGCGTGGATTGAGGATTGGTTATCTAACAGGAAGCAGACAGTTGGAATCAATGGATGCTTTTCTGATTGGCAGTTGGTGACTTGTGGAGTGCCGCAGGGATCGGTGCTGGGGCCTCAACTGTTTACGATATACGTAGACGATCTGGAGGAGGGAGCTGAGTTAGGATAACAAAGTTTGCTGATGATGCGACGATGAGTAGAAAAGCGAATTGTGTGAAGGACGTGTAAGTTGAGTGAGCGGGGAGAACCTGGCAGATGGAGTATAACGTTAGCAAATGTGAGGTTATCCACTTTGGTAGAAATAATAGTAGGAGGGAATATTATTTAAAGGGTGAAAAGCTGTAGCAGGCTACTGTGCAGAGGGACCTGTGGATCCCTGTGCACGAATCGCAAAAACCCAATCTGCAGATGGAGCAGGTGATCAAGAAGGCGAAGGGAATGTTGGCCTGTATCGTGAGAGGGATAGAACGTAAAAGCAGAGAGGTTTTGCTGCAATTGTACAGGGCACCGGTGAGGCTGCAATTGGAGTACTGTGTGCAGTTTTGGTCCCCTTATTTGTATAAGGATATATTGGCCTTAAAGGGAGTACAGACAAGATTCACCAGGCTGATAGCAGGCTCCTACTATTATTTTGAGGAATAGATAGGGTGGACTCTCAGACTATTTCCCCGAGTTGAAATGGTCACTACGAGAGGACACAGATTTAAGGTGCAGGGAAGCAAATACAAAGGAGATGTCAGGTAGGTTTTTCACTCAGAGGGTGGTGAGTGAATGGAACCGACTGCCGTCGGAGGTTGTTGAGGCAAACTCACTGGGGTCTTTTAAGAGACTCTGGATGAGTATATGGAAAAGAATAGGATAGGGGGTTATAGATAGGTCTGTGGATTGGTAGATGTGATCGGCGCAACTCGTAGGCCGAAGGGCCTGTTTGTGCTGTATTGTTTGATGTTCTGTGTTCTATCAGGGGGTTAGCTTATGAGGAGAGATTAAATACACTGGGCCTGTATTCGTTGGAGTTTAGAAGGCTGAGGGGGGATCCTATCGTGACTTACAAGATAATGAAAGGGATAGATAGGGTAGAGGTGGAGAGATTCTTCCCGCTAGAAAGGAAAACAACTTGAGGGCACATCCTCAAAATAAGGCCGGGGGGAAGTGGAGGCAGTTTAGAACGGAATTCAAGAGGAACTACTTCTCTCAGAGCGTAGTGAATCTCTGGAATTCTCTGCCCATTGAAGTGGTGGAGGCTACCTTGTTGAACATATTTAAGTCACGGGTAGATAGATTTGTAATAGACAAGAGAATTTAGGGTTATGGGGAGAAAGCAGGAAAAGTTGAACTGATCCACTTCAGATCAGCTGTGATCTTATTGAATGGTGGGGCAGCTAGAAGCACACTATCGCTGTGCTGTGCAGATATATGGATTTGGGCTTGTGTCTGTGGGAGTTCGCGCATTCTCCCCATGTTTGAGTGGGTTTTCTCCGGGTGCTCCGGTTTCCTCCCACATCCCAAAGGTGTGCTCTTAGGCTAATTGGCAAAACAAATTCTCCCTAAATTGTCTCAAATTTGGTTTTTAATCCATAGATCTATAAACATGGACAGGGATCGCGGGTAGAGGTGGCAACATCGGGGTGGCGGCGAGGGCTCGTTGGGCCGAAGGGCCTGTTTCCTGTGCTGTTTTGTTCTTTGTTCTTGTACTCCGAGTCGAGTGATAATGTGGAGCAGGCAGGAAGTTAGAGGTGAGGTCAGCCACAATCTTATTGAACGCATTTATCTTTGAAGGGCCGACTGGCCGAATTTCTTTGATCTCATGGCATAGAACATAGAACTTCATCATAGTGTAAAGAAAAGATGATGGTGTTGCAAGGTTCACATTTGATGATGCTATTCAACCTTGATTTCTATTTCACAAGACTGACCCTCTGAAGACAAAAGGCAAACGTTTTTCATAAAATGCTGGTAAAGAACAAGTCATTGAGTTGCTAAAATGAAGATTACATGTGGGAGATCTGAGTGATCTCACATACTGGATGGGTTTCCTGACTCTTTCTTTCTCGCCAATTACAGACAGTCCATCCCTTTCTGGAATGACAGACATGGATTATCCTCTCCAAGGGCCTGGTCTGGTATCTCTACCCAACCTTCCAGAGATCAGCCCAATTCGACGAGTCCCACTGCCTCCAGAACTGGTGGAACAATTTGGGCGTATCCTTTGGTGTAATTGCAGCTCGAAGAGCTATTGGGGTACTAGATCAGAAACTCCAATGTACATGTGAAACCAGATTAGACCCCAGATTATTTCATTCCAATCACAATTCTACTGACAAACCAGGGAGTTTTTATAAAAGCACGCTCAGACTCAGTCTCTCACATACAAACTCAACCCCTCACACAAACTCAAACTCAACCACAAATTCAGCCTCTATCTCACAAATGCAAGCTCTCTCATACAGACAAACTCAATCTAACAGAAATTCAACCTCTCTCACGCACAAATTCAACCTCTCCACAAACTTGGCCTCTCCCTCGGTGCAAGTGCACAGATCCTGCCCCTCCTGGTGTGCCCCGCACACACACAAACTCAATTTCTCATGGATACAAACTCAATCCATCTCGCCCACTTTTGGATGTTTAGCCTCGGGTATGGGGGGTAGTCGGTCTCTGGGGTTTAGTTATTGGGGTTCAGCCTTGGAGTTCAGTTACAGGTTCAGTGAAAGGCTCGGTTACTTGGTTCCTTACATCCTGTGCAGACATGCAATGCAATTGTATGATGGGTGTTTTCCCGGAGATTGGCAAAGCTTGGCTTACCATTGACAGTGACATCTTCATGTGGAATTATGAGGATGGGTAAGTTGAGCATTAAGCAGGACTGACTGTATGTGGTTTCTGGAGGACATTATATGAGGTACAAATTAAATAGGAATAGAATAAAAGCTTTCACGTCCTTCTGGTAGTGTGGTGACCAGAATTGAACACTACATTTGAAGTGCAGTCTTATTAAGGCTCAATAAACCTGCAACATGACTTGCCAATTTTTCAAGTCAGTGCCCCAGTCAATGAAGTCAAGCATGTCATATACCTTCTTGATGACCTTCTCCCCCTGTATTGCCACATTAAGTGAACTGTGTATCTGTACACACAGATCCCGCTGCCTATTTCTATGGATTAGGAATTGGCTAGCTGATAGAAGACAGAGGGTAGTGGTTGATGGGATATATTCAACCTGGAGTTTAGCTACTAGGGATCTGTTTTGGGGCCACTGTTGTTTGTTATTTTTATAAATGACCTGGATGAGGGTGTAGAGGGATGGGTTAGTAAATTTGCTGACAACACCAAAGTTGGAGGAGTTGTAGACGGTGAGGATGGATGTTACAGTTTGTAGAGGACATAGATAAGTTGCAGAGCTGGGCCAAGAAGTGGCAAATGGAGTTTAATGTGGAAAAGTGTGAGGTGATTCACTTTGATAAGAGTAATATGTGTGCAGAATATAGGGCTAATGGTAGGACTCTTAGTAGTGTAGATGAGCAGAGAGATCTCGGTGTACATGTGTATAGATCTCTGAAAGTTGGTACTCAAGTTGATAAGGTTGTTAAGAAGGCACATAGTGTGTTAGCATTTATTGGTAGAGGGATTGAATTTCGGAGCTGAGATGTCATGCTGCAACTGTACAAAACTCTGGTGTGGCCGCACTTGGAGTATTGTGTACAGTTTTGGTCTCCGCATTATAGGAAAGATTGGAGGCATTAGACAGGGTGCAGAGGAGGTTTACTAAGATGTTGCCTGTTATGAGCGGTAGGTCTTATGAGGAAAGGATAAGGGACTTGAAGTTATTTTCATTAGAGAAGAAGGCTAAGAGGTGATAATTGAGACATATAAGATGATCAGAGGGTTAGATAGGGTGGATAGTGAGAGCCTTTTTCCTCGGATGCAGAAGGATAACATGAGGGGACATAGATTTAAATTAAGGGGTGGCAGTTATAGGACAGATGTTAGAGATGGGTTCTTTACTCGGAGGATACTAAGGGCATGGAATGCCCTGCCTGCATCAGTTGTGGAATCGTCAAGTTTAAGGGCGTTCAAATGGGCAGTGGATAGGCATATGGATAACATTGGAATAGTTTAGGTTAGAGGGTCATAAAATTTGTTCCATTGGTCAGCACAACATCGAGGGCTGAAGGGCCTGCACTGAACATAGAACAATACAGCACAAACAGGCCCTTCGGCCCACGAGTTGCGCCGATCACACCTACCAATCCACAGACCTATCTATAACCCCCTATCCTATTCTTTTCCATATACTCATCCAGAAGTCTTTTAAAAGACCCCAGTGAGTTTGCGTCAACAACCTCTGACAGCAGTCGATTCCATTCATTCACCACCCTCTGAGTGAAAAACTTACCCCTGACATCTCCTTTGTATTTGCTTCCCTGCACCTTAAATCTGTGTCCTCTCGTAGTGACCATTTCCGCTCGGGGAAATAGTCTCTGAGAGTCCACCGTATCTATTCCTCTCAACAGTTTATAAACCTCTATCAGGTCGCCTCTCAACCTACGTCTCTCCAGTGAGAAGAGTCCCAGCTCCCTCAACCTATCTTCATAGGACCTGCCTCCCAATCCAGGCAGCATCCTTGTAAATCTCCTCTGCACTCTCTCAATAGCCTCTACATCCTTCCTATACTGAGGCGACCAGAACTGCGCACAGTACTCCAAGTGGGGTCTGACAAGAGTCTTATAGAGCTGCATCATTATCTCCTGACTCCTAAACTCGATTCCTCGATTAATGAAGGTCAGTACACCGTATGCCTTCTTGACCACTTCCTCCACCTGCGAGGCCGATTTAAGAGTCCTATGGAACCGGACCCCGAGATCCTTCTGCTCTACAACACAGCTAAGACTCCTACCTCTTATATTGTACTCCTTCATCCCATTATTCCTGCCAAAATGGACCACAACACATTTATCCGCGTTGAAGTCCACCTGCCACTTCTCCACAGTCTTGCATCCTGTCTATGTCCCACTGCAACTTTTGACACCCTCCAGACCATCCACTGCACCACCGACGTTGTATCGTCAGCGAATTTATAACCCATCCCTCCACTTCCTCATCCAGGTCATTTATGAAAATGACAAACAGCAGGGGTCCCAGAACAGATCCCTGGGGCACTCCACTGGTGACCGACCTCCATGCAGAACAAGACCCATCCACAACCACTCTCTGTCTTCTGCTGGCAAGCCAGTTCTGGATCCACGAGACCAAAGCCCTCTCACTTTCTCCAGAAGCCTTGCATAGGGGACCTTATCAAACGCCTTGCTAAAGTCCATGTACGCTACGTCCACTGCCCTTCCTTTGTCAATGTGTTCAGTCACATTTTCGAAGAACTCATCTAGGCTCGTAAGTCATGACCTGCCCTTGACAGAACCATGCTGACTGTTTCTAATCCGTCCAAACTTCTCCAAATGTTCATATATCTTATCCCTCAGAAGCCTCTCCATCAGCTTACCAACCACTGAAGTCAGACTCACTGGTCGGTAATTTCGTGGACTATCCCTGTTCTCTTTCTTAAAGATAGGAACCACTGTGCTGTAATGTTCTATGTTCTATCAATACTCTTAAGGATTCTGGTATTTACTACATATTTCCTATCTGTATTAAACTTTCCAAAATGCATTTCCTCACATTTGTCCAGATTAAACTCAGTCTGCCATTTGTCCACCCAATTCTCTAACCGATCGATATCTTGCTGTATACTCCAATGGCCCTAATCGCTTTGTACAAATCCACCAACCTTTGTGAAATCTGCAAACTAACTAATCGAACAGTTGCATTTTCCCCCAAATAATTTATATTTTTTACCAGCAGCAAAGGTGCCATCACTGATCCCTGAGACATGCCACTTGTCACAGCTCTCCATTCAGAAATGCACCTTTTGACTCCTACCCTCTGCCTTCTGTGACTGAGCTAGTTCAGTACCCTTGCCAGCTCATCTCTGATCCCATGTGACTTCACCTTCCGCACCAGTCTGCGTAAGGGATCTTGTCAAAGGCCTGACAGAAGCCCACGTAGACAACATCCACTGCCCTTCTCTTTTCAATCATCATCGTTACTTCCTTGAAAAACTTGATGGAGTTATTGAGACACGACCTCCCCTTCACAAAACCATGTTGCCTCTCACTAATATGTCCACTTATTTCCAAGTGGGAATACATCCTGTCTCAAAGAATCCTCTCCAGTAATTTCCTTACCATTGATGTAAGGCTCATCAGCCTGTAATTATTTGGATTATTCTTGCTACCTTTCTTAAACACAGGAGATTCACCGGACGAAGACCATAGGGTTTACTATCAAATAAATCGGTTGGATTTAAACCTGGTGTTGTCAGACGTCTTACTGTGTTTATCCCAGTCCAATGCTGGCATCTCTACATCATAATATTGTTGTAATTAGCCTTTCTCCAATTTAGCACCATAACTTGAGGACTACAGTTATCTTTATCCATAAGTACGTCGAAGCTTACTGAATTAGAACATAGAACATAGAACATTACAGCACAGAACAGGCCCTTCGGCCTTCGATGTTGTGCCGACCAAAATAAAAAGCAATGCCCCTCCAAACTAAACCATTCCCTTCTCTTCCATATACTTATCAATTAACCTCTTAAACGCCACCAAACTTGGCGCATCTACAACAGCTGCAGGCAGGGCATTCCACTCCCTAATCACTCTTTGAGTAAAGAACCTACCTCTGATATCCGTCCTATAACTCATACCCCTTAATTTAAAGCTGTGTCCCCTCGTGCTAGCAAATTGTGGTCACTGTTCCTGAACTGCTCCCCTATTGAAACATTGACCACCTGTCTGGGCTCATTCCACAGTACCAGGTCCAGTATGGCTCCTTCCCTAGTTGGACTATCTACATACTGTTTCAAGAAACCCTCCTGAATGCTGCTTACAAACTCTGCCCCATCCACACCCTTAGCACTAAATAAGTCCTGGTCAATACGGGGCAAGTTAAAATCTTCCATTACAACAACCCTATTATTTCTATTCTTTGCCAAAATCTGCCTACATATCTGTTCCTCTATCTCCTATTGGCTGTTGGGCAGTCTATAGTAAATCCCTAACATTCTGACTACACCCTTCCTGTTCCTGAGCTCTGTCCATATTCTGTATCAGTCCTCTGAGGTGTCCTCCCAGTGCACAGCTGCGATATTCTTCTTAACTGGTCGCGCAACTCTCCCACCCCTTTTACAGCCCTCTCTATCCCACCTGAAACATCTATATCCCAGAACATTAAGCTGCCAATCCTGTCCTTCTCTTAACCAAGTCTCTGTAATCACAACAACATCATAGTTCCAAGTTGTCGATGGAGACGGGAGAGGTTCCGGAGGATTGGAGGATTGCAGATGTGGTCCCTATTTTCAAGAAAGGGAACAGGGATAGTCCTGGAAATTACCGACCGGTGAGTCTGACCTCAGTGGTTGGTAAGCTGATGGAGAGGCTTCTGAGGGACAAGATTTACGAGCATTTGGAGAAGTTTAGGTTGATTAGAAATAGTCAGCATGGTTTTGTAAAAGGCAGGTCGTGCCTTACGAGCTTAATTGAGTTCTTCGAAAATGTGACTGAACACATTGACGAAGGAAGAGCAGTGGACGTGGTGTACATGGACTTCAGCAAGGCATTTGACAAGGTCCCACATGCAAGACTTCTTGAGAAGGTGAGAGGCCATGGGATCCAAGGGGCTTTGGCCTTGTGGATCCAGAACTGGCTTGCCTGCAGAAGGCAGAGGGTGGTTGTGGATGGCTCTTTTTCTGCATGGAGGTCGGTCACCAGTGGAGTGCCCCAGGGATCTGTTCTAGGACCCTTGCTGTTTGTCATTTTCATAAATGACCTGGATGAGGAAGTGGAGGGATGGGTGAGTAAGTTCGCCGATGACACGAAGGTCGGTGGTGTTGTGGATGGTCTGGAGGGATGTCAGAAGTTGCAGCATGACATCGACAGGATGCAAGACTGGGCGGAGAAGTGGCAGATGGACTTCAACGCGGATAAATGTGTTGTGGTCCATTTTGGCAGATCCAACGGGATGAATGAGTACACTATCAAAGGTAGGAGTCTTAGCTGTGTGGAAGAGCAGAGGGATCTTGGGGTCCGGGTCCATAAGACTCTCAAATCGGCCTCCCAGGTGGAGGATGTGGTTAAGAAAGCTTACGGTGTACTGGCCTTCATTCATCGAGGGATTGAGTTCAGGAGTCAGGAGGTAATGCTGCAGCTTTATAGGACCCTTGTCAGACCACACTTGGAGTACTGTGCGCAGTTCTGGTCGCCTCACTATAGGAAGGACGTGGAAGCTATTGAAAGGGTGCAGAGGAGATTTACAAGGATGTTGCCTGGATTGGGAGGCATGCCTTATGAAGACAGGTTGAGGGAGCTGGGACTGTTCTCCCTGGAGAGACAAGGTTGAGAGGCGACCTGATAGAGGTTTACAAGATGTTGAGAGGAATAGATAGGGTGGACTCTCAGAGACTATTTCCCAGGGCTGAAATGGTCGCGACGAGAGGGCACAGATTTAAGGTGCAGGGAAGCAAGTACAGAGGGGATGCTAGGGGAAAGTTTTTCACTCAGAGGGTGGTGAGTGAATGGAATCGGCTGCCGTCGGTGGTGGTCGAGGCGAACTCGCTGGGGTCTTTTAAAAGACTTCTGGATGAGTATATGGGATCCAATGGGATTGGGGGTTATAGATAGGTCTATGGCTGGGTAGGTTTTTGATGTGTTCGGCACAACTTGTGGGCCGAAGGGCCTGTTTGTGCTGTAGTGTTCTATGTTCTACTAATCATAGAACATAGAACACTACAGCACAAACAGGCCCTTCGGCCCACGAGTTGCGCCGATCACATCTATACCTACCCAATCCACAGACCTACCTATAACCCCCTATCCCATTTGTTCCCATATACTCATCCAGAAGTCTTTTAAAAGACCCCAACGAGTTCACTCTACCACCTCCGACGGCAGCCGATTCCATTCATTCACCACCCTCTGAGTGAAAAACTTACCCCTAACATCCCCTCTGTATTTGCTTCCCTGCACCTTAAATCTGTGTCCTCTCGTCGTGACCATTTCAGCTCAGGGAAGTAGCCTCTGAGAATCCACCCTATCTATTCCTCTCAAGATTTTATAAACCTCTATCAGGTCGCCTCTCAACCTTCGTCTCTCCAGGGAGAAGAGTCCCAGCTCCCTCAACCTATCTTCATAAGGCATGCCTCCCAATCCAGGCATCCAAACAAACTCTTTAAGTTCATTTGCCGTACCTATTAGATTTCTCGTATTGAAACAAATGCACTTCACTCCATAAGACCATCTTTGATCAGCAACACCACCCTGCCTGCTCTTCCTCTGAGTCTTACTGGCCCTACTTTCTGGTTCCCCTTTAGCTAATTCACCTTTGCTTTGGTTCTCAGTCCCTTGCCAAATTAGCTTAAATCCTCCCATGTGACGCTAGCAAATCTCCCTGCCAGAATATTTATGCTCTTTGAGTTTAGATGCAACATGTCCTTCTTGTACAGATCCCACCTGTCCTGGGAAGAGAGTCCAATGGTCCAGATATCTGAAACTTTCCCTTCTACACCAGCTTTTTAGCCACATGTTGAGTTGCACCATCTCCCTATTTCTGTGTGGCACAGTGAGGAATCCTGAGATTACAACCCTGGAGGTTCTGCTTTTTAACTTTCAACCTAACTCCCTAAACTGCTGCTGCAGGATCTCATGACTCTTCCCAGCTATGTTGTTAGTACCAATAAGGTAATGCTGCAACTTTATAAGACCCTTCTCAGACCCCACTTGGAGTACTGTGTGCAGTTCTGGTCGCCTCACTATAGGAAGGATGTGGAAGCTATTGAGAGGGTGCAGAGGAGATTTACAAGGATGCTGCCTGGATTGGGGGGCAGGCCTTAGGTTGAGAGAGCTAGGTCCCTTCTCCATTGGTGAGATGAAGGTTGAGAGGCGACCTGATAGAAGTTTATAAGATGTTGAGAGGAATAGATAGGGTGGATTCTCGGAGGCTATTTCCCAGGGCTGAAATGGTCGTTATGAGAGGACACAGGTTTAAGGTGCTGGGGACATAACAACAGACACAGCTGTGGGGTGCCACTGCTCTGACTGCTGCTGTTCTCGCCTGATGGGCCACCCCCACAACAGTATCCAAAACAGTATACTTGTTAAGAGAAGGGAAAGACCACAGGAGATTCCTGCACTGACTGCCTGACATTTCTAGCAGTCACCCATTTATTTCTTGCAGTCACCCATTTATTTCTTGCAGTCACCCATTTATTTCTTGCAGTCACCCATTTATTTCTTGCAATAAGCTAATGACCTATCAATGTGATCTAACCTTCCAGAGCAGCCCACCATGTAGAATTTTATTAAAGCTTACCCACCATCTATAAGGCACAAATCCCAAAAGGATTGTTTAAGCATACTAAAGGAAAAAGAATAACTAGAGAGAGAACAGGACGCCAAGAGATGGTCAAGGTTCTTAATGATTATTTCTCTTGTTTACCGTGGAGAAGCAATGAAGGTTTGGGAACCTGGGAAAGTTACTGGCGATATACTGTGGACAGTTCTCATTACAGTAGCGGAGGTGATAGACATATTAAGATGTATGAAGGTATATAAATCTCCTGGCCCTGACCAGGTATATCTATTTGGTGGTCCCAAATAAGATCATCATCCTCCTTCTTATTTCTTAGTTCCACCCACAAATCCTCACTGGATGATCCCTTGGTTATTTCATCTGAATACTGCCGTGATGCTCCCCGAATCAAAAATGCAACTCCCCCTCCTCTCTTTCCTCCACCTCTGTGCCACCTAAAGCCCCTGTATCCTGGAACATTGAGCTGCTAGTCCTGTCCCTCCCTTAGCCATGTTTTAGTAATTGCTATAATATCCCAATCCATGTATCTATCCATGCCCTGAGTTCAACAGTCTTACCTGTCTGCCCTCTTGCATTGAAATAGATTTAATCCAACAGCTTTCCCCTGCCCTTGTCTGTCATGCCTATTCAGCTTGCCATTGCTGAGTACTTCATTTCCTTTCAGCCCCTCATTTTCTTTCCTGTTGCTGAGGATCCCTCCTTCCCCTGCCAATCTGGTTTAAACCCTTCTTTTAGCACTGAACTTGAACCTTGCTTTGCGAGACACCTTCAACTCATGAACACGACCCAAATTTTGGGTTGTTTGTCATTTCAATCTTGCTCTCATTGAACATAGAACATGGAAGACTACAGCACAAACAGGCCCTTCGGCCCACAAGTTGTGCCAATCATATCGGTACCTACCAGACCATAAAACTATTTGTAACTCCCAATCCCATTAAATCCCATGTACTCATCCAGAAGTCTCTTAAAAGACCCCAGCGAGTTCACCTCCACCACCACCGACGGCAGCCGATTCCATTCACTCATCACCCTCTGAGTGAAAAACTTACCTCTAACATCTCCTCTGTACTTGCCCCCCAGCACCTTAAATCTGTGTCCTCTCGTAGTGATCGTTTCATTCCTGGGAAATAGCCTCCGAGAATTCACCCTATCGTTTCCTCTCAACATCTTATAAACCTCTATCAGGTCGCCTCTCAACCTTCATCTCTCCAGGGAGAAGAGACCTAGCTCCCTCAAACTCTCGACCCACATGTCCATGCTCGGCCTGCTGTGATGCTCCAGTGAAGCCCAACACAAACTAGAAAAGCAACACAAAGAATAAAGACAATTCCAGCACAGGAACAAGCCCTTCGGCCCTCCAAGCCTGCACCGACCATGCTGCCTGACTTAACTAAAACAACCTACCCTTCCGTGGACCATATCCTTCTATTCCCATCCTATTCACGTACATCCAGTTGCCACTTAAAAGTCACTATTGTATCTGCTTCCACTATCTCGCCCGGCAGTGAATTCCAGGCACTCACCACCATATGTGTTTAAAAAAAAAAGTGCACTTCTTCAATTTATGTCACAGCCATCTAGGCTCAACGCAGAGTTAGACTGTGTACTTGTCTCTCCATATTGACCCTCTTTTGTGTTATCCCAAACAAAATTTCAAAGCATACCTCCTCCATTGGGCCACCTGTAACTTGTTGAGTTTTGCTTTCACTGAGCACTGAGCTTTCTTTTTCAATTAACACATTCTGCTGTCTCAGCTTTATGCCATTATTAGCAGTTGTGCAGTCCATAAACTTTTTAACACCCCCTTTATCTTGTTGGTGTGATATATTTGTCAATCTCTTCTCAGTTCTGATTCTTAATAGTGAACAGAGGGATCTAGGTGTATATGTGCATAGGTCCCTGAAAGTTGGCAATCAAGTCAATAAGGTTGTTAAGAAGGCATGCGGAGTCTTGGCTTTTATTGGTAGGGGGATTGAATTTCGGAGCCGCAACGTCATGTTGCAACTGTACAAAACTCTAGTGCGGCCGCACTTGGAGTATTGTGTGCAGTTCTGGTCCCCACATTATAAGAAAGATGTGGAGGCATTGGAGAGGGTACAGAGGAGGTTTACCAGGATGTTGCCTGGTATGGAGGGCAGGTCTTATGAGGAAAGGCTGAGGGATTTGAGGTTGTTTTCATTAGAAAGAAGGCGGCTAAGAGGATACCTTATTGAAACATACAAGATGATTAGAGGTTTAGATAGGGTGGACCGTGATAGCCTAGCCTTTTTCCTCGGATGGAGAAAGCTAGCACGAGACATATCTTTAAATTAAGGGGTGGTGGTTATAGGACGGATGTCAGAGGTTCTTTATCCAGAGGATGGTAAGGGTATGCAATGCCCTGCCTGCTGCAGTTTAGATGCCGCCAAGTTTGGTGGCGTTTAAGAGGTCCTCGGATAAGTTTATGGATGAAAAGGGAATGGTTTAGGTTAGAGGGTCATTGCTTTTTCTTAATTGGTCGGCGCAACATCGAGGGCCGAAGGGCCTGTTCTGCGCTGTAATGTTCTATGTTCTATTGCTGACCTAATATGTCCCACCTCCTCTGTCTCATCTCGAATCTCTCTGAGGACTTGAATGTTAACTCTGCTTTTTTCTCCGCAGATGCTGCCAGAGCTGCTGAGCTTATTCAGCATTTTTTTGTTTTTATATCTGCATTCACCTTTGGGCTGAATTGGACGGTATTGTGAAATCTACTCTGTTCATTCATGGCTTCATTTTTCAGGGGTGATTTGGCATATTTTGATGGACTGAGTGAAACAATTCTGTCGGTGGGACTAGTAAAACCCAGAGCAGGTAAGTAGCTCTTTCCAACTCCAGTTTTCTGAGGGGCAGTGTCAGACATTAGGTTGCACTTCAGAGCTGCTTATCGACTCCCTGTCCACAGTGGCACAGTGGTTAGCACTGCTGCCTCACAGAATCAAGGAACCAGATTCGATTCCAGCCTTGGGTGATTGTATGGGGTCTGCACGTCCTCCCCATGTCTGCATAGGTTTCCTTTGGATGCTCCAGTTTAATCCCACAGTCCGAAAGACATCCATTGACCATGCTAAATTCTCCTTCAACGTACCCGAACAGGCACTGAAGTGTGGCGACTAGGGGATTTTCACAGTAACTTTATTGCAGTGTCAATGTAAGCTGATTTGTGACACTAATGCAAGACTGGGCAGAGAAGTGGCCGATGGACTTCAATGCGGATAAATGTGTGTGGTCCTGCCAAAATGGACCACATGGGATGAAGCAGTATAATATCAAGGGTAGGAGTCTTGGCAGTGTTAAGGAGCAGAAGGATCTTGGGTCCAGGTCCATAGGTCTCTTAAATCTGCCCCGCAAGTGGAGGATGTGGTCAAGAAGGCACATGGTGTACTAGCCTTCATTAATAGAGGAATTGAGTTTAGGAGTCGGGGGGTAATGCTGCAACTTTACAAAACACTTGTCAGACCCCACCTGGAGTATTGTGTGCAGTTCTGGTTGCCTCACTATAGGAAGGATGTGGAAGCTATTGAGATGGTGCAGAGGAGATTTACAAGGATGTTGCCTGGATTGGGGGGCATGCCTTATGAAGCTAGGTTGAGAGAGCT
Organism: Sphyrna mokarran; assembly: GCA_024679065.1. Taxonomy (NCBI): domain Eukaryota; kingdom Metazoa; phylum Chordata; class Chondrichthyes; order Carcharhiniformes; family Carcharhinidae; genus Sphyrna; species Sphyrna mokarran. The sequence goes on from JAGIQG010000006.1 coordinate 230,425, forward strand.
GGAGAGACGAAGGTTGAGAGGTGACCTGATAGAGGTTTATAAGACGTTGAGAGGAATAGATAGGGTGGATTCTCGGAGGCTATTTCCCAGGGCTGAAATGGTTGCAACGAGAAGACACAGGTTTAAGGTGCTGGGGGGCAAGTACAGAGGAGATGTTAGAGGTACGTTTTTCACTCAGAGGGTGGCGAGTGAATGGAATTGGTTGCCGTCAGTGGTGGTAGAGGCTAACTCGCTGGGGTCTTTTAAGAGACTTCTGAATGAGTACATGAGATTTAATGGGATTGGGAGTTACCGATAGTTCTATGGCCTGGTAAGTATAGATATGATCGGCACAACTTGTGGGCCAAAGGGCCTGCTTGTGCTGTAGTGTTCTATGTTCTAATGAATAAATTTAAACTTAAAACCAAGTAGAACAACTGGATGCCTGGAGTCAGAGTTAGTTATTTGCCTCTTTCCCATTTGAGCATTGGGCTGTGAGTGTTGCACTCTGGTTTCATTATTAAGTATGCATCCCTCTCTCAAGTCGAAGAGCTTTACAGCATAGCAAGTGTATCTTTGGCTCAGCGTGTCAGCAACAACCATTAAACTCCTACCAACGTTGGTAGGTTCTTTACTCAGAGGGTAGTAAGGGCGTGGAATGCCCTGCCTGCAGCAGTTGTGGACTAGCCAACTTTAAGGGCTTTCAAATGGTCAGTGGATAGGCACATGGATAATATTGGAACAATTTAGGTTAGAGGGTCATTAGATTGGTTCACTGGTCGGCGCAACATCAAGGGCTGAAGGTCCTGAACTGCGCTGTAATGTTCTGTGTTCTAAAACTACTTTCTGTCGCCTTATGTCCTATTGCATTTCAAGTGCTCATCAAAATGCTTAAGTGTTGGTGGTTCCCAGCTCTACCACTTTTCAAGGCAGAGAGCCCCAGATTCCCAGCTCACGTCTTTTATTTATTTGTGGGACGTGGGTGTCACTGGCTAGCCAGCATTTTTTGGTCATCCTTAGTTAACATAGAACATAGAACACCACAGCACAAACAGGCCCTTCGGCCCACAAGTTGTGCCGAACACATCAAAAACCTACCCAGCCATAGACCTATCTATAACCCCCAATCCCATTGGATCCCATATACTCATCCAGAAGTCTTTTAAAAGACCCCAGCGAGTTTGCCTCGACCACCACCGACGGCAGCCGATTCCATTCACTCACCACCCTCTGAGTGAAAAACTTTCCCCTAGCATCCCCTCTGTACTTGCTTCCCTGCACCTTAAATCTGTGCCCTCTCGTCGCGACCATTTCAGCCCTGGGAAATAGTCTCTGAGAGTCCACCCTATCTATTCCTCTCAACATCTTGTAAACCTCTGTCAGGTCGCCTCTCAACCTTCGTCTCTCCAGGGAGAACAGTCCCAGCTCCCTCAACCTGTCTTCATAAGGCATGCCTCCCAATCCAGGCAACATCCTTGTAAATCTCCTCTGCACCCTTTCAATAGCTTCCACGTCCTTCCTATAGTGAGGCGACCAGAACTGCGCACAGTACTCCAAGTGTGGTCTGACAAGGGTCCTATAAAGCTGCAGCATTACCTCCTGACTCCTGAACTCAATCCCTCGATGAATGAAGGCCAGTACACCGTAAGCTTTCTTAACCACATCCTCCACCTGGGAGGCCGATTTGAGAGTCTTATGGACCCGGACCCCAAGATCCCTCTGCTCTTCCACACAGCTAAGACTCCTACCTTTGATAGCGTACTCATTCATCCCGTTGGATCTGCCAAAATGGACCGCAACACATTTATCCGCGTTGAAGTCCATCTGCCACTTCTCCGCCCAGTCTTGCATCCTGTCGATGTCATGCTGCAACTTCTGACATCCCTCCAGACCATCCACAACACCACCGACCTTCGTGTCATCGGCGAACTTACTCACCCATCCCTCCACTTCCTCATCCAGGTCATTTATGAAAATGACAAACAGCAAGGGTCCTAGAACAGATCCCTGGGGCACTCCACTGGTGACCGACCTCCATGCAGAAAAAGAGCCATCCACAACCACCCTCTGCCTTCTGCAGTCAAGCCAGTTCTGGATCCACAAGGCCAAAGCCCCTTGGATCCCATGGCCTCTCACCTTCTCAAGAAGTCTTGCACGTGGGACCTTGTCAAATGCCTTGCTGAAGTAAAGTTGCCCTTCCTTCCCTAAAGAAAATTTTACGAGGTGGAAAAAGTCTCCTCAAATAATTTTGAAATCTACTTTGATCCCTAATGGATCCAACTCTTTTCCTAATTAGTGTCATAGAGCAATACAACATGGAAACAGGCCCTTTGTTCCAATCAGTCCATGCTGACCGTGGTGTCCTCCCAGCTAGTCACAATTTAATCCATTACCCTCTCATGTTCTCCCATCCATGCATTTATCCAAATACTTTTTAAATGTTGCTATTGTACTTGCCTCAATTGGCAGTTTGTTTCACATATGCCCTACTCGCTGCATGAAGAAGTTGTCCCTCGGGTCCCTTTTAAACCTTTCCCCTCTCACCTTAACTCTATGCCCTTTACTTTTCTCCTTCCTGGGCAAAAAAAAACTATGTGCGTTCATCCTATCTACATCCTTCATGATTTTATAAACCCCAATAAGGTCATCCCTCATTCTCCTACTTACCCTCTTGCACTTAATATACTTGCAAAACACCTTGAGATTTTCCTCTCTTTTGTTTTCTCATGGCCCCATTTCACACTTTTTTTTAACTATTCTCCTGCACTTCCCTCTATATAGGACATCCATTACTTTTAGCCCTACAGAATTCTGACTGTGTAGAAGGAAGCCATTCGGTTTGCTGAGGCTATGCTGATTCTCCAAAAGTGCATCTTACAGACCAACGCTCCTGTCCTATCCTTGTAACCCTGCGCATTTATTAATCCACCTAATTTTCACATATTTGGACACTAAGGGGCAATTTAGCATGACCCCAAGAAAAAGACTGTGACAGATTGATGGACCAGCAATTTGTTCGGGACAGAGACTGTGATTGATGGATTGGATATATGCAGAGTGTGACATAAATGGACATAGAAATATAGAAGACAGAAGCAGGAGGAGGCCATTGGGCCCTTCAAGCCTGCTGTGCCCTTCATCATAATCATGGCTGATCGTCCAACATAGTAGCCAATCCTGCTTTCTCCCCATAATTTTTGATCCCGTTCACCTCAAGTGCTATATCCAGCCGCCTCTTGAGTACATTCAGTGTTTTAGAACATAGAACATTACAGTGCAGTATAGGCCCTTGATATTGCACTGATCTGTGAAACCAATCTAAAGCCCATCTAACCTACGTTATTCCAATATCATTCATATGTTTATCCAATGGCCATTTAAATGCCCTCAATGTTGGCATGTCCTCTGCTGTTGCAGGCAGGGCATTCCACGCCCTTACTACTCTCTGAGTAAAGAACCTACCTTTGACATCTATTCTGTATATATCAACCCTCAATTTAAAACTATGTCTCCTCATGCTAGCTATCTTCATCCGAGGAAAAGGCTCTCACTGTTTACCCTATCTGATCCTCTGATAGAACATAGAACATTACAGCACAGTACAGGAAACAGGTAGTATCAGCACAGTACGCTGATCATCTTATATGCCTGTATTAAGTCATGTCTTAACTTTCTTCTCTCTAACGAAAACAGCCTCAAGTCCCTCAGCCTTTCCTCATAAGACCTTTAACATCCTGGTAAACCTCCTCTGCACCCTTTCCAATGCTTCCACATACTTCCTTTAATGCGGTGACCAGAACTGTATGCAATACTCCAAGTGCGGCCACACCAGAGTTTTGTACAGCTGCAGCATGACCTCATGGCTCCGAAACTCAATCCTTCTACCAATAAAAGCTCACACACTGTATGCCTTCTTAACAACCTGATTAACCTGTGTGCCAACTTTCAGGGATCTATGCATATGGACACTGAGATCTCTCTGCTCATCTACACTACCAAGTAACTTACCCTTAGTCCAGTACCCTGTATTCCTGTTATTCCTTCCAAACTGAAACATTTCACACTTTTCTGCATTAAACTCCATTAGTCACCTCTCAGCGTAGCTCTGCAGCTGATCTGTGTCCCTCTGTAACCTGCAACATCCTTCTGCACTTAACACAGCTCCATCAACTTTAGTGTCATCCACAAATTCACTAACTCATCCTTCTAAGCCCTCATCCACAAATTTACTAACTCATCCTTCTAAGCCCTCATCCACAAATTTACTAACTCATCCTTCTAAGCCCTCATGCTAAAAATTACAACAGCGGAGCCCAAAACAGATCCTTGCAAAATACTATTAGTAACTGAACTCCAGGATGAACATTTCCCATCAACCACGACCCTCTGTCTTCTTGCAGCTAGTCAATTTCTGATCCAAACTGCTAAATCCCCCTCAATCCCATGCCTCTATATCTTCTGCAATAGTTCACCGTGGGGAACCTTATCAAATATTTTACTGAAATCCATATGCACCACATGAACTGCTTTACCCTCATCCACCTTTTTGATCACCTTCTCTACTCTCTTTCTTGAACAAGGGGACAACATTTTCTATCCCCCTGTCTTCTGGTACTATTCCTGTAGACAATGATGACATAAGGATCAAAGCCAAAGGCCCTGCAATCTCTCTGTAGCCTCCCAGAGAATGCGAGGATAAATCCCATCTGGCCCTATTTTCATACTTTCCAGAATTGCTAACACCTCCTTCTAATGAACCTCAATCCCGTCTAGTCTAATAGCCTGTATCTCAATATTCTCCTCAACAACATTGTCTTTTTCCTACCTGAATATTGATGAAAAATATTCATTTAGTGTCTGTCCTATCTTTTCAGACTCCATGCACAACTTCCCACTATTAGAACATAGAACATTACAGCACAGAACAGGCCCTTCGGCCTTCGATGTTGCGCCGACCAATATAAAAAGCAATGCCCCTCCAAACTAAACCATTCCCTTCTCTTCCATATACTTATCAACTAACCTCTTAAACGCCACCAAACTTGGCGCATCTACAACAGCTGCAGGCAGGGCATTCCACTCCCTAACCACCCTTTGGGTAAAGAACCTACCTCTGATATCCGTCCTATAACTATCACCCCTTAATTTAAAGCTGTGTCCCCTCGTGCTAGCTTTCTCCATCCTAGGAAAAAGGCTATCACTGTCCACCCTATCTAAACCTCTAATCATCTTATATGTTTCAATAAGGTCTCCTCTTAGCCGCCTTCTTTCTAACGAAAACAACCTCAAATCCCTCAGCCTCTCTTCATAAGACCTGCCCTCCATACCAGGCAACATCCTGGTAAACCTCCTCTGTACCCTCTCCAATGCGTCCACATCTTTCTTATAATGTGGGGACCAGAACTGCACACAATACTCCAAGTGCGGCCGCACTAGAGTTTTGTACAGTTGCAACATGACGTTGCGGCTCCGAAATTCAATCCCCCTACCAATAAAAGCCAAGACTCCATATGCCTTCCTAACAACCTTCTCTACTTGACTACCTACTTTCAGGGATCGATGCACATACACACCAAGATCCCTCTGTTCATCTAGATACTAAGAATCCTACCATTTGCCCTATACTCTACACATTTATTATTTCTGCCATAGTGCATTACCTCACACTTTTCCACATTAAACTCCATTTGCCACCTCTCGGCCCAGCTCTGCAACTTGTCCAAATTCCTCTGCAAAGTATAACACCCCTCTTCACTATCTATCACTCCACCGACTTTAGTGTCATCTGCAAATTTACTAATCCATCCTTCAATACCCTCATCCAGATCATTAATAAAAATTACAAACAGCAGGGGCCCCAAAACAGACCCCTGAGGTACGCCACTTGTCACCGAATTGTCTTTGACTGACCCTAATCATTCTTTTATTGATTTTGGCATGAATGACTTCCTGTAGTAATGAATTCCACAAGCTCATCATTATTTGGGTGAAGAAATGTCTCCTCATCTCTGTCCTAAATTGTCTATTCTGTATCCTGAGACTGGATACTACTGCTTAGAACAGACATTGTGACAGGTTCATGGACTGGACACTACTGCTTGGGAAAGAGACTGTGACAGGTCAATGGACTGGACACAAGTCAGGACAGAGACGGTGACAAGTTCATGGACTGAATACTTGTTTGGGACAGAGTGTGATATCAGTGGCTGGACACTGCTGCTTGTGATTAGGGCAGTGAGAGAAATGAATGTGGTTTGAGGAATTGAGTGATGCTGCAAATCTGCAGGGTGAATGGTGGATGTGTTTGTTTAAAACACCAGAGATGGGCCATGTCTCACTCTGGCTTTATGTTCATTTCACTTGGTCAACTTTTTAATAAGAATCCAATTTGTGTTTGCAGGGATTTTCCAGCCTCACATCCGACAGCTGCTGGTATTGACCACACCTGTTGACATTGTGATCTTGGGTGTCAGCTTCACCAACTCTCAGACAGGTGCTGTAAATTATCTAAATCTCAATTGAAAGTTGCCCTTTATATCTAGAGGACTAGAATACAGTGGGGCCAACCTTATTCTTTGCATTATCGAAAGCTTGGACATATTGTTAACCGTGAGCACAGTGATAGACTTTAAAAGGATTGACCCATGGGTGATGAAATTAAATGCATATCAAAATGTTTATAAAAGATAGGAGCAGAATTAGGCCATTTGGTCCATTGAGTCTGCTCTGCCTTTCGATCATGGCTGATGTGCCCCTCATCCTTCGTTTCCTACCTTTCCCCAAAACCCTTCAACCCATTACCAATTAAACATCTGTCTAACTCCTCTAACTTACTCTATGTCCCAGCATCCACCAGAGTTGGGATAGTGAATTCCACAGGTTCACAACCCTTTGGGAGAAGTAGTTTCTCCTTAGCTCTATTTTAAATTTGTACCCCTTATCTTAACACAAAAACCTCTTGTCTGAGAGTGCCCCACAAGAGGAAGCATCCGATCCATATCTACTTTATCCATTCCTTTTATTATCTTGTATACCTCAATTTGATCTTCCTTCATTCTTTGAAATTCCTGAGAGTATAGGCATAAACTGTTCAATGTTTGATTTGATTTATTATTGTTTCTTGGTGATCTTCAAACGACAAACCCCTTATCTCTGGAATCAATCGAGTGAACCTCCTCTGAACTGCCTCCAATGCCACTACATCTTTCCTCAAATTAGGGAACCAAAACTGTACACAATACGCCAGGTGCAGCCTCACCAATGCCTTGTATAGTTGCAACAATACTTCCTTACCTTTATGTTCCATTTCTTTAGCTATAAATGCCAATATTCCATTCGCTTTCTTTATTGTCTGTTGTACCTGCATGCTAGTTTTCTGTCACAGAACGAGGGCACCCAGATCCTCTGCATCAGAGCACCTCGAACTCGTTCCCCATTTAAATAATAAGTCACCTTCCTCTTTTTGTGATCAAAATGCATGACCACAAACTTATCCATGTCAAAATCCATCTGTCACATTTTGGCCCACCCTCCTATCCTATCTATATCCATTTGTAAGGTTCTTATTCACTTGTCGGGAAGAGGGTTTTTTAACCTTACTTTTTTCAGAGTTTTTTTTCCTAAGTCGGGAGTATAAAACTGGAAGTAGGCCCCAGTGAGACCAGGGAATGTTCCCCCCTCCCCCAATACATTTGAATAGGAAGGAAACCTGAGACTCTACATTTCTGGAGTCTCCCACCCTTCCCCCTTCTCTAATCTAAAAAAAGACTTGGAGTGATAGCAGATAGGCTTTCTTCTTTAGAACATAGAACAATACAGCACAAACAGACCCTTCGGGCCACGAGTTGTGCCGATCATATCTACCAATTCACAGACCTATCTATAACTCCCTATCCTATTCGTTTTCATATACTCATCCAGAAGTCTTTTAAAAGACCCCAGCGAGTTTGCCTCAATAATCTCTGACGGCAGCCGATTCCATTCACTCACCACCCTCTGAGTGAAAAACTTACCCCTAACATCTCCTCTGTATTTCCTTCCCTGCACCTTAAATCTGTGTCCTTTCTTAGTGACCATTTCAGCTTGGGGAAATAGTCTCTGAGAGTCCACCTCTATCTATTCCTCTCAACATTTTATAAAGCTCTATCAGGTCGCCTCTCAACCTACGTCTCTCCAGTGAGAAGAGTCCCAGCTCCCTCAACCTATCTTCATAAGGCCTGCCTCCCAATCCAGGCAGTATCCTTGTAAATCTCCTCTGAACTCTCTCAATAGCCTCTACATCCTTCCTATACTGAGGCGACCAGAACTGCGCACAATACTCCAACTGGGGTCTGACAAGAGTCTTATAGAGCTGCATCATTACCTCCTGACTCCTAAACTCTATTCCTCGATTAATGAAGGCCAGTACACCGTACGCCTTCTTGACCACTTCCTCCACCTGCGAGGCCGATTTCAGAGTCCTATGGACCCGGACCCCGAGATCCTTCTGCTCTACAACACAGCTAAGACTCCTACCCCTTATATTGTACTCCTTCATCCCATTATTCCTGCCAAAATGGACCACTACACATTTATCCGCGTTGAAGTCCACCTGCCACTTCTCCGCCCAGTCTTGCATCCTGTCTATGTCCCGCTGCAACTTTTGGCATCCCTCCAGACCATCCACAACATCACTGACCTTTGTATCGTCGGCGAACTTACGAACCCATCCCTCCACTTCCTCATCTAGGCCATTTATGAAAATTTGAAACAGCAGGGGTCCCAGAACAGATCCCTGGGGTACTCCACTGGTGACCGACCTCCATGTAGAACAAGACTCATCCACAACCATTCTTTGCCTTCTGCCGGCAAGCCAGTTGTGGATCCACGAGGCCAAAGCCCCTTGGATCCCACGCTCTCTCACCTTCTCAAGAAGTCTTGCATGGGGAATCTTATCAAACACCTTGCTAAAATCCATGTACACTACATCCACCGCTCTTCCTTCGTCAATGTGTTCAGTCACATTTTCGAATAACTCAACGAGGCTTATGAGGCATGACCTGCCCTTGACAAAACCATGCTGACTATTTCTAATCAGTCCAAACTTCTCCAAATGTTCATAAATCTTATCCCTCAGAAGCCTCTCCATCAGCTTACCAACCACTGAAATCAGACTCACCAGTCGGTAATTTCCTGGACTATCCCTGTTCCCTTTCTTAAAGATAGGAACCACATCAGCAATCCTCCGGAACCTCTCCCGTTTCCATGGACGACACAAAGATCATCGCCAGGGGTTCTGCAACCACTTCCCTCATCTCCCACAATAACCTGGGGTACATCCCATCCAGTCCCGGCGACTTGTCTATCTTGATAGAATTTAACAGGTCGAACACATGCTCTTTCCTAACATCAGAGAGCTAGGGGATGTTAGGGATCTCGAGGAGTATAAGGTGTGTAGAAGGGAACTTAAAAAGGAAATTAGGAGAGCCAGAAGGGGTCATGAGAAGGCCTTGGCAGGAAAGATTAAGGAGAATCCCAAGGCCTTCCACAAATATGTGAAAAGTAAAAGGATGAGAAGAAAAGGGATAGGGCCTATAAAAGGTGAAGGGGGAAAAGTCTGTGTGAATCTGGAAGAAATGGCAGAGGTGCTTAACGAGTACTTTGCCTCGCTGTTCACGGTGGAAAGTGAACTGGGAGATTGCACTGCAAGTTTGCGGCATACGGAAAAGATTGAGTATGTGGATGTTAGGAAAGAGGATGTGTTAGAACTGTTAAATTCTAACAAAATAGATAAGTCGCCAGGACCGGATGGGATGTACCCCAGGTTATTGTGGGAGGTGAGGGAAGTGGTTACAGAGCCCCTGGCGATGACCTTTGCGTCGTCCATGGAAACGGGAGAGTTTCTGGAGAATTGGAGGATTGCGGATGTGGTTCCTATCTTTAAAAAAGAGAACAGGGATAGTCCAGGAAATTACCGACCGGTGAGTTTGACTTCAGTGGTTGGTAAGCTGATGGAGAGGCTTCTGAGGGATAAGATGTATGAACATTTGGAGAAGTTTGGACTGATTAGAAATAGTCAGCATGGTTTTGTCAAGGGCAGGTCATGCCTTACGAGCCTAGTTGAGTTCTTCGAAAATGTGACTGAACACATTGACGAAGGAAGGGAGGTGGACGTAGTGTACATGGACTTTAGTAAGGCGTTTGATAAGGTCCCACATAGAACATAGAACATAGAACAATACAGCACAGAACAGGCCCTTCGGCCCTCGATGTTGTGCCGACCAAAATAAAAAGCAATGCCCCCCCTAACTAAACCATTCCCTTCTCATCCATATACTTATCAACTAACCTCTTAAACGCCACCAAACTTGGCGCATCCACAACAGCTGCAGGCAGGGCATTCCACTCCCTAATCACTCTTTGAGTAAAGAACCTACCTCTGATATCCGTCCTATAACTCATACCCCTTAATTTAAAGCTGTGTCCCCTCGTGCTAGCTTTCTCCATCCTAGGAAAAAGGCTATCACTGTCCACCCTATCTAAACCTCTAATCATCTTATATGTTTCAATAAGATCCCCTCTTAGCCGCCTCCTTTCTAACGAAAACAACCTCAAATCCTTCAACCTCTCTTCATAGGACCTGCCCTCCATACCAGGCAACATCCTGGTAAACCTCCTCTGTACCCTCTCCAATGCCTCCACATCTTTCTTATAATGTGGCGACCAGAACTGCACACAATACTCCAAGTGCGGCCGCACTAGAGTTTTGTACAGTTGCAACATGATGCTGCGGCTCCTAAATTCAATCCCCCTACCAATAAAAGCTAAGACTCCATATGCCTTCTTAACAACTTTATCCACTTGACTGCCTACTTTCAGGGATCTATTGACACATACACCAAGATCCTTCTGTTCCTCAACACTATTAAGAGCCCTACCATTAGCCCTATACTCTACACATTTATTGTTCCTGCCAAAGTGCATTACCTCACACTTTTCCACATTAAACTCCATTTGCCACCTCTCGGCCCAGCTCTGCAACTTGTCCAAGTCACTCTGTAAACTAAAACACCCCTCTTCACTATCTACCACACCACCAACTTTAGTATCATCTGCAAATTTACTGATCCATCCCTCAATACCCTCATCCAGATCATTTATAAAAATTACAAACAGCAGGGGCCCCAAAACAGACCCCTGAGGCACACCACTCGTCACCGAACTCCACGAAGAAAATCTCCCATCAACCACCACCCTCTGTCTTCTATCTGCCAGCCAATTTCTAATCCAATTAGCTAAATCACCCTCTATTCCACACATCTGCATTTTCTGTAGAAGTCTTCCATGGGCCACCTTATCAAACGCCTTACTAAAGTCCATATATACTACATCAACCGCCTTACCCCCATCCACCTCTCTGGTCACTTTCTCAAAAAACTCAATGAGGTTAGTAAGGCATGACCTACCCTTCACGAAACCATGCTGACTATCCCCAATCAATTCATTTCTCTCTAAATAACTATAAATCCTATCCCTAATAATTCTCTCCAATACCTTGCCCACCACAGAAGTAAGACTCACTGGCCTATAATTCCCAGGAAGGTCTCTCTTCCCCTTCTTAAACAATGGGACCACATTCGCCATCCTCCAGTCCTCCGGAACCACACCCGTAACCAACGAGGACCTGAAGATCAGAGCCAGAGGCTCTGCAATCTCCTCTCTTGCCTCCCAGAGAATCCTAGGGTAAATCCCGTCCGGCCCAGGGGACTTATCCAACTTCAAACCCTCGAGAATTTCTAACACATCCTCCCTATCTACTACAATACTCCCCAATTTGCAACCCTGTACCTCAGTGCTCTCCACAGCTACATTTCCAGCACTCTGCGTGAATACCGAAGAGAAATATTTATTCAGTGCCTCACCAATCTCTTCAGGCTCCACGCACAACTTCCCACTGCTATCTATGACTGCTGGCCCTAATCTTGCCCTAACCAATCTTCTATTCTTAACATATCGAAAGAAAGCTTTAGGATTCTCCTTAATCCTATCAGCCAACATCTTCTCGTGTCCCCTCTTAGCTCTCCTCAATTCACTTTTTACCTCCTTCCTAGCTAATCTATAGCTATCCATTGCACTACCTGAGCCTTCAAGCCTCATCCTGACATAAGCCTCCTTTTTCTTCTTAACCAGCAAATCAACTCTTTTCGTACACCAAGGCTCTCTTACTCGTCCATTTCCTCCCTGCCTGACAGGGACATACTTATCAAGGACTCGCAGCAGCTGCTCCTTGAATAAGCACCACATTCCAGATGTTCCCAGTCCCTGTAGTTCCCTAGTCCAATCTACGCACCCTAATTCTCTCCTGATGGCCTCATAATTACCCTTCCCCCAGCTATAACTACAGCCCCCAGCTTCATGCCTATCCCTGTCCATCACTAAGGTGAACGTAACCGAATTGTGGTCACTATCACCAAAATGTTCACTAACTTCCAAGCCTAACACCTGGTCTGGCTCATTGCCCAGCACCAAATCCAATGTAGCCTCACCTCTAGTTGGCCTATCTACATACTGAGTCAAAAAACCTTCCTGCACACTCTGTACGAAAACTGACCCCTCTAACGAGCTAGAGCTATAGCTATTCCAATCAATATTAGCAAAGTTAAAGTCCCCCATCACAATTACCCTACTACTTTCACTCCTAATCAGAATTGACTTCGCAATCCTTTCCTCAACCTCTCTAGAACTATTAGGAGGTCTGTAAAAGACTCCCAACAGGGTGACCTCTCCTCTCCTGTTTCTAATCTCAGCCCATACTACCTCAACAGACAAGTCCTCATCAAACTTCTTTTCGATCACCGTGATACAGTCTTTGACCAGTAACGCCACTCCTCCCCCCCTTCTACCCCCTTCTCTACTCCGACTAAAGCATTTGTACCCCGGAACCTGCAACATCCATTCCTGTCCCTGCTCTACCCAAGTCTCTGAAATGGCCACAACATCGAAGTTCCAGGTACTGGTCCAAGCTGCAAGTTCCTCCCCCTTATTGCGAATACTCCTTGCATTAAAGTATACGCATCTCAAACCATGCCCCACCCCACCAGTACGCCGCTGTGTTTTACAACTCTCCTCTATAACCCCCTTACTCTCATCCCTCTCAGCACCCCAACTACTTAGGATCCCACCCCCCCCCCGAATCAGTTTAACGCCCCCATCATAGCCTTAGCAAATTTTCCCCCCAAGATATTAGTCCCCCTCTGGTTCAGGTGTAGACCATCTCTCTTGAAGAGGTCCCACCTATCCCAGAATGAGTCCCAATTGTTAAGGAACCTGAACCCCCCCCTCCTGCACCATCCACGCAGCCATGAGTTCAAACTATCCCTTTCTCTGTTCATCTCTAAACTATCTCTTGGCACAGGCAAGAGTCCAGAGATAACCACTCTGCCTGTTATGGACCTAAGCTTCCACCCTAACTCCATAAATTTCTGTTTAATATCCCCTTCCCTTGTCCTACCTACATCATGTGTCCCCACATGAACAATGACTTGGGGCTGACTCCCCTCACCCTTAAGAATCCTAAAAACCCGATCTGCGACATCCTGGACCCCAGCCCCTGGGAGGCAACACACCAGCCCTGAGTCCTGTTTATTACTATTTACCCTCCTATCTGTCCCTCTAACTATGGAGTCTCCTATAACTAGGCCTAATCTCTTATTCCCCCACCCACCTGAGCATTCTCAGCAGGCTCACCCCCAGAGACCTGCTCCCTTTGGTCAGCTCCAGTTGATTCTTCCTCAACTGTAGCCTCCAAGACAGAAAATTTATTTTGGAGGGGAACAGCCCCAGGGGATTGTCTCCCCGATTGCTTCTTACCCCTCCTCCTAATAGTTACCCAATTATCACTTATAGGAGTTACAATCTCTTTGTTACTCCTGCCTATATCCTCCTCAACCTCTCGAATTACTCTGAGCTCCTCTAATTCCAGCTCCAGCTCCTTAACACGATCCTCAAGGAGCTGCAAGTGTGCACACTTCCTGCAGGTATAATCAGCAGGAACACTACTGGTGTCCCTCACCTCATACATACCGCAGGAGGTACCACATACATGCAAGGCTTCTGGAGAAGGTGAGAGGGCATGGGATCCAAGGGGCTTTGGCGTCGTGGATCCAGAACTGGCTTGCCGGCAGAAGGCAGAGCGTGGTTGTGGATGGGTCTTGTTCTGCATGGAGGTCGGTAAGCAGTGGAGTGGCCCAGGGATCTGTTTTGGGACCCCTGCTGTTTGTCATTTTCGTAAATGACCTGAACGAGGAAGTGGAGGGATGGGTTAGCAACTTCGCCGACGATACAAAGATCGGTGGTGTTGTGGATGGTCTGGAGGGATGCCAAAAGTTGCAGCGGGACATAGACAGGATGCAAGACTGGGCAGAGACGTGGCAGATGGACTTCAATGCAGATAAATGTGTAGTGGTCCATTTTGGCAGGAATAATGGGATGAAGGAGTACAATATAAGGGGTAGGAGTCTTAGCTGTGTTGTAGAGCAGAAGGATCTCGGGGTCCGGGTCCATAGGAATCTTAAATCGGCCTCGCAGGTGAAGGAAGTGGTCAAGAAGGCGTACGGTGTACTGGCCTTCATTAATCGAGGAATAGAGTTTAGGAGTCAGGAGGTAATGATGCAGCTCTATAAGACTCTTGTCAGACCCCAGTTGGAGTATTGTACGCAGTTCTGGTCGCCTCATTATAGGAAGGACGTAGAGGCTATTGAGAGAGTGCAGAGGAGATTTACAAGGATGCTGCCTGGATTGGGAGGCAGGCCTTATCAAGATAGGTTGAGGGAGCTTGGACTCTTCTCACTGGAGAGACATAGGTTGAGAGGCGACCTGATAGAGCTTTATAAAATGTTGAGAGGAATAGATAAGGTGGACTCTCAGAGACTATTTCCCCGAGCGGAAATAGTCAATACGAGAGGACACAGATTTAAGGTGCAGGGAAGCAAATACAAAGGAGATGTCAGGGGTAGGTTTTTCACTCAGAGGGTGGTGAGTGAATGGAACCGACTGCCGTCGGAGATTATTGAGGCAAAACTAGCTGGGGTCTGTTAAAAGACTTGGATATTGAGAGAGTATATGGAAAAAGAATCGGATAGGGGGTGGTTAAGATAGGTTATAGATAGGTCTGGGATTGGTGGAGATGTTGATTGGCGCAAAGCGTGGGGCCGAAGGGCTGTTGTGCGTATTTTTCATGTTTCTATGTTTAATCCACATACTCAATCTTTCCGGATGCCCTCAAACCTCGCAGACAATTCTCCCCCATGTCACTTTACCACCGTGAACACGATGGGCAAAGTAACTCGTGTTAAGCACCTATTTCTTTACTTTTTTCCCAC
>JAGIQG010000006.1:245828-333411 GCA_024679065.1 Sphyrna mokarran
AACGGCCCTGGGCACACATTCGCTTTTCTGTGTAGACTCGGGAAGCAGTGATAATCAAAATGCAACACAGTGCTTTGCACCTGTCTAAGGAATGTGTCTAGACAGAGAAATAAACAAAAATGTTGACACCGAATGATGGTTTCAGAGGTCTTATGAGGAGAGGCTGAGGGATTTGAGGTTGTTTTCGTTAGAAAGGAGGAGGCTAAGAGGGGACCTGATTGAAACATATAAGATGATTAGAGGTTTAGATAGGGTGGACAGTGATAGCCTTTTTCCTAGGATGGAAAAAGCTAGCACGAGGGGACACAGCTTTAAATTAAGGGGTGATAGTTATAGGACGGATATCAGAGGTAGGTTCTTTACCCAAAGGGTGGTTCGGGAGTGGAATGCCCTGCCTGCAGCAGTTGTAGATGCGCCAAGTTTGGTGGCGTTTAAGAGCTTAGTTGATAAGTATATGGAAGAGAAGGGAATGGTTTAGTTTGGAGGGGCATTGCTTTTTATATTGGTTGGCGCAACATCGAAGGCCTGTTCTGTGCTGTAATGTTCTATGTTCTATGTGTCCTCTTTTAGCTCTTCTCAACTCACTCTTTAGCTCCCTTCTGGCTAATCTGTAACTTTCCAGTGCACTAACTGAGCCTTCAAGCCTCATCCTGACATAAGCCTCCTTCTTCCTTTTAACCAGCGAATTAACTTTTTTAGTACACCACGGTTCCCTTACTCGACCATTTCCTCCTTGGCTGACAGGGACATACTTATCAAGGACTCGCAGTAGCTGTTCCTTGAATAAGCTCCACATTTCAGATGTTCTCAGCCCCTGTACTTTTCTACGATAAGATTTATGACCATTTGGAAAGATGCACTTTAATCTGGGATAGTCTGCATGGTTTCGTGAGGGGTAGGTCCTGCCTCGCAAATTTGATTGAAGTCTTTGAGGAGGTAACTATGTTGTTCAAGAAGGTAGGGCAGTTGATGTATATATGGATTTTATTAAGGTTTCCCTATGGTTAGGCTCATGAAGAAGCTGAAGAGGTGTGGGATAGAAGGAAATTTGGCTGATCGAATAAGTAACTGGCTGTTTCATAGAAGACACGATGTAGAGATGCCGGTGTTGGACTGGGGTAAATACAGTAAGAAGTCTGACAACACCAGGTTTAAATCCAACCGATTTGTATAGATGACCTTGTTGATCTTTAAGGGGCCCTACTCTCTCCCTTGTACTCTTTTGCCCTTTATGTATTTAGAATCATAAAACCAAAGAACATTACAGCACAGAATCATTACGCACCCCCACCACTCTCTATGTGAAGAAACCCTCCCCCCAATATTTCCTTTAAGCTTTACCCCTTTCATCATTAACCCATATCCTTTAGTTCTTTTCCCCCCTAGTCTCAGTGGAAAAAGCCTGCTTGCATTCACTCTATCTATACCCATCATCACTTTATACATCTCTATCAAATTTCCCCTCATCCTTCTATGGTTTATGGAATAAAGTTCTAACCTATTTAACCTTTCTCTATAATTCAGTTTCTCAAGACCTGGCAACATCCTTGTAAACCTCCTCTGCACTCTTTTAACCTTATTAATATTTTTCCTGTAATTGGATGACCAAAATACTCTAAATTTGGCCTCACCAATATCATATACAACCTCATCATAATATTCCAACTCTAACACTCAATACTTTGATTTATAAAGGCCAATGTACCAAAAGCAGTCTTTACGACCTTATCTACCTGAGACGCCACTTTTAGGGAATTGTATATCTGTATTCTGTATTCCCAAATCCGTCTGTTCTATTATACTCTTAAAATATTTTTAGGTCTTATCCCTCAGTACTCTTTCCAATAAGTATTATTGGAATAATAATTGGATTAATACAATAAGTATTAATCCCTGAAAGTAGGCAGTCAAGTGGATAAAGTTGTTAAGAAGGCATATGGAGTCTTAGCTTTTATTGGTAGGGGGATTGAATTTAGGAGCCGCAGCATCATGTTGCAGCTGTACAAAACTCTAGTGCGGCCGCACTTGGAGTATTGTGTGCAGTTCTGGTCGCCACATTATAAGAAAGATGTGGAGGCATTGGAGAAGGTACAGAGGAGGTTTACCAGGATGTTGCCTGGTATGGAGGGCAGGTCCTATGAAGAGAGGTTGAAGGATTGAGGTTGTTTTCGTTAGAAAGGAGGCGGCTAAGAGGGGATCTTATTGAAGCATATAAGATGATTAGAGGTTTAGACAGGGTGGACAGTGATAGCCTTTTTCCTAGGATGGAGAAAGCTAGCACGAGGGGGGGGACCACAGCTTTAAATTAAGGGGTATGAGTTATAGGACGGATATCAGAGGTAGGTTCTTTACTCAAAGAGTGATTAGGGAGTGGAATGCCCTGCCTGCAGCTGTGTAGATGCGCCAAGTTTGGTGGCGTTTAAGAGGTTAGTTGATAAGTATATGGAAGAGAAGGGAATGGTTTAGTTAGGAGGGGCATTGCTTTTTATTTTGGTCGGCACAACATCGAAGGCCGAAGGGCCTGTTCTGTGCTGTATTGTTCTATGTTCTATGTTCTATAATTTACCTCCTACTGATGTCAAATTTATCGTGGCTCTTCTAAAAGAAAAATTTGGCCTCGCGATTTCATCAGCTTATAATTTTCCGGTTACTTTTTTGAGCCTTTTTTAAATAATAGAACATTACAGCGCAGAACAGGCCCTTCAGCCTTCGATGTTGCGCCGACCAGTTAGGAACAAGCAGTGACCCTCTAACCTAAACCATTCCCCTTTCATCCATAAACTTATCTACTAACCTCTTAAACGCCACCAAACTTGGCGCATCTACAACTGACGCAGGCAAGGCATTCCATACCCTTACCACCCTCTGGGTAAAGAACCTACCTCTGACATCTGTCCTAAAACCACCACCCCTTAATTTAAAGGTATGTCCCCTCGTGCTAGCTTTCTCCATCCTAGGAAAAAGGCTATCACTGTCCACCCTATCTAAACCTCTAATCATCTTATATGTTTCAATAAGGTCTCCTCTTAGCCGCCTTCTTTCTAATGAAAACAAACTCAAATCCCTCAGCCTCTCTTTATAAGACCTGCCCTCCATACCAGGCAACATCCTGGTAAACCTCCTCTGTACCCTCTCCAATGCCTCCACATCTTTCTTATAATGGGGGACCAGAACTGCACACAATACTCCAAGTGCGGCCGCACTAGAGTTTTGTACAGTTGCAACATGACGTTGCGGCTCCGAAATTCAATCCCCCTACCAATAAAAGCTAAGACTCCATATGCCTTCTTAACAACCTTATCGACTTGATTGCCAACTTTCAGGGATCTATGCACACATACACCAAGATCCCTCTGTTCATCAACACTATTAAGAGTCCTACCATTAGCCCTATACTCTACACATTTGTTATTCCTGCCAAAGTGAATTACCTCACACTTTTCCGCATTAAACTCCATTTGCCACCTCTCGGCCCAGCTCTGCAACTTGTCCAAGTCTCTCTGCAAACTAGAACACCCCTCTTCACTATCTACCACTCCTCCGACTTTGGTGTCATCTGCAAATTTACTAATCCATCCTTCAATACCCTCATCCAGATCATTTATAAAAATTACAAACAGCAGGCGCCCCAAAACAGACCCCTCAGGTACACCACTAGTAACTAGTAATGGAACAACATGAGCTATCCTCCAATCATCCGGCACCTCACTCACGGATGCCAACATTTTAAACATATCTGCCAGGGCCCCTGCAATTTCAACACTAGTCTCCTTCAAGATCTGAGGGAATACCCTGTCCGGTCTTGGGGATTTATCTACTCTGATTTGCCTCAAGATAGCAAGCACCTCCTCCCCTTCAATCTGTATAGGTTCCATGACCTCCCTACTTGTTTGCCTTATTTCCATAGACTCCATGCCAGTTTCCTTAGTAAAATATGGATGAAAAAACCCATTTACTATCTCCCTCATTTCTTTTGGTTCTAAACAAAGCCAACCACTCTAATCTTCAAGAGGACCAATTTTATTCTTACTATCCTTTTGCTCTTAATATACCTGTAGAAGCTCTTAGGCAATGTTGAGAAAATTAAAATCTCCAACTATTACCACCCTATTTTTCTCGGAGCTAACTGTAATCTCCTTACATAATTGCTTGTCAATTTCCCACTAACTATTTGGAGGTCTATAATACAACTTTATTAAAATGATTTTCCCCTTCTTCTTAGTTCTACCCATATAGACTCCGTGGCTGAACCTTCGCATATATCCCCTCTTGGTACGACTGTGATGCTTTCATAAGAACATAAGAAATAGGAGTAGGAGTAGGCCATCTAGCCCTTCGAGTCTGCCCCGCCATTCAATAAGAACATGGCTGATCTGAAGTGGATCAGTTCCACTTTCCCACTTTCTTCTCATAACCGTTAATTCCCTTGTCTATCAGAAGTCTATAAACAGAAGTCGATAAAGAAGAGTCCGTAGCTCAATTTGAAGTAAATACTATGTAGCTAAAATTAGTAGTTATCTTGCTGTCACTGCATCTGAGCTACATTCCTCCCAGTACACTGATTATCTCTCAAATGCAACTAAATTTTTAAATATTCCCTTAATCATTAAAATATGTATCTATATCAATTATATAGGAGTATAATGTTTGCAAGTGTGAGGTTATCCACTTTGGTAGAAATAATGGTAGGAAGGATTACTATTTAAATGGCGAAAAGCTGCAGCATGCGACGGTGCAGAGGGACCTGGGGGTCCTTGTGCACGAATCGCAAAAACACAGTATGCAGGTGCAGCAGGTGATTAAGAAGGCGAATGCAATGTTGGCCTTTATAGCAAGGGAGATAGAATATAAAAGTAGGGAGGTTCTGTTGCAGCCGTATTGGGTACTGGTGAGGCTGCAGCTGCAGTACTGTGTGCAGTTTTGGTTGTCGTATTCGAGGAACAATATATTGGCCTTGGAGGGGGTGCAGAGAAGGTTCACTGGGTTGATACCGGAGATGAGGGCATTGGATTATGAGGAGAGACTAAATAGGCTAGGTTTGTACTCTTTGGAGTTTAGAAGGCTGAGAGGGGATCTTTTAGAGACATAAAAGATAATGAAGGGGATAAGAATAAAGAACAAAACAGGCCCTTTGGCCCAATGAATCCACGCCGCCACCCCGATGTTCCCACCTCTACCTGCGATCCCTGTCCATGTTTATAGATCTATGGATTAAAAATGAAATTTGAGACAATTTAGAGAGAATTTGTTTTGCCAATTAGCCTACGAGCACATCCTTGGGATGTGGGAGGAAACTGGAGCGCCCGGAGAAAACCCACGCAAGCACAGGGAGAATGCGCAAACTCCCACAGACACAGGCCCAAATCTATGTATCTGCACAGCACAGTAATAGTCACTGAGCTGTCGTGTTGCCCATCAAATGGTCCAGGTCAAGTGTACACTGACAACATGAAGCACTAGGATACTCTCGAAAAAGATCCAAGAGCAGCCCTCTCACGACCCATTGCGTGTATGCCCCTTGTTAGACAACAAGGTGGACCAAAGCACCTGTAGGATGAAAACAAGTACATCAATATCATCATCTATTTACACACTTCCCAGGGACTCCCAAGGCTCACGATCCCTATTTTTAAATCAGTTTTCTATACCCCTCCATTCCCATTCTGTTCATGTGCCCATCTAAGTATTTCTTAAATAACTCCAGAGTACCTGCCTCCACCACTTTACTTGGCAGTGCATTCCATACCCCCACCACCCTCTGTCTGAAAAAACTCCCTCTAGCATCCAAATTATACCTTACCACCACCAACCAACCAACCAACCACCCCCCCCCCCCCCCCCCCCCCCCCCGACCCCTCGTGGTATTCATGTTCATCCTAGGAAAAAGCTTAACCCTGTTTATCTATCCCCTTCATAATCTTGTACACCTCTATCAGATCTCCTCTGAGTCTATGTCTTTCTAAGGAAAACAGTACCAATTTGCCTAATCTCTCCTCGTAACTCGGACTTTCCCTACCAGGCAGCATCCTGGTAAACCTCCTGTGCACTCTCTCCAGATTCTCCACGTCCTTCCGGTAGTAAGGTGACCAGAACTGGACGCAATATTCCAAATGAGGTCTAACCAACATTTTATACAACTGCAACATTAAAGGCCAGCTATTGTAATCTATACCCCTTTCTATAAAGGCTAGCATACTATATGCTTTCTTCACAACCTTCTCCACTTGCTTTGCCACCTTCAGAGACTTGTTCACCTGCACCCCCAGGTCCCTCTGTATTTCTACACTCTTAATAGATGGGTAGGGTTGAGGTTGAGAGACTCTTCCCGCTTAGCAAAGATAGCAGGACTAGAGGGCACAGCCTCAAGACTGGGGGCGGGATGCAGTTGAGATCAGAGTTGAGGAGGAATTTCTTCACGCAAAGGGTGGTGAATATTTGGAATTCTCTGCCTGATGAACTGGTGGAGGCTTCCTCGCTGAATATGTCCAAGTCAAGAGTAGATAGGCTTTTGATTGACAAGGGAATTAAGGGTTATGGGGAGAAAGCGGGAAAGTGGTACTGAACCACTACACCAGCCATGATCTTATTGAATGGCATGCCAGGCTCGAAGGACAGGATGACCTACTCCTGCTCCTATTTCTTATGTTCTTATATAACTATCATCGCACCTGTTTAGAACATAGAACACTACAGCACAAACCGGCCCTTCGGCCCACAAGTTGTGCCGAACACATCAAAACCTACCCAGCCATAGACCTATCTATAACCCCCAATCCCATTGGATCCCATATACTCATCCAGAAGTCTTTTAAAAGACCCCAGCGAGTTCGCCTCGACCACCACCGACGGCAGCCGATTCCATTCACTCACCACCCTCTGAGTGAAAAACTTTCCCTACCAGGCAGCATCCTGGTAAACCTCGTGTGCACTCTCTCCAGACCCTCCAAACTAAACCATTCCCTTCTCTTCCATAAACCTATCAACTAACCTCTTAAACTATGTTCTAAACATAGTTTAGAACTATGTTCTAAACATATTTAGAACATAGAACTATGTTCTATGTTCTAAACGCCACCAAACTTGGTGCATCTACAACTGCCGCAGGCAGGGCATTCCACTCCCTAACCACCCTCTGGGTAAAGAACCTGCCTCTGATATCCGTCCTATAACTATCACCCCTTAATTTAAAGCTGTGTCCCCTCGTGCTAGCTTTCTCCATCCTAGGAAAAAGGCTATCACTGTCCACCCTATCTAAACCTCTAATCATCTTATATGTTTCAATAGGTCTCCTCTTAGCCGCCTCCTTTCTAACGAAAATAACCTCAAATCCCTCAGCCTCTCTTCATAAGACCTGCCCTCCTACCAGGCAACATCCTGGTAAACCTCCTCTGTACCCTCTCCAATGCCTCCACATCTTTCTTATAATGTGGGGACCAGAACTGCACACAATACTCCAAGTGCGGCAGCACTAGAGTTTTGTACAGTTGCAACATGACGTTGCGGCTCCGAAATTCAACCCCTACCAATAAAAGCTAAGACTCCATATGCCTTCTTAACAACCTTATTGACTTGACTGCCTACTTTCAGGGATCTATGCACAAATACACCAAGATCCCTCTGTTCATCAACACTATTAAGAATCCTACCATTAGCCCTATACTCTACACATTTATTATTCCTGCCAAACGGAACATTTCTCCCCACAATGTTGGTAAAAGTTTGGAACCCACAAATGGCAATTGGTGCGAAATCAACTGTTAAATTTTGAGATTGATGGACTTCTGCATTGAGGGAGTGGTGAGTATTTGTAGGCAGATCAATTATAATGTTGTTGAGTGGTAAAACACATATGGATATCGTGGGAGGAATGCTAAATGGCCAGCCCTGTGTTTCAAAAGGTACAGGCCTCAATTTGTGGGAAACTTGTTGTATCCAGGGGCTGCTGTGAGAGATGGGAAACAAAAGCTAAGCAGAGGTCTTCCCTCTCAACTGTGGGGCTTGCTGAACAAATTGTGTATCAGTAGCTGCCAATTTGCTGTGAATCATAAATCTGAATGAGCAGAAATGGTGGTAACTGTTGTGGTTGGAGGCAGGTTTTACTGATTCTCTTGTTCTTATCCCAAGGGTTGGGAATCCTGAATGACAGTGTGTGCGGAGGGATGCAACTGCTGCCTGACCCCCTCTACTCCATCCCCACCGACAATACCTATTTACTAGCAGTCACTGCCACAGATACTGGCCGTATATTCCTGGCTGGAAAAGATGGCTGTTTGTATGAAATTGCCTATCAGGTAATTTTATTTCTCCCTACCCTCTTTTGCTTGCTGCATTGCATTTCATTAGGTATGGGATATTGAGATGGTTGTGTGCTGGGACAATGTGTGCGTGGCGTGTGTGTGCGCATGTGGCATGTGTGGGGAGATATTGGCATAGCATGGCTGTGTGGTGTTTGTGAAGAGACAGAGTTTGAGTGCAGAGTGTGTGAAGTGATTGCATGGTGTGTGGGGCTGCGGAGGGGGGGATATTTATTATTGTCAAATGCATTAGCATACAAGTATGTAGCTCGTTGTGCAGTGTTGTTGGATCGTGAGGTTGTTGAACAGAGTCTGTGTTTGGTGGGCAGATGTTAAGAGTAGTTAACATTGAGAACTTCGAATTCCTTTTGCTTGGCTATTTGATTTCCTTCATTTTTTTGCACTTGCTTACATTTCCAGGCTGATGCTGGCTGGTTTAGCCAACGATGTCGGAAAATAAATCACTCAAAGAGCTCTCTTTCCTTCCTTGTCCCCTCGTTTCTGCAATTCACCTTTTCGGAAGACGGTAAGTGAAATGAAAAGCTCAGTGTGGTTAATAGAAGTGGCTGCAATTTCCACGCAAATTGATTTTCGACCTCTGTGCCCAATGTCAAGCCAAGCCCAAATTTGCTTTGATATGCAAATCAAGTGGAGCGAATTAGCACTATCCATCAAATAGTATTTATCAGGGAGAATGTCTCCCCCATTGCAACTGTTGGTTATCGTAGAGGTTTACAGCATGAAAACACGCTCTTTGGTCCAACTTGTCCACGCCACCCATTTTTTTAAACCCTTAAACTAATCAATTGCCTACATTTGGCCATATCCCTTGATATCCATCTTATTTATGTAACTATCTAAATGTTTTTTAAAAGACAAGATTGTACCTGCCTCTATATTATCTCTGACAGCTTGTTCCAGACACTCACCACTCACTGTGAAACAGTTGCCCCTCTGGATACTTTTGTATCTCTCTCCTCTCGCTTTAAACCTATGCCTTCTAGTTTTAGACTCCCCTACCTTTGGGAAAATAGAACATAGAACATAGAACATTACAGCACAGAACAGGCCCTTCGGCCTTCGATGTTGTGCCGACCAAATTAAAAAGCAATGCCCCTCCAAACTAAACCATTCCCTTCTCTTCCATATACTTATCAATTAACCTCTTAAACGCCACCAAACTTGGCGCATCTACAACAGCTGCAGGCAGGGCATTCCACTCCCTAATCACTCTTTGAGTAAAGAACCTACCTCTGATATCCGTCGTATAACTCATACCCCTTAATTTAAAGCTGTGTCCCCTCGTGCTAGCTTTCTCCATCCTAGGAAAAAGGCTATCACGGTCCACCCTATCTAAACCTCTAATCATCTTATATGCTTCAATAAGATCCCCTCTTAGACGCCTCCTTTCTAACGAAAACAACCTCAAATCCTTCAACCTCTCTTCATAGGACCTGCCCTCCATACCAGGCAACATCCTGGTAAACCTCCTCTGTACCCTCTCCAATGCCTCCACATCTTTCTTATCATGTGGGGACCAGAACTGCACACAATACTCCAAGTGCGGCCGCACTAGAGTTTTGTACAGTTGCAACATGATGCTGCGGCTCCTAAATTCAATCCCCCTACCAATAAAAGCTAAGAATCCATATGCCTTCTTAACAACTTTATCCACTTGACTGCCTACTTTCAGGGATCTATTGACACATACACCAAGATCCTTCTGTTCCTCAACACTATTAAGAGCCCTACCATTAGCCCTATACGCTACACATTTATTGTTCCTGCCAAAGTGCATTACCTCACACTTTTCCACATTAAACTCCATTTGCCACTCTCGGCCCAGCTCTGCAACTTGTCCAAGTCACTCTGTAAACTATAACACCCCTCTTCACTATCTACCACTCCACCGACTTTAGTGTCATCTGTAAATTTACTGATCCATCCCTCAATACCCTCATCCAGATCATTTATAAAAATTACAAACAGCAGGGGCCCCAAAACAGACCCCTGAGGCACACCACTTGTCACCGAAAAGATATTAACAATCTAGCTGATTTGTGTCCCTTATTATTTGATGGACCTCTGTAAGATTAGTCCTCTACAAGAACTTCAGTAAAGCCTTTGACAAGGTCTCGCATGGGAGGTTAGTTAGGAAGGTTGATTGGCCAGGTATACATGGAGAGGTAGTAAAGTGGATTTGACATTGGCTCAGTGGAAGAAGTCAGAGAGTGGTATTGGAGGATTGCCTCTGAGTGGAGCCTGTGACTAGTGGGTGCCGCGGGGATCGATGTTGGGTCCATTGTTGTTATCTATATCAATGATCTGGATGATAACTTGGTAAATTTGCTGATGATACAAAGATTGAAGGTGTAGTAGACAGTGAGGAAGGTTTTCAAAGCTTGCAGAGGGATTTGGACCAGCTAGAAAAATGGGCTGAAAAATTGCAGGTGGAGTTTAATGCAGACCAGTGTGAGACATTGCACTTTGGAAGGACAAACCAAGGTAGAACATACAAGGTAAATGGTAGGATACTGAAGAGTGTAATAGAACAGAGGGATTTGGGAATACAGATTACAATTCCCTAAAAGTGGCGTCACAGGTAGATAAGATCGTAAAGAGTATTTTTTGTACATTGGCCTTTATAAATCCAAGTATTGAGTATAAGAGTTGGAATGTTATGGTGAGGTTATATAAGACATTGGTGAAGCCGAATTTAGAATATTGTGTGCAGTTTTGGCCATTTAATTATGGCCAATGATATTAATAAGGTTGAAAGAATGCAGAGGTTTACAAGGATGTTGCCAGGACTTGAGAAACTGAGTTACAGAAAAAAGATTAAATAGGTTAGGACTATATTCTCTAGAGCATAGAAGAATAAGGGGAGATTTGATAGAGGTGTATAAAATGATGATGGGTATAGATAGAGTGAATGCAAGCGGGCTTTTTCCACTGAGGCTAGGGGAGAAAAAAACAAGAGGATATGGGTTAAGGGTGAAGGGGAAAAAGTTTAAATTGAATATTAGGGGGGGTTTCTTCATATAGAGAATGGTGGGGGTGTGGAAAGAACTGCCAGATAAAGTGGTAAATGTGGGCTCACTTTTAACATTTAAGAAAAACTTGGACAGGTACATGGATGAGAGGGGTGTGGAAGGATATTATCCAGTTGCAAGTCAGTGGGACCGGGCAGAAAAATGGTTTGGCACAGCCAAGAAGGGCTAAATGGCATGTTTCTGTGCTGTAGTTTTCTATGGTTCTAAGATCACCCCTCAGCCTCTTATGCTCCACAGAAGAAAGTCCCATTCTATCCAGCCTCTCCTTATACCATCAACTCCCGGTAGCATCCTAGTAAATCTTTTTTGCACTCTTTCTAGTTTAATAATATCCTTTCTATAATAGGGTGACCAGAACTGTACACAGTATTCCAAGTGTGGCCTTACTAATGTCTTGTACAACTGGAACAAGATGTTCCAACTCGTGTATTCAATGTTTCTGACCAATGAAACCAAGCATGCTAAATGTCTTCTTCACCACTCTGTCACCTGTGACTCCTTTTTCAGGAGCCAAGAATATGTACTCCTCGATCTTTGTTCTGTAACTCTCCCCAACATCCTACCATTAACTGAATAAGTCCTGCCCTGATTTAGTCTACCAAAATGCATCACCTTGCATTTGTGTAAATTAAACTCCATCTGCCATTCGTCAACCCATTGGCCTAATTGATCAAGATCCTGTTGCAGTTGGAGATAACTTTCTTCACTGTCCGCTATGCGACCGATATTGGTGTCACTGCAACTTATTAATCATGTCTCTTATACTCTCATCCAAATCGTTAACATGTGAGGAGCAGAAGGACCTTGGGGTCTGAGTTGATAGGACTCTTAAATTGGCCTCGCAGGTGGAGGATGTGGTTCAGAAGGCGTATGATGTACTGGCCTTCATTAATCGAGGGATTGAGTTTAGGAGTCACAGAACAGGCCCTTTGGCCTTCAATGTTGCGCCGACCAATATAAAAAGCAATGCCCCTCCAAACTAAACCATTCCCTTCTCTTCCATATACTTATCAACTAAACTCTTAAACGCCACCAAACTTGGCGCATCTACAACTGCTGCAGGCAGGCATTCCACTCCCGAACCACCCTTTGGGTAAAGAACCTGCCTCTGATATCCGTCCTATAACTATCACCCCTTAATTTAAAGCTGTGTCCCCTCGTGCTAGCTTTTTCCATCCTAGGGAAAAGGCTATCACTGTCCACCCTATCTAAACCTCTAATCATCTTATATGTTTCGATCAGGTCCCCTCTTAGCCTCCTCCTTTCTAACGAAAACAACCTCAAATCCCTCAGCCTCTCCTCATAAGACCTGCCCTCCATTACCAGGCAACATCCTGGTAAACCTCCTCTGTACCCTCTCCAATGCCTCCACATCTTTCTTCTAATGTGGGGACCAGAACGGCACACAATACTCCAAGTGCGGCCGCACTAGAGTTTTGTACAGTTGCAACATGACGTTGCGGCTCCGAAATTCAATCCCCTACCAATAAAAGCTAAGACTCCATATGCCTTCTTAACAACCTTATCGACTTGACTGCCTACTTTCAGGGATCTATGCACATACACACCAAGATCCCTCTGTTCATCTAGACTGCTAAGAATCCTACCATTTGCCCTATACTCTACACATTTATTATTTCTGCCCTAGTGCATTACCTCACACTTTTCCACATTAAAAGTCGGGAGGTAATGCTGCAACTTTATAAGACCCTTGTCAGACCCCACTTGGAGCACTGTGCGCAGTCCTGGTCGCCTCACTCCAGGAAGGATGTGGAAGCTATTAAGAGGATGCAGAGGAGATTTACAAAATGTCATCTGGATTGGGAGGCATGCCTTATGAAGTTAGGTTGAGGGAGTTAGGCCTCTTCTCTTTAGAGAGGCAACATGATAGAGGTTTATAAAATGTTGAGAGGCATAGATAGGGTGGATTCTCGAAGCTATTTCCCACGGATGAAATGGTTGCTATGAGGGACACAGGATTAAGGTGCTGGGGAGCAAGTATAGAGGAGATGTTAGAGAGGGTGGTGAGTGTGTGAAATCGACTGCTGTTGGTGGTGGTGGAGGCGAACTTGCTGGGGTCTTTTAAAACACTTCTGGATGAGTACATGGGATTAAATAGTTGGGTTGGGAGTTACAGATCGTTCTATGGCCTGGCAGTTATGAATATGATTGGCACAACTTGTGGGCCAAAGGGTCTGTTTATGCTGTAGTGTTCTATGTTCTATAAATGACAAATAACAGAGGACCCAGCAATGACATCTGAGGCACACCACTGTCACAAGTAAGCCTTTATTGTCCATCTCTGATTGTGTTGTGAAGGTTGTGCCAGCTGCCTTCTTGAACATCTGGTATAAATACAGTACTGTTAGAATCATAGAGACAGTGAATGCTCAGAGTACAAAGAGGCCATTTGGCCTGTTGTGTTCATGTTGCCTCTCTAAAATAGCAGTTCACTTAGTCTCGTTCTTCTGTCCATTCCTCATAGTCCTGTAAATTTTACCCAATTTTCTTTTGAAGGTGTCAGTTGAACTTGCCTACCTCTCACTCTTAGACATTGCATTCCAGATCCTAATCAATTTCTGCTTCTTTGTCCTCCTGTTCAAGCTCTTCTACCAATTTTCTCTCCATATGCTCTTTCCAAACACCTCATAATTTTGAATACCTCTAACAAATCTCCTCTCAACCTTCTCTTTTCCCAGGAGAACAGAGCAACTTCTCCAATCTCTCCACAACACTGAAGTTTCTCAGCTGTGAACCGCTCTCAATTCACCTTTTTTGCATTCTTCCATAGAACCACAGAAACTACAGTGCAAAAAGAGGCCATTTGGTCCATTGAGTTTGCACTGCCAACAATCCACCCAGGTCTATCCCCACATTTTACCTGCTAATCCCTCTAGCCTATGCATCCTAGGACACTAAGGGACAATTTAGCTTGGCCAATCCACCTAACCCACACGTCTTTGGACTGCTGGAAAAAACCAGAGCACCCAGAGGAAACACATGCACGGGGAGAATGTGCAAACTGCGCACAGTGACCCGAGCTAGGAATCAAACCCAGGTCCCTGGCACTGTAAAGCAACAGTGCTAACCACTATGCTACCTTGCTGCCCTTCACGATACCTTCATATCTTACAAGAAGTGTGGTGCCCAGAATTGAACAGAATACTTCAGAAATTCTAGGTCTGGGGAGCAGAAACTTAGTAAGAATTTAGCAACACCAATTTTTAATCCAACCGATTTATTTGATAGTAAAATTGCGAGCTTTCAACACTCCGTGTCTTCCTCAGGCAAATGCAGTGTTCTGGTCTGCAGTAGCACACATCAGCACAGTCAGGGATTGCTGATTAGAATGCGAATCCTTACATCTAACCTGCTATTCAAGTGTTAAAGTGGCTAACAATGTGTGTGAAGGGAATCCTGAGCATTGATTAGAGAATTGTGTATTTTCTCCAGACAGCGCAGTAAGTGAGGTTTTTTTGCTAACCCAGACAAGTTACGGGGGTTACAGATAGTGTGTCATGAAGCCAAGATCCCTGTTAAGACCGTCCTCATGTGTGCGGAGCTTGGCTATCAGTCTCTGTTCAGCGACTCTGCGCTGGCGTGTATCACGAAAGCCCCCTTGAAGAACATTTACCCGCAGGTCGGAGGCCGAATGCCCATGACTGCTGAAGTGTTCGCCCACAGGAAGGGAACTGTTTTGCCTGGTGATTGTTGAACGATGCTCATTCATCCGCTGTCGTAGTGTCTGCATGGTCTCCCAATATACCATGCTTCGGGACATCCTTTCTTGCAACGTATTAGGTAGACAATGTTGGCCGAATTTCAAGAGTATGTACCGTGCACCTGGTGAATGGTATCCTCGTGTTTGATGATGTCGTCCATGTCTATGATCCGGCATGTCTTGCAGAGGTTACTGTGGCAGGGTTGTGTGGTATTGTGGTCACTGTTCTCCTGAAGGTTGGGTAGTTTGCTGCGAACAATGATCTGTTTGAGGTTGTGCGGTTGTCTGAAAGCAAGAAGTGGGGGGGGTGGGGATGGCCCTAGCGAGATGTTCATCGTCATCAATGATATGTTGAAGACTCCGGAGAAGATGTCATAGCTTCTCCACTCCGGGGAAGTACTGGACAACAAAGGGTACTCTGTCCACCGTGTCCCGTGTTCGTCTTCTGAGGAGGTCAATGCGGTTTATCGTTGTGGCACGTCGGAACTGTCGATCGATGAGTCGAGCGCCATATCCTGTTCTCACGAGGGCATCCTTCAGTGTCTGGAGATGTCTGTCACGATCCTCCTCATCTGAGCAAATTCTGTGTATACGGAGGGCTTGTCCATAGGGAATGGCTTCTTTAACGTGTCCAGGGTGGAAGCTGGAGAAGTGGAGCATTGTGAGGTTGTCTGTCGTTTTGCGGTACAGTGAGGTGCTGAGGTGACCGTCCTTGATGGAGATGCGTGTGTCCAAGAATGCAACTGATTCTGGAGAATAGTCCATGGTGAGTCTGATGGTGGGATGGAACTTGTGGATATCATCATACAGTTGTTTCAATGATTGTTCACCATGAGTCCAAAGGAAAAAGATGTCATCAATGTATCTAGTATATAACCTTGGTTGGAGGTCTCGTGTGGTGAAGAAGTCTTGTTCGAACCTGTGCATGAAGATGTTGGCATACTGAGGTGCGAATTTGGTCCCCATGGCTGTTCCGTGTGTCTGGATGAAAAGCTGATTGTTGAAGGTGAAGACATTGTGGTCCAAGATGAAGCGGATGAGTTGTAAAATTGCATCCGGAAACTGGAAGTTGTTGCCATTGAGTACTGAGGCAGTTGCAGCAATACCATCGTCGTGGGGGATGTTGGTGTAGAGCGCCGAGACATCCATTGTGACAAGGAGTGTCCCTGTTTCCACTGCTCCATGTGTGCTGAGTTTCTGCAGGAAGTCCGTAGTGTCAAGACAAAAGCTGGGGGGTCTTTGTACGATGGGTTTCAGGATGCCCTCGATATAGCCGGAGAGGTTCTCACACAGGGTCCCATTGCCCGATACAATGGGACGGCCGGGTATGTTTGCCTTGTGTATCTTTGGGAGGCAGTAGAGATCTCCAATGCGGGGAGTATTGGAGTGGAATGAGAGCCCGGAGGGTGTTCTGAAGGTCCGGATCAAAGGTTTTGATCAGAGTGTTGAGTTGACGAGTGTGTTCTTTGGTCGGATCTGCTGGTAACTGTCTGTAGCGTTTCTCGTTGTTTAGTTGTCGGTACACTTTTTCACAGTAGTCTGTTCTGTTCAGTATGACGGTGGCGCCTCCAGACCTTCAGAACACCCTCCAGGCTCTCATTCCACGTACTCCCCGCATTGGAGATCTCTACTGCCTCCCAAAGATATACAAGGCAAACATACCCGGCCGTCCCATCGTATTGGGCAATGGGACCCTGTGTGAGAACCTCTCCGGCTATATCGAGGGCATCCTGAAACCCATTGTACAAAGAACCCCCAGCTTTTGTCTTGACGCTACAGACTGAGTTCTTACCACCCCAATCCAACGCCGGCATCTTTACATCATGAGCAGAAACTTGCCAGTGTTGCTACATCTGAGCACCAAGAGGTGTTGATTGGAAAGCAAACTCCACCTCCCCCAGCCTTGACTAAGGCTACTGTGTAGTCTATTCAGTGGATTGAAAAATTCTTCATTTGGCAGGCACAGTCCTGTAAGGTAGGAGTGAGCCATGTCTCTGTGAAACAGAGTTCACAGCAGTCTTTCAGTTCCCTTTGAAAAGTGTGTCTGGCTTTCAGTTCATCTAGCTTGTTTTCCAGAGATTTGAAATTTGTTAGGGCCCGCAGTCGGTTTGGGTGGTGCACATTTACTTCAGTCACTTGGGAATACTAATGTCATTAACTAAGCTCAATTCTGGGCAGCGACCACCACCACACACACACACACACACACACCCACCCCTCAACAAGTATCCATCAGCTGATAATGTCCTAACTAGCTTGTGCTCTATTACTAACCCTGTCTCCTGATAAATGCTGCCTGAGAAAAGTATTCTGTGACAAACACATTCCTTTTACAAGTGCAAAGGCTTCAGTGATGCACTGATAAATTTAGATCCCTCTCGGTAAGACTAATGAGAAGCAAGGTCCCTCATGGTAGATTGTTACAAAATATGAAATCATGCAGGATCAAGGGTGAAGGAGCTAAATGGATTCAGAACTGGCTTGGCCATAAAATTTGGAAGGATGTTTTTTCAAATGGTAATGCTTAACTAACATCTGCAGGGATAAGTGCTGGAACCAACAAAAGAACAGAGAAAATTATAGCACAGAAACAGGGTGTTCGGCCCTCGAAGCAGCACCGACCATGCTATCTGACAGAAGTAATACCCGCTATCTTTCCGGGGATCATATCCCTCTTTTCCCATCCTATTCATATATTTAAGATGCCCCTTAAAAATGATCACATCTACTTCCACTGCCTACCCGGCAGTGAGTTCCAGGCACACAATATTGTGTTAAAAAAAACTTGCCTTGTACATCTCTTTTAAGCCTTGCTCTTCACATCTTAAACCTATGCCTCTGCTGTTTGTTAATTCGATAAGTGACTTGGATTTGCGGCAACATCCTGGTAAGCCTTTGCTGTACTCCCTCTATAGCAAGGACATCCTTCCCTAGATAAGGACACCAAAACTGCACACGTGCTCCAGGTGCGGCAAAACATCTCTATCCCTATATTCAAATCCTCTTGCTCTGAAGGCCAACATTAGTGTTTGCCTTCTTTTACTGCCTGCTGTACTTAGTTTCAGCGACTGATAACACGAGAAATCCAAGCTCTTGTTGAGTATACACCTGTCTCAATTTACACCCTTCAAGTAATAATCTGTCTTCCTATTATTGCTACCAAGTTGGATAATCTCACATCTATCCACATTATCTGTCATACTGTATCTGTCATGCCTGTGCGCACACACAGCCTGTCCAAATCACACTGAAGCATTCAAATTGACTTTTCATCAATAAACCTACGTACAGTATTACTTGAAAATGTGACACACACATGTCAATGAGATGAAGATGAAGACCAGGGATGGTGATGTCGTATAGGACATGATCTGTGAGGAGTGATTTGCTAAGTTTGGTTTTGCCACGCTGTTGCATGGCTGGTGTGTGAGATAGCTCTCCCAATTTTTCTCCAAGCCCCAGATGAGAGTAAGGGGGCAGGTTAGTAAGATAGACCAGGGTTGGATGTGTCATCATCATTCCTGTTAGCTAAGTCGAAGCCGGATATCTCGTCTCGTTTTACTCTTTTCAACTTCCTGTATATTTCCTTTTCGATTTGTAATGTTTCCCTTTTTTTTTTGCAGACCCAATAGTTCAGATAGCCATTGATAACTCCCGGAAGATTTTGTACACACGCTCAGAAAAAGGAATGCTGCAGGTAGGATCATGATCTGTGTTTGGTGTTAGAGTGTCTAATACCTGCTACAGCGAGGCTGATACTCGCTGGCTATGTTACAGCGAGGCTGACACCCGTTATCCTTTCCCCCCCGCCATGTAATTAATTCTGACAGTATCTTGGAACATATGGCTATTCTATGGCTGTATAGGGATGTGTTTACTTGTGGGTCTGTCTGGTCTAATCTCCTGTACGGGGCTGATCATCACTGTTTGTTTTGCAGGTCTATGACCTTGGTCTTGATGGCCAAGGGATGGCCAGAGTGGCTTCCTTATCACAGAATTCCATAGTTTCTGCAGCAGGTAACATAGCCAGGTGAGTGTGTTAAAATCCAGCCAGTTTATTTGATAGTAAACCCACAAGCTTTCGGAAATGCTTCTTCCTCGCCAGATATGTGGAAAGTTCTGATCAGAGATGGGTATTTAAGGCACACAGAATAAGACTCGCATTCTAATCAGTATTCTGTAAACTGTGTGTGCCTTTATACGCCCTTCTCTGATCAGAACGTTCCACACACCTAGCGAGGGAGCAGCATTTCCAAAAGCTTGTGGGTTTACTACCAAATAATCTGTTTGGACTTTAACCTGGTGTTGAGAGACTTCTTATAGTGCATGATAAGTAATGTTATGATGTCTGATTGTTCGCAGTTATAGATAACTTTTATCATGGGTGCCAACAGGTATTGGGTATACAAAGTGAAACCTGAGTACAACTGAAAAAGCAGATTTTTTTATAGAACATTACAGCGCAGTACAGGCTCTTCGGCCCTCGATGTTGTGCCGACCAGTAGAACCAATCTAATGGCCCTCTAACCTAAACTATTCCGGTGTTATCCATATGCCTATCCACTGACCATCTGAACACCCTCAAAGTTGGCAAGTCCACAACTGCGGCAAGTAGGGCAATCCACGCCCTTAGTACGTCTGAGTAAAGAACCTACCTCTGACATCTGTCCTATAACTACCACCCCTTAATTTAAACCTATGTCCCCTCATGTTAGCCATCTCCATTCGAGGAAAAAGGCTCTCCCTATCTGTCCACTCTATCTAACCCTCTGATCATCTTATATGCCTCAATTAGGTCACCTCTTAACCTTCTCTCTAATGAAAGTAACCTCAAGTCTCTCAGCCTTTCCTCATAACACTCTCTTTTTAATCACACATTCAAGGAAGAGAGTGTTTAATGGTTAGCAACTGGTTCCTGATTGGTAGAAGTGCTCAAGTAAGACTGAGTTTGACTTCAGTGGTTGGTAAGCTGATAGAGAGGCTTCTGAGGTATAAGATATATGAACATTTGGAGAAGTTTGGACTGATGAGAAATAGTCAGCATGGTTTTGTCAAGGGCAGGTCATGCCTTACAAGCCTAGTTGAGTTCTTCGAAAATGTGACTGAACACATTGACGAAGGAAGGGCGGTGGACATAGTGTACATGGACTTTAGTAAGGCGTTTGATAAGGTCCCACATGCAAGGCTTCTGGAGAAAGTGAGAGGGCATGGGATCCAAGGGGCTTTGGCCTCGTGGATCCAGAACTGGCTTGCCGGCAGAAGGCAGAGAGTGGTTGTGGATGGGTCTTGTTCTGCATGGAGGTCGGTAACCAGTGGAGTGCCCCAGGGATCTGTTCTGGGACCCCTGCTGTTTGTCATTTTCATAAATGACCTGGATGAGGAAGTGGAGGGATGGGTTAGCAAGTTCGCCGACGATACAAAGATTCGGTGGTGTTGTGGATGGTCTGGAGGGATGCCAAAAGTTGCAGCGGGACGTAGACAGGATGCAAGACTGGGCGGAGAAGTGGCAGATGGACTTCAATGCAGATAAATGTGTAGTGGTCCATTTTGGTAGGAATAATGGGATGAAGGAGTACAATATAAGGGGTAGGAGTCTTAGCTGTTTGTAGAGCAGAAGGATCTCGGGGTCTGGGTCCATAGGACTCTTAAATCGGCCTCGCAGGTGGAGGAAGTGGTCAAGAAGGCGTACGGTGTACTGGCCTTCATTAATCGAGGAATAGAGTTTAGGAGTCAGGAGGTAATGATGCAGCTCTATAAGACTCTTGTCAGACCCCAGTTGGAGTATTGTGCGCAGTTCTGGTCGCCTCATTATAGGAAGGATGTAGAGGCTATTGAGAGGGTTCAGAGGAGATTTACAAGGATGCTGCCTGGATTGGGAGGCAGGCCTTATGAAGATAGGTTGAGGGAGCTGGGACTCTTCTCACTGGAGAGACGTAGGTTGAGAGGCGACCTGATAGAGGTTTATAAAATGTTGAGAGGAATAGATAGGGTGGACTCTCAGAGACTATTTCCCCGAGCGGAAATGGTCAATACGAGAGGACACAGATTTAAGGTGCAGGGAAGCAAATACAAAGGAGATGTCGGGTAGGTTTTTTACTCAGAGGGTGGTGAGTGAATGGAACCGACTGCCGTCGGAGGTTGTTGAGGCAAACTCACTGGGATCTTTTAAGAGACTTCTGGATGAGTATATGAAAAAGAATAGGATAGGGGGCTATAGATAGGTCTGTGGATTGGTAGATGTGATCGGTGCAACTTGTGGGCCGAAGGGCCTGTTTGTGCTGTATTGTTCTATGTTCTACAACCTCAAAATAGAACATAGAACATTACAGCACAGAACAGGCCCTTCGGCCTTCGATGTTGTGCCGACCAAAATAAAAAGCAATGTCCCTCCAAACTAAACCATTCCCTTCTCTTCCATATACTTATCAATTAACCTCTTAAACGCCACCAAACTTGGCGCATCTACAACAGCTGCAGGCAGGGCATTCCACTCCCTAATCACTCTTTGAGTAAAGAATGATGGGGAAAAATATGGGGGAATCAATTTAGAACAGAGTTGAGGAGGAACTTCTCCCAGAAGGCAGTGATGGATAAGGTGCTGGTGAGGCCACAGTTGGAGTACTATGTACTGTTTTGGTCTCCTTACTTGAGGAAGTATATACTGGCACTGGAGTGGATGCAGAGGAGATTCACCAAGTTGATTCTGGAGTTGAGAAGGTTGGCTTATGAGGAGAGAGTGAGTAGACTGGGGTTATAGTGATTGGAATTCAGAAGAATGAGTGGTAATCTTATAGAAACATTTAAGATTAAGAAGGGAATAGATAGAAGCAGGGTAGTTGTTTCCATTGGCAGGTGAAACTTGAACTGGGGCGTAGTCTCAAAATAAGGGGAAGCAGATTTAGGACTGAGTTGAGGAATTTCTTCACACAAAGGTTTGTGAATGTTGGAATTCCTTGCCAAATGAAGCAGTTGAGGTTGCCTCATTGAATGAATGTTTTTAAGGCAAGAATAGATAAATTTTGAACAATAAAAGAATCAAGGGTTATGATGAGCAGGCGGGTAAGTGAAGCCAAGGCCACAGAAAGGTCAGCCATGTTTTTACTGAATGGTGGGGCAGATGGCCTACTTCTGTTCCGAATTCTTATGTTCTTACGTACTGCAGAATATTTTTCTTACAAACTATTGACTACAAAATGAAAATCTTAAGCTGTAAACGATAACAATAGTAAATAATTAAACTCGACCTTACTCATCTAATCATTACTTCCTCTCGTCCCACATCGCTTTTGAATCCGATCATCATCTTAGAAGGCCTGAATTCCAAGCTAGCACTCAGATTCTCAGATTTCTCATTCTTGAGGGTTTTCCCAGACTCTTAGACTGGTTTATACATGACTCCAGATCCACACCAATTTGCTTGACTCTGTCCAGAGAAAATAACCCAAGCCTATCCAACTCTCTTATGACTGCAATGTTCCATCGTAGGCAACGACCTCTCTGCACTCCCTCCAGTGTAATCGCATCCTCCCTATAATGTGGCGGCCAGAACTGTACACAGTACTCCAGCTGTGGCCTCGCCTGAGTTCTATACAACTCCATCGTGACTTCTCTGCTTTTGTAATCTATACCCCGATTGATAAAGAAGAGTGTGCCATATGCCTTTTTCACCACCATATTAATCTGCCTTTTCACCTTCAGAGATGTATGGACAAACAGACCAAGGTCCCAATATCAAACTTTTCATAGTATACTTCCTTGTCAAATTACTCCTTCCAAAATGCACCACCTCACATTTTTCATTATTAAGTTCCATTTGCCACTTACCTGCCCTGTTGACTATCTCATCTATATCTTCCTGTAACCCAAGATACTCAATCTCATTGTCAACCACCCGGCCAATCTTTGTGCCATTGGAAAACTTACTGATCCTATCCCCTCCATATAGTTATCTATGCCATTTATATAAATGAGCAATAGGGAGCCCAGCACAGATTCCTGTGGTATGCCTCTGGTCACTAAAGCAGCTTGCTGTCATTACCCTGTGTCTCCTACTGCTAAGCCAATTATGCATCCACTTTGTCAGATCACTCTGTCCCATGTGCATGAGTCTTAATAAGTCTCCCAAATGGTACTTTGTCAAAGGCTTTGCTGAAATCCATGTAAAATACATCAACCACACTATGCTCATCCATACACTTGGTTACATGCTCAAAACATTCAAATTTGTTCGGCATGAACACCCTTTAACAAAACCATGCTGACTATCTGTGATCAAACCTTGCCTTTCCAAATGGAGATAGATTCTCCTTCAGAATCTTCTTCAGTAGTTTGCCAACCACAGACATGAGACTCATTGGCCTATAGTTGCTTAGATTGTAGAGACAAGCCTTCTTAAATAGTGGGGCCACATCAGCTGTTCTCCTCTGACACCTCCTGGGTGGCCAGGGAGGAATTAAAAACTTGAATCAGAGCTTCTGCAATTTTCTCCCTTGCCTCCCACAGCAGCCTGGGGCACGATTCATCCGAACCTGAAGATTTGTCCACGTTAATCCGCCAGTGTCTCCAGCAATGAAAACAGATCCTGTATTCATGACACTGTGTTGTGCTGATGTTTTTTCTTACTGATTTTTGTCCATTTCAGGACCATAGATCGTGCTGTCTTCAAACCGATAGTTCACATTGCAGTGATAGAGAGCTCGGAGTCTGTGGATTGCCATTTGTTGGCTGTGACACATGCAGGTGAGCAGTTATAGGGTTAGTGCATTCAGGAAGCTCTGTCTCTGCTAAGTTGATGGATGTAATGCAGCAGAGTTTGTGTGATGCAGACATGGGGGTACTATTGAGAGAGCCCTATGTGCCAAGAGCCAAAAATAAGAATGACTGTGATACCATGTGATGACGAGAGTAAGCTTGAATTAAGCAATGATCAGTGGGAACCATAATGCTATCAAAGTCATTGTGACAAAAGAGGTGGTACAGAACTGCATGAGCTGAAAATTGACATGTAAAGATGCCGGCATTGGACTGGGGTGGGCACAATAAGTAGTCTTCAGATTAACATCAGATTAAAGTCCAACAGATTTATTTGGCAGCACAAGTTTTCGGAATGTCGCTCCTTCAGGCAAGTGGGCATTGTGTTGATAAACAGGGCATTCACATTCACAAAATCAATTTACAAGATAATGGTTGGAATGCGAGTCTTTATAGGTAATCAAGTCTTGAGTGGAGAGAGGATCAAGTATACCACTCGACAATCACCAGGTAGGAGTGTTCTCTTCCAGTCGGGGAACACTTCATCAGTCGTGGGCATTCAGCCTCTGATCTTCAGGTCAGCGTTCTCCAAGGCAGCCTTCACTGCACATAACAATGCAGACTCACTAAGCAGAATCTGATAGCCAAGTTCCTCACACATGAGGACAGCCTCAACTGGGTTCATGTCACATAACCTATCATCCACATGACTTGCCTGAGCTTGCAAAATCTTACTAACTGGCCCAGCTGCAAACAATACACATCTCTTTAACCTGTGCTTAACCCTCTGTCCACTCACTATGTCTGTATCTTTAAAACTTCTTTACCTGTGAAGATTCGCATTCCAAGCATTATTTCGTAAATTGTGTTTGTGTCTGTATATGCTCTGTTTGTGAACACAATTTCTCACTCACCTGAAGAAAGAGCGAAACTCTGAAAGATTGTGCTGCAAATAAACCTGTTGGACTCTAATCTGGCGTTGTGAGAATTCTTACTGAAAATTGACACCAAAGTTGGTATTGTATAGGCTGGTTACAACTTAAAATTGATCAGTCTCCAGGACCAGATGAAATACATCTGAGGGTCCCTGCAAAGGAGACACAAGGGCAAGTGAGAGGTAGAAGGAAATCGAACCATGGCATCAGAGCCAACAGGTAAGTGACTGGCTGGTGACTGGGAAGTGGTTATTTTTCTTTTCCTCTTGACGTTGTAGTCCTTGTTGTTGTTATTGCTATTGTACACTATTATAGTGTTTCCATGTAATTTCTGTGGTTTATAGTTTGTTAAGGTTATATTTGGTTGTAGCAAGGAGTAGGAAAGAAGGGCCTGAGAGAATTGAATTTAACCTGAGACAAAAGATCTTTCAAAAGTTTAATACGAAGGGGTAAGACATGACAGAGGAACTCATAGAACCATAGAAAATCACAGCTCAGAAACAGGTCTTTAGGCCCTTCTTGTTTGTGCCAAACCGTTTTTTGCCTAGCCCCACTGACCTGCATTTGGACCATATCCCTTCACACCCCTCTCATCCATGAACCCATCCAAGTCTTTCTTAAATGTTAAAAATAACCCCACATTTATCACTTAATCCGTCAACTCATTCCACACTCCCACCACTCTGCATAAAGAAGCCCCCCGCCTAATATGCCCTTTAAACTTTTTTCCTTTCACCCTTACCCCATTCCCTCTGTTTTTTTTTCTACCCTAGCCTCAGTGGAAAAAGTCTGCTTGTATTCACTATCTATAACCATCAAAATCTTACACACCTCTATCAAATCTCCCTTCATTCTTCTACGCTGCAGGGAATAAAGTTCTAACCTATTCAATCTCTGTAACTCAGCTTCTCAAGTCCTGACAACATCGTTGTGAATCTTCTCTGCACTCTTTCAACCTTATTTATATCCTTTCTGTAACTAGGTGACCAAAACTGTCCACAGTACTCTAAATTCGGCCTCACCAAGGCCTTATATAACCTTGCCATAACACCTCAACTTTTATACTTGATACTCCAACTTATAAAGACCAGTGTACTAAAAGCATTCTTTACGCCCCTGTCCACCTGTGACTTCACCTTTAGAGAATTCTGTACCTGTATTCCCAGATCCCTCTGTTCAACTGCACTCTTCAGAGTCCCACTATTTACCCTATACATCGTACTTTGG
The DNA here is from genome assembly GCA_024679065.1 of Sphyrna mokarran. NCBI lineage: Eukaryota > Metazoa > Chordata > Chondrichthyes > Carcharhiniformes > Carcharhinidae > Sphyrna > Sphyrna mokarran. Next base: position 271,810 of record JAGIQG010000006.1, read on the forward strand.
TTCGTCCTTCCAAAGTGCAATACCTCATATTTGTCTGCGTTAAATTTCATTTGCTGTTTTTCAGCCCATTTTTCTAGCTGGTCCAAATCCTTCTGCAAGCTTTGAAAACCTTCCTCACTGTCCACTACACCTCCAATCTTTGTATCATCAGCAAATTTGCTGCTCCAATTTACTACATTATCATCCAGATCATTGATATAAATGGCAAACAACAATGGACCCAACACTGAACCCCACGATGCACCACTAGTCACAGGCCTCTGCTCAGAGAAGCAATCCTCCACAATCTCTGGCTTTTTCCACTGAGCCAGTGTCTAATCCAATTTACTACCTCGCCATGTATACCAAGTGACTGAACCTTTCTAACTAACCTCTCGTGAGGGACCTTGTCAAAGGCCTTGCTAAAATCCATGTAGACAACATCCACCGCCTCCCCTTCATCCACTTTCCTGGTAACGTCCTCAAAAAATTCTAATAGATTGGTTAAACATGATCTACCATACACAAAGCCATGTTGACTCTCCCTAATAAGTCCCTGTCTATCCAAATATTTGTAGATCCTATCCCTTATCACACTTTCCAATAACTTGTCCACCACCGACATCAAACTTTACCGGCCTATAATTTCCTAGATTTCTTTTGGAACCGTTTTTTTTAAACAGCGGAACAACGTGAGCCACCCTTCAATCATCCAGCACCTCCCTTGTGAATACTGACATTTCAAATATGTCTGCCAGGGCCTCTGCAAATTCAGCACTAGCCTCCCTGTGGGAATACCCTGTCCAGTCCTGGGGATTTACCCACTCTGATTTGCCTCAAGACAGCCAGCACTTCCTCCTCTTTAATCTGTAAAGGTCCCATGACCTCCCTACCTGTTTGCCCTATTTCCATAGACTCCATGGCCGTTTTCTCAGTAAATATGGATGCAAAAAATCCGTTTCATATCTCCCCTATCTCTTTGGTTCCATACCACTCTGGTCTTCAAGAGGACTAGTTTTATCCCTCACTATCCTTTTGCTCCTAACATACCTATAGAAGCTCTTTGGATTTTCCTTCATTCTGTCTGCCAAAGCAACTTCGTGTCTTCTTTTAGCCCTCCTTATTTCCCTCTTAATTAGCTTCTTGCACTTTTTATACTCCGAGCATTTGGCCTATCCCTTGTTGCCTGTACATTTCAGACGACTCTGTTCCTCTTAATCAGCATTACAATCTCCCTCAAGAACTAATGTTCCTTATTCTTGTTTACTTTGTCTTTAATCCTAACAGGAATATACAAACTCTGCACGCTCAAAGTTTCTCCTTCGAAGGCCTCCTACTTGCCATTTACATTCTTACCAGAGAACAGCCTGTGCCAATCCACACTTCCTAGATTCCTTCTCATTTCATCAAATTTAGCCTTTTTCCAGTTCAGAACTTCAACCCGAGGACCAGACCTATCCTTATCCATGATCAGGTTGAAACTAATGGCATTATGATCACTGGATCCAAAGTGTTCCCTCTCACTCACATCCATCACCTGCCCTAACTCATTTCCCAATAGAAAATCCAATATCACATCCTCTCTAGTTGGCACCTCTATATACTGAGGTAGAAAATTCTCCTGAACGCATTTTATAGACTCTACCCCGTCTAAACCTTTAACAGTATGCCCGTCCCACTCTATACATGGAAAATTAAAATTCCCCTACTATTACAACTCCAACACTTGTTCCATGCAGCAGGCTGGAGACGGTTCTAGTCTCTGGGTCAGCATGTGTGCAGGAAATGTCTCCAGCTACAGCTCGTGGAAGCTCGAGTTTCAGAGCTGGAGCGGTGACTGGAGACACTGGGAAGCATCATAGAACATAGAACATTACAGCACAAAAAAAGGCCCTTCGGCCTTCGATGTTGTGCCGACCAAAATAAAAAGCAATGCCCCTCCAAACTAAACCATTCCCTTCTCTTCCATATACTTATCAATTAACCTCTTAAACGCCACCAAACTTGGCGCATCTACAACAGCTGCAGGCATGGCATTCCACTCCCTAATCACTCTTTGAGTAAAGAACCTACCTCTGATATCCGTCCTATAACTCATACCCCTTAATTTAAAGCTGTGTGCCCTCGTGCTAGCTTTCTCCATCCTAGGAAAAAGGCTATCACTGTCCACCCTATCTAAACCTCTAATCATCTTATATGCTTCAATAATATCCCCTCTTAGCCGCCTCCTTTCTAACGAAAACAACCTCAAATTCCTCAGCCTCTCTTCATAAGACCTGCCCTCCATACCAGGCAACATCCTGGTAAACTCCTCTGTACCCTCTCCAATGCCTCCACATCTTTCTTATAATGTGGGGACCAGAACTGCACACAATTCTCCAAGTGCGGCCGCACTAGAGTTTTGTACAGTTGCAACATGATGCTGCGGCTCCTAAATTCAATTCCCCTACCAATAAAAGCTAAGACTCCATATGCCTTCTTAACAACTTTATCCACTTGACTGCCTACTTTCAGGGATCTATTGACACATACACCAAGATCCTTCTGTTCCTCAACACTATTAAGAGACCTACCATTAGCCCTATACTCTACACATTTATTGTTCCTGCCAAAGTGCATTACCTCACACTTTTCCACATTAAACTCCATTTGCCACCCCTCGGCCCAGCTCTGCCACTTGTCCAAGTCACTCTGTAAACTAAAACACCCCTCTTCACTATCTACCACACCACCAACTTTAGTATCATCTGCAAATTTACTGATCCATCCCTCAATACCCTCATCCAGATCATTTTATAAAAATTACAAACAGCAGGGGCCCCAAAACAGACCCCTGAGGCACACCACTCGTCACCGAACTCCACGATGAATATCTCCCATCAACCCCACCCTCTGTCTTCTATCTGCCAGCCAATTTCTAATCCAATTAGCTAAATCACCCTCTATTCCACACATCTGCATTTTCTGTAGAAGTCTTCCATGGGCCACCTTATCAAACGCCTTACTAAAGTCCATATCTACTACATCACCCGCCTTACCCCCATCCACCTCTCTGGTCACTTTCTCAAAAAACTCAATGAGGTTAGTAAGGCATGACCTACCCTTCACGAAACCATGCTGACTATCCCCAATCAATTCCTTTCTCTCTAAATAACTATAAATCCTATCCCTAATAATTCTCTCCAATACCTTGCCCACAACAGAAGTAAGACTCACTGGCCTATAATTCCCTGGAAGGTCTCTCTTCCCTTCTTAAACAATGGGACCACATTCGCTATCCTCCAGTCCTCCGGAACCACACCCGTAACCAACGAGGACCTGAAGATCAGAGCCAGAGGCTCTGCAATCTCCTCTCTTGCCTCCCAGAGAATCCTAGGTTAAATCCCGTCCGGCCCAGGGGACTTATCCAACTTCAAACCCTCAAGAATTTCTAACACATCCTCCCTATCTACTACAATACTTCCCAATTTGCAACCCTGTACCTCAGTGATCTCCATAGCTACATTTCCAGCACTATGCTATTTGAAATGAGTCAAATAGCGTGGATAGCATATATAAAGAGAACAAAGAAAATTACGGGGCAGGAACAGGCTGTTTGGCTCTCCAAGCCTGAACCAGCCATGCTGCCCAACTGAACTAAAACCCTTCATCTATTCCCATCCTGTTCATTATTTGTCCCCAACGCCCCTTAAAAGTCATTATATCTGCTTCCACTACCCCGACAACAAGTTTCAGCCACCTATCGTTGTCTGTTTAAAAAAAACTTGACTTGTGCATCTTCTTTAAACCTTGCCCCTTTCACCTTAAACCTGTGCCCCCAAGTAATTGACTCTTCCACCCTGGGAAAAATTTTCTGACCATCCACTCTGTCCATGCCCCTCATAATCTTGTAGACTTCTATTGGATCTCCCCTCAACCTTGGTTGTTCCAGTGAGAACAAACCAAGTTTCTCCAACCTCTTCTTACAGCTATTGCCCTCCATATCAGGCTGCATCCTAGTAAATCTTTTCTGTACCCTTCCTGAAGCTTCCACAATTCTGGTAGTGTGGTAACCAGAATTGAACATCATATTCCAAGTGTGGCCAAACTAAAGTTCTATGAAGCTGCAACATGACTTGCCAATTTTTCAATTCAGTGCCCTGGAAATGAAGGCAAGCATGCCATATGACTTCTTGACTACCTTCTCCACTTGCATTGCTATTTTCAGTGATCTGTATACCAGTATACCCAGATCCCTCTGTCAATCAATACTCTTAAGGATTCTGTCATTTACTGTATATTTCCTGTCTGTATTAGACCTTTCAGAATGCATTACCTCACATTTATCTGGATTAAACTGCATCTGCCATTCCTTTGCCCAAGTCTCCAACCGATCTATATCCTACTATATCCTCTGATGGTCTTCATCGCCATCTGTAAATCCAATCTTTGTATCACTGGTAAACTTACTATTCAAACCAGTTACATTTTCCTCTGAATCATTAATATAGAACTAGAGGGCACAGCCTCAAAATAGAACATAGAACATTACAGCGCAGTACAAGCCCTTCGGCCCTCGATGTTGCACCGGCCAGTGGACCCTCTAACCTAAACTATTCCAATGTCATCCAAATGCCTATCCACCAAACATTTGAATGTCCCCAAAGTAGGCGAGTCCACAACTGCTGCAGGCAGGGCATTCCACGCCCTCACCACCCTCTGTGTGAAGAACCTGCCTCTGACATCCGTCCTATAACTACTACCTCTTAATTTAAAGTTATGTCCCCTCGAGGAGGGGACAAAATAAGGGGGGAGCAGTTGAGATCAGAGTTGAGGAAGAACTTCTTCACTCAAAGGGTGGTGAGTCTCTGGAATTCTCTGCCCATTGAAGTGGTGGAGGCTATCTCGTATCTATTTAAATCACAGGTAGATTGATTTCTAATAGACAAGGAAATTATGAGTTATGGAGAGAAAGCGGGAAAGTGGAACTGATTGACTTCAGATCAGCCATGATCTTGTTGAAGATGAGGCAGGCTCGAGGGGCTAGATGGCCTATTCCTGCTCCTAGTAAAGGTCCCAGCGCTGATTCCTGAAGAACACCACTTGTCCCAACTCTCTATTCAGAAAAGCACCCTTCCACTGCTACCCTTTGTCTGACTGAGCCAGTTTTGTATCCATCTTGCTAGCTCACCTGATCCCATGCAACTTCATCTTCTACACCAGTCTGCCATGAGGGATCTTGTCAAAGGCCTTAATGAAGTCCATGTAGGCAACATCAATCATCTTCGTCACTTCCTCAAAAAACTCGATCAAGTTAGTGAGACATACCTTCCCTTCATAAAACCATGTAGCCTCTCGCTCATCCTGGAGAAGATTGGAAAATAATCCTCAGAGTATCTGCTGTTTCCTCCCTCATCTTCTTCAGCAACCTAGGGAGCAATTCATCTGGACCTGGCAACTGTTCCAGTTTCAAGGATCCCAGCTCCTCGAACATTTCCTTTCTCATGATTATTTTATCCAATATTTCACTGTTCTTCTTGTGTTGCCATATCCACATCATCCTTTTCCTTTGTGAATACAGAGACAAACAAATCATCTAAACTCTTCCCATATCCTCTGTATCATCACAGAAATTCCCTTCTTCATCTCTGATAGGTCTCACTTTTTCCTTAACATCCTTGAGTCCTTTATATACTGTTTTTTGGGTTTTCCTTAATCTTGTTTGCTGATGTTTGCTCACACCCTCTGATTCCTTTATTTATTTTTTTTAACACGATCCTTTACTTCTCTACTAGTCAAAGTTATAGAACAATACAGCACAAACAGGCCCTTCAGCCCACGAGGCAGCAGAGACTTTTTTATTTATCTGCAGTAGAGTTTTTTTATTTTCATAAGCTACCTTTTTCCATTTAATCTATCTTTGTATTTTTTGAGACGAGCATCGGGATCGAGATTTGGGTACTATTCTTTTTGGAGGGGACATGTCTGCTTTGTACTCTGAGGATCTCACTTTTTAGTGCTTTGCATTGGTTTTCCACTGATTTAACCTTCAGCAATTTGCCTAGTCCACCTTAACTTCTATCAAAAGGTTAGTAAAGACAGATATGGACTGTTGGAAGTGAAGACAGGCAAATTTATAAAGAACAGTAAGGAGATGGCCTCGAAACGTCTAAAATACTTTGTGTCTGCCTTCATGAAGGAAGATAAGAAACCTGCCTGAAATTTTGTAAAGTCAAGGGAACTGGCGATATTCAGGACTTGAAAGAAGTCTGTATTAATGAGAGTATTGCTAGAGAAACTAAATAGTCCAAATTAATTGATCCCCTGGACTTGATCTATATATCAGTGCTTTTAAAGAGGTGACAGCAGTGATTGTGGATTTGTTCATGATCTTCTTTCATTATGTGGTGCAGAACTGTCCAGCCAAGCCCATCTGAAGACCAGTAATTTCTGCTTAAAACTCTCTAGACCTTTGAATAGTTCGCTGAATTTTCTGTTTTACCCGCTATGATTCCCACATTGAGAATTTCTGCCATGATCTCTGCAGATTAGAAGGTAGCAAATGTGTCCTGACTATTTAAGAAAAGCTTGAGGAATGATAAACCCATCAGCCTGACATCCAAAGCGAGAAATCTGTAAAAGATGTGATAACTGAACACTGAGAAAAAATTGGGCAGTGAATTTGCAAGGGAAATGATGTTTGACAAATCTGTTGGCTGCAGTCTGCAGTTCAGATGCACTGACTATTCTCTCACCTCTGATCACACTGATTCCTGTTGTTACACTGATTTATATTCAAGTGTCACTGACGGTTATCTTTTCCTTGGATCCAGGTGTCCGGCTGTTTTTCAGCACTATGCCTTTCAAACAGCCAGCTGTCCGGCCCAGTGTGCTGGTGCTTATACATGTCCGTCTACCGCCAGGATTCTCTGCCTCAGCTACTCCACAGAGACCCTCCAAAGTTCACAAAGCTCTTTATACCAAAGGTATGTATGTCTCAGAAGAATCTGCGAGATTATTTGACATTTTACTTATCTGCTCTGAAGATCTTCCAAAATCAAATTGTTACTTGGACAAGTTGCAGAGCTGGGCCGAGAGGTGGCAAATGGAGTTTAATGTGGAAAAGTGTGAGGTAATGCACTTTGGCAGGAACAATAAATGTGTAGAGTATAGGGCTAATGGTAGGGCTCTTAATAGTGTTGAGGAACCGAAGGATCTTGGTGTATGTGTCAATAGATCCCTGAAAGTAGGCAGTCAAGTGGATAAAGTTGTTAAGAAGGCATATGGAGTCTTAGCTTTTATTGGTAGGGGGATTGAATTTCGGAGCCGCAACGTCATGTTGCAACTGTACAAACTCTAGTGCGGCCGCACTTGGAGTATTGTGTGCAGTTCTGGTCCCCACATTAGAAGAAAGATGTGGAGGCATTGGAGAGGGTACAGAGGAGGTTTACCAGGATGTTGCCTGGTATGGAGGGCAGGTCCGATGAAGAGAGGTTGAAGGATTTGGGGTTGTTTTCGTTAGAAAGGAGGCGGCTAAGAGGGGATCTTATTGAAGCATATAAGATGATTAGAGGTTTAGATAGGGTGGACAGTGATAGCCTTTTTCCTAGGATGGAGAAAGCTAGCACGAGGGGACACAGCATTAAATTAAGGGGTATGAGTTATAGGACGGATATCAGAGGTAGGTTCTTTACTCAAAGAGTGATTAGGGATTGGAATGCCCTGCCTGCAGCTGTTGTAGATGCGCCAAGTTTGGTGGCGTTTAAGAGGTTAATTGATAAGTATATGGAAGAGAAGGGAATGGTTTAGTTTGGAGGGGCATTGCTTTTTATTTCGGTCGGCACAACATCGAAGGCCGAAGGGCCTGTTCTGTGCTGTAATGTTCTATGTTCTACTGGCTCCTCTTCAACTGACCATTCATTACCTGAAATCTCAGCCTCAGCTTGCTTTCATGAAGCACGTTGGGATTCTTCATTGACTCCTGACGTCTGAGACTGCGCATTAGTTGTCTATGTTAATCCAGAAAACGTAAAACACGTTGTCAGGAGAAATACGATCCACTGGATGGTGCAATTGCTTAAGTAAGAAGTCTCAAAACATCAGGTTAAAGTCCAACAGGTTTATTTGGTAGCAAATGCACAGTGGCTTTGCTACCAAATGAACCTGTTGGACTTCAACCTTGTGTTGTGAGACTTGTTTTCGTGTTGACCCGAGTCCAATGCCAGCATCTCTACACCCTTGATTAAGAACAGAATAAAAGCAAGAATTGGACAATTAGGCTGTTAGAAACCATTCCACCATTCAGTACGATCATGCCTGATCTTTTGCCTCAACTTGAAGTTCCCACTTGCTGCCCATATCCTTTGATTTGCTAAGAAATCAGAAATCTGTCCGTCGATTAACAGTGGAGCATCTGTAAACTCATCGGGAAGAGAGTCCCAATGACACACATTCTCACTGCATCTCAGTTCTTCGTAATAACTGCTTAACCTGAAACTATGTCTTTCTGTTCTCGATTCCCAGCCAGGGGAAGCAACCTCTATCTACCCTGCTAAGCTCCACCATTCAGAATCATGGATGTTTCAATGAGATTTCTCTCAACTCCAGAGATTATAGACCCAATTTCACGAACAGTTAGGGGATGGTAATAAATGGTGGATTAACTTGCAATATCCGCGTCCTGGGAAAGAATTAGAAAAATATCCAACCTATCCTCAGGACAATCCCTTGTCCCAGCCATCAATCTAGTAAATGTAGAGTCGAAGGCTGAGGCCGTGTGAGTGACATGGTGCCACAGTGGTTAGCACTGCTGCCTCAGCTCCAGGGACCTGGAGTTCAATTCCCGGTTTGAGTCACTGCCTGTGTGCAGCCTGCATGTTCTCCGTGTATCTGCGTGGGTTTCCTTCCATAGTCAAATATGTGCAGGTTAGGTTGTTTGGCCATACTGAATTGCTCCTTAATGTCACAGGACATGTAGGTTAGAGGAATTAGTGAGGTAAATGTGTGGGGTTGTGGGGATGGGACCTGGGGTGATATTGTTGTCAGTGCAGACCCTATGGGCCAAATAGCCTCCTTCTGCACTGTAGAGTTTCTATGATAAGCTGTTGAATAGCAGTAGATCATTTGGCCTAACAAGTCTGTGCTGACATTTACTGAAATCATGACTCCACTTTCCCACCTTATCCCCATAACCCTTGATTCCCTAACTGAATAAAAACTTCCATTCTACCATCTCCATTATCTGCGAGGGAGACTTGAGGGCAAGACAAGAGTACAAAGAAATTGAACTATGATGTCACAGCCAGTAGCTAAGTGATTGGCTGGTGACTGCTAAATGGTTTTCTTTTTGTTTTCCTCTTGGCATTATAATTGTTGTTGTTAAGTTAACTTAAGGGTTAATTCCAAGAACAAGAACAAAGAACAATACAGCTCAGGAAACAGGCCCTTCAGCCCTCCAAGCCTGTGCCGCTCATTGGTCCAACTCGACCATTCATTTGTATCTCTCCATTCCCAGTCTGTTCATGTGACTATCCAGATAAGTCTTAAATGATCCCAGCGTGTCCGCCTCCATCATCCTACTTGGCAATGCATTCCAGGCCCCCACCACCTCTGTGTAAAATGCGCCTTCTGATATTTAAGGTAAATTACCACCGTCACCCCCCACCTTGAACCTGTGACCCCTCGTGTTCGTCATCTCCTACCTGGAAAAAACTTCCCACTATTCACCCTATCTATGCCCTTCATAATTTTATACACCTCTATTAGGTCTCCACTCATTCTCCGTCTTTCCAGGAAGAACAACCCAATTTACCCAATCTCTCCTCATAGCTAAGACCATCCATACCAGGCAACATCCTTTTCTGTACTCTCTCCAAAGCCTCCACGTCCTTCTGGTAGTGTGCGACCAGAACAGGAACAGTACTCCAAATGTGGCCAAACCAATGTTCTATACAACTGTAACATTAGATACCAATTTTTATTATCTGTGCCCTGTCCTATAAAGGCAAGCATGCTATATGCCTTCTTCACTGCCTTTTTTACCTGTGATGCCACCTTCAAGGATCTGTGGACTTGCACACACAGATCACTCTGTGTGTCTATACTGTTGATGGTTCTGCCATTTATTGTATAGCTCCCCCCTATATTAGTTTTACCAAAATGCATCACTTCGCATTTATCTTGGTTAAATTTCATCTGCCATTTCTCCGCACAATTTTAGAACATAGAACACTATAGCACAAACAGGCCTTTCGGCCCACAAGTTGTGCCGATCATATTTATACTTACCAGGCCATAGAACTATCTGTAACTCCCAATCCCATTAAATCCCATATACTCATCCAGAAGTCTCTTAAAAGACCCCAGCGAGTTCACCTCTACCACCACTGACGGCAACTGATTCCATTCACTCACCGCCCTCTGAGTGAAAAACTTACCTCTAACATCTCCTCTGTACCTACCCCCCAGCACCTTAAACCTGTGTCCTCTCGTAGCGACCATTTCAGCTCTGGGAAATAGCCTTCAAGAATCCACCCTATTTATTCCTCTCAATATCTTATAAACCTCTATCAGGTCGCCTCTCAACCTTCGTCTCTCCAGGGAGAAGAGACCTAGCTCCCTCAACCTATCTTCATAAGGCATGCCCCCCCAATCCAGGCAACATCCTTGTAAATCTCCTCTGCACCCTCTCAATAGCTTCTACATCCTTCCTATATTGAGGCAACCAGAACTGCTCACAATACTCCAAGTGGGGTCTGACAAGGGTCCTATAAAGTTGCAGCATTACCTCCTGACTCCTAAACTCAATCCCTCGATTAATGAAGGCCAGTACACCATATGCCTTCTTGACCATATCCTCCACTTGCGGGGCAGATTTAAGAGACCTATGGACCCAGACCCCAAGATCCTTCTGCTCCTCAACACTGCCAAGACTCCTACTCTTGATATTATACTGCTTCATCCCATTGGTCCTGCCAAAATGGACAACCACACGTTTATCCGTGTTGAAGTCCATCTGCCACTTCTCCACCCAGTCTTGCATCCTATCTGTGTCTCACTGCAACTTCAGACATCCCTCCAGACCATCCACAACACCACCAACCTTCGTATCGTCGGCAAACTTACTGACTCATCCCTCCAATTCCTCATCCAGGTCATTTATGAAAATGACAAACAGCAAGGGTCCTAGAACAGATCCCTGGGGCACTCCACTGGTTACCGATCTCCATGCAGAAAAAGACCCATCTATAACCACTCTCTGCCTTCTGCCGGCAAGCCAGTTCTGGATCCACAAGGCCAAAGCCCCTTGGATCCCATGTCCTCACCTTCTCAAGAAGTCTTGCATGGGGAACCTTATCAAATGCCTTGCTGAAATCCATGTAAACCACGTCCACTGCTCTTCCTTTGTCAATGTGTTCAGTCACATTTTCGAAGAATTCAACTAGGCTCGTAACGCACGATCTGCCCTCAACAAAGTCATGTTGACTATTCCTGATCATATTGAATTTCTCTAAATGCTCATAAAGCCTATCTCTCAGAATCCTTTCCATCAACTTACCGACCACTAAGGTCAGACTCACTGGTCGGTAATTGCCCGGGCTATCCCTGTTCCCTCTCTTGAAAATAGGCACCACATCCACAATCCTCCAATCTTCCGGAACCTCTCCCGTCTCCATTGACGACGCAAAAATCATCGCCAGGGACTCTGCAATCACTTCCCTCACCTCCCATAGTAACCTGGGGTACATCCCATTTGGACCCGGCGATTTGTCTACCTTGATGGAATTTAACAGTTCCAACACATTCTCTTTCTTAATGTCCACATACTCCATCTTTTCAGCTTGCAGCATTCCTGTAGTACAACCCACCAGATTACTTTCCACTGAGAATACTGAGGCAAAGTACTCGTTAAGCACCTCTGCCATTTCTTCCGGATTCACACAGACTTTTCCTCCTCCACCTTTTATAGGCCCTATCCCTTCTCTTTTCAGCCTTTTACTTTTCACATAATTATAGAATGCTTTGGGATTCTCCTTAATCCTACCTGCCAAAGCCTTCTCGTGACCCCTTCTGGCTCATCTAATTTCCTTTTTAAGCTCCCTTCTACAAGTCTTATATGCCTCTAGATCCTTAACATCCCCTAGCTCCCTGAACCTATTGGACAACTTTCTTTTCTTCCTAACTAGATTCATCACAATTTTTGTGCACCACGGTTCTCTTGACCTACCAGAACCTCCTTGTCTCACCGGAATGTTGTCGTGCAGAGCTCCAGACAAACATTCCTTGAAAATCCGCCACCTTCCTTCAGTACTTTTCCCCAAGAATACCTCCTTCCAGTTTACTCTTCTAATTTCCTGCCTAATGATGTCATATTTCCCCTTACTCCAGACAAACACCTTCCTATGCTGCCTGATCCTATCTCTTTCCAATGCTATCGTGAAGGAGATAGAATTATAATCACCATTCCTGAGATGCTCTCCTGCCGAGAGATCCGACACCTGTCTGGTACATTAGCCAGCACCAGGTCAAGTACAGCCTCTCCTCTTGTAGGCTTATCCACGTACTGTGTCGGGAAACCCTCCTGAACACACTTAACAAACTCCTCACCATCCGAACCCCTTCCCCTGGGGACACTGTAGTTGATGTTTGGGAAATTAAAGTCTCCATCACGACAATTCTGTTATTTCTACATCTCTCTAGGATCTGTTTCCCTATCTGCACTTCAACATCCCTGTCACTATTGGGCGGCCTATAAAAACACCCAGCAAAGTTTTCGACCCCTTGCTATTCCTAACTTCCACCCACAGAGACTCAGTAGACAGTCCCTCCAAGGCATCCTCCTTGTCTACAGCTGTGACACTGTCCCTGATCAACAGTGCCACTTCCCCACCTCTTCTACCTCCCTCCCTGTCCTTCCTGAAGCATCTGAATCCTGGCACCTGAAGTACCCAGTCCTGTCCCTGAGACATCCAAGTTTTTGTAATGGCCACCACATCACACCACTTTGCTAGCACGAGGGGACACAGCTTTAAATTAAGGGGTATGAGTTATAGGACGGATATCAGAGGTAGGTTCTTTACTCAAAGAGTGATTAGGGAGTGGAATGCCCTGCCTGCAACTGTTGTAGATGCGCCAAGTTTGGTGGCGTTTAAGAGGTTAGTTGATAAGTATATGGAAGAGAAGGGAATGGTTTAGTAGGAGGGGCATTGCTTTTTATTTTGGTCGGCACAACATCGAAGGCCGAAGGGCCTGTTCTGTGCTGTAATGTTCTATGTTCTATGTTCTATGTTCTATCACATTTCCAAGCAGCAATCCAGGCCCTGAGCTCATCCGCTTTATTCACTACACTCCTGGCATTAAAATAGACACACCTTAGACCCTCAGTCTGGACAGTTCCCTTCTCTATCACCTGTCTAACCTCCCCCTCATACTGTCTATAATCCTTCTCTATTTGGGAGCTAACCTCCTCGCTCCCAGTCACCTCATCTTGATTCCCTCCCCCCAGCCTTTCAAGTTTAAAGTCCCTTCAGAAGCCCTAGCCAGCCTTCCCGCCAAGATACTGGTCCCCCTGGGATTTAAGTGCCACCCGTCTTTATTGTACAGGTCACACCTGCCCCTAAAGAGGTCCCAATTTTCCAGCCTATCTATATCCTGTTGTATTCTCTGACAATGTTCATCGCTATCAGCAAGTCCAGCCATCTGTGTCGTCCGCAAACTTACTGATCACACCAGTTGCACCTCCTTCCAAATCATTTATATGTATCACAAACAGCAGAGGTCCCAGTACAGAGCCCTGTGGAACACCACTGGTCACAGACCTCCAGCTGAGAAAAGACTCTTTGAATGCTACCCTCTGTCTCCTGTGGCCAAGCCAGTTCTCCACCCATGTAGCCACCTCTCCTTTTATCCCATGAGATTTAATCTTTTGCACCAACCTGCCATGAGGGACTTTGTCAAATGCTCCACTAAAATCCATATAAATGACATCCATGGCTCTACCCTCATCAACTGTTTTTGTTACCTCCTCAAACAACTTCCTTCAAATTTGTGAGCACGACCTCCATCTTACAAAACCATGCTGTCTATCACTAATGAGATTATTTTGTCCTAAATTTGCATACTTCCTATCTCTAAGAATCCTCTCCAACAATTTCCCTACCACGGACGGCAAGCTCACTGGCCTATAATTACCCGGATTATCCTTGTTAAATAATGGTACTACATTTGCTATCCTCCAATCCCCTGGGACCCACCTGTGTCCAATGAAGAGACAAAGATTTCTGTCAGAGGCCCAGCAATTTCATCTCTTGTCTCCCTGAGCAGTCTAGGATAGATGCCATCAGGCCCTGGGGATTTGTCGGTCTTAATACTCCCTCAAAGACCTAACACTTCCTCCCTTGTAATGGAGATTTCCTCTAACGGGTAAAGTCATGGAAGGAGATTCTCAGACCCTTGTCATGTTCCTTCTGTGCGATATGGGAATTAAGGAACCCTTCCAGTGTCCCTATCTCCTTCACATGTGGGAAGTGTGTCCAATTGCAGCTCCTGTTAGACCACTTAATGGTTCTGGAGCTGCAGATGGGTTCATTACGGAGTGTCCACAATGCTGTGGAAGTCGTGGATAGCACATTCAGTTAGTTGGTCACACCGCAAGTAAAAATTACTGAGGGAGATGGGACCACCAGACAGAACAAGAATAGGAAGACAGTGCAGAGGTTCCCTGCAGTTATCTCCCTTCAAAACAGATGTACCATTTTGGATACTGTTGGGGGAAAGATGGTTCATCAGGGAAAGCTGCCAAGTTCACGGCACCATGGTGGCTCTGCTCACAGGAGAGCAGGAAAAAGAGTGGCAGAACGATAGTGATAGGGATTCAGTATAAGAGGAATGGAATGCATTTCTGCAGACGCAAATGAGTCCAGGATGTTGCCTCCCTAGTGCAAGAGTCAAGGATGTCTCAAAATGGTTGTAGGATATTCTAGAACATAGAACATTACAGTGCAGTACAGGCCCTTCAGCCCTCGATGTTGCGCTGACCAATGGAACCAATCTTATGACCCTCTAACCTAAACTGTTCCAATGCTATCCATATGCCTATCCACTGACCATTTGAACACCCTTAAACTTGGCGAGTCCACAACTGCTGCAGGCAGGGCATTCCATGCCCTTACTACCCTCTGAGTAAAGAACCCATCTCTAACATCTGTCCTGTAACTACCACCCCTTAATTTAAAGCTATGTTCTAGAGGGGGAGAGTGAACAGCTAGCTATCATGGTGCAAAAAAACATAAGAAATAGGAGCAGTAGACCATCCAGCCCCTTGACACTGCCCCGCCATTTAATAAGATCATGGCTGATCTGTAGTGGTTCAGTACCACTTTCCCCCTTTCTCCCCATAACCCTTAATTCCCTTGTCAATCAAAAACTTATCCACTCTTGACTTGAACATATTCAGTGAGGAAGCCTCCACCATTCATCAGGCAGAGAATTCCAAAGATTCACCACCCCTTGCATGAAGAAACTCCTCCGCAACTCTGATCTGAACCGCCCCTCACTAATCTTGAGTCTGTGCCCTCGAGTACTGCTATCTTCGTTAAGCAGGAAGGGTCTCTCAACCTCTACCATCCCCTTCATTATCTTATACGTCTCTATAAGATCCAGCCTTTTAAACTCCAAAGAGTACAAACCTAGCCTATTCAGTCTCTCCTCATAATCCAACGCCTTCATCTCCGGTATCAGCCTGGTAAACCTTCTTTGCATCCCCTCCAAGGCCAATATATCCTTCCTCGAATGTGGCGACCAAAACTGCACACAGTACTCCAGCTGCAGCCTCACCAGTACCCTATACAGCTGCAACAGAACCTCCCTACTTTTATATTCTATCCCCCTCGCTATAAAGGCCAACATTGCATTCGCCTTCTTAATCACCTGCTGCACCTGCAGACTGTGTTTTTGTGATTTGTGCACAAGGACCCCCAGGTCCCTCTGCACCATCGCATGCTGCAGCTTTTCGCCATTTAAATAGTAATCCTTCCTACCAAAGTAGATAACCTCACACTTGCTAACATTATACTCCATCTGCCAGGTCCTTGCCCATTCACTCAACCTATGTAGATCCCTCTGCAGGCTTTCCACACCCTCCATGCAATTTGCTTTTCCACTCATCTTTGTGTCATCAGCAAATTTCATCACCCTGCACTCTACCCCTTCCTCCAGAACGTCTATGTAAATGGTAAATAGTTGAGGCCCCAGCACTGAACCTTGGGGCACTCCACTAGTCACCAGCTGCCAATCAGAATAGCACCCATTAATACCTACCCTCTGCTTCCTATTAGACAACCAATCCTCTATCCAGTCTAACACCACACCCCCGACTCCCTGCACCCTAACCTTCTGCAGCAATCTTTTGTGAGGCACCTTATCAAACGCCTTTTGGAAATCCAAAAACACCACATCCACCGGTTCCCCTCTATCTACTGCACTAGTCACTTCCTCATAGAACTCCAATAAATTCGTCAAGCACGACTTCCCCTTAACGACTTGGTGCTGCGTCTGCATGATCAAACAGTTCGTATCCAGGTACCTCGTTATTTCTGCTTTGATGACAGATTCATCATTTTTCCGACTACAGACGTTAAATAACCGGCCTATAATTCCCTGCCTTCTGTCTGCTACCTTTTTTAAACAGCGGTGTAACATTAGCCAGTTTCCAATCTTCCAGCACTTTCCCGGAGTCCAACGAATTCTGAAAGATAATTACCTGGACATCCGCTATCACCTCTGCCATTTCCTTGAGGACCCTGGGGTGCATTCCACCCGGTTCTGGGGACTTATCTGCCTTCAGCCCCATTAACCTATCAAGCACCACCTCTCTAGTGACTGTAATCTCATCAAGGACCTCATTTCCTATCACCCTTCTATCCTTAATTTCAGGCAAGCTATTTACATCCTCCTCCGTAAAGACTGACATAAAAGACTTATTCAAGGTCTCCGCCGTGTCCCTGTCATCCACCATTAAACCACCCCTCTCATCCTCCAACGGTCCTACATTAACTCTGGCCATCCTCCTATTCTTTATATATTTATAAAAATATATAGGCACTGACGATATAGGTAGAAAAACAGGATGAAGTCCTACAAGCTGAGTTAAACTAAAAAATAGGACTGAAAAGTAGTGATCTCAAGATTACTGCCAGTGCCACATGCTCGTCAGGATGGGAATGTTAGGAAAGCTAAGATGAATACGTGGCTTGAGAGATGGTGCAAGAGGAAGGGATTAAATTTCCTGGGACATTGGAACCAGTTCTGGGAGAGGTGGGGCCAGTACAAATTGGATGGTCTACACCTGGGCAGAACTGGAACCAATGTCTTAGGGAAGAGTGTTTGCAAGTGCTGTTGGGGAGGGTTTAAACTAATGTGACAGGAGATGGGAACCGATGCAGGAAGTCAGAGGGAAATAAAGTGGAGACAGAAACAAACGGTAGTAAGGGGAAAAGTGGAAGGCAGAGAAACCAAAGACAAAAATCAAAAAGGGCCACAGTGCATCATCATTCTAAGAAGGCAATAAGTAGTAAAAAGAAGCCTGAAGACTGCTTCTCAATGCAAGGAACATTTGTAATAAGGTGAATGTCTGCGCAATGAATTTAATCATTAACGGATATGATGTAATTAGGATTACAGTGACCTGGCTCCAGAGCGACCAGGGATGAGAACTCAACATTGAGGCATATTCAATATTCAGGAAAGATAGACGGCAAGGAAAGGGAGTGGGGTGGCATTGCTGGTTAAAGGGAAGATTTAGTAAAGAAGGATATTAGCCTAGACGATGTGGAATCTATATGGATGGAGCTGCGGAACACTAAAGGACAAAAAAACACTCGTGGGGGTTGTGGATGATTTCAATCTGCATATTGATTTGCCTCACCAAACTGGTAGCAATCAGATAGAGGAGGATTTCCTGAAACGTACAAAGGATGGTTTTCTCAATCAGTATGTCAAGGAACCAGTTAGAGAGCAGCCATCCCAGACTGGGTATTGTGTAATGAAAGAGGATTGAATTAACAACCTGGAGATGCAAGATGTTTTGGAACAGAGTGACCATAATCAGGTAGAATTCTTCATTAAGATGGAGAGTGTCACAAACAAGTCTTGTAGTCTACCGCACAGTCTGTTTTAACCCTTATAGGGTGGACAAATAACTACGAGTATATGTTTTGTTAAAACAAACAGTGTTCATTTAAACCCACACAATCAATAATCATCCACCCGACCAACAATAAGTTATAGAACATAGAACACTACAGCACAAACAGGCCCTTCGGCCCACAAGTTGTGCCGAACACATCAAAACCTACCCAGCCATAGACCTATCTATAATCCCCAATCCCATTGGATCCATATACTCATCCAGAAGTCTTTTAAAAGACCCCAGCGAGTTCGCCTCGACCACCACCGACGGCAGCCGATTCCATTCACTCACCACCCTCTGAGTGAAAAACTTTCCCCTAGCATCCCCTCTGTACTTGCTTCCCTGCACCTTAAATCTGTGCCCTCTCGTCGCGACCATTTCAGCCCTGGGAAATAGTCTCTGAGAGTCCACCCTATCTATTCCTCTCAACATCTTGTAAACCTCTATCAGGTCGCCTCTCAACCTTCGTCTCTCCAGGGAGAACAGTCCCAGCTCCCTCAACCTGTCTTCATAAGGCATGCCTCCCAATCCAGGCAACATCCTTGTAAATCTCCTCTGCACCCTTTCAATAGCTTCCACGTCCTTCCTATAGTGAGGCGACCAGAACTGCGCACAGTACTCCAAGTGTGGTCTGACAAGGGTCCTATAAAGCTGCAGCATTACCTCCTGACTCCTGAACTCAATCCCTCGATGAATGAAGGCCAGTACACCGTAAGCTTTCTTAACCACATCCTCCACCTGGGAGGCCGATTTGAGAGTCTTATGGACCCGGACCCCAAGATCCCTCTGCTCTTCCACACAGCTAAGACTCCTACCTTTGATAGTGTACTCATTCATCCCGTTGGATCTGCCAAAATGGACCACAACACATTTATCCGCGTTGAAGTCCATCTGCCACTTCTCCGCCCAGTCTTGCATCCTGTCGATGTCATGCTGCAACTTCTGACATCCCTCCAGACCATCCACAACACCACCGACCTTCGTGTCATCGGCGAACTTACTCACCCATCCCTCCACTTCCTCATCCAGGTCATTTATGAAAATGACAAACAGCAAGGGTCCTAGAACAGATCCCTGGGGCACTCCACTGGTGACCGACCTCCATGCAGAAAAAGAGCCATCCACAACCACCCTCTGCCTTCTGCAGGCAAGCCAGTTCTGGATCCACAAGGCCAAAGCCCCTTGGATCCCATGGCCTCTCACCTTCTCAAGAAGTCTTGCATGTGGGACCTTGTCAAATGCCTTGCTGAAGTCCATGTACACCACGTCCACTGCTCTTCCTTCGTCAATGTGTTCAGTCACATTTTCGAAGAACTCAATTAAGCTCGTAAGGCACGACCTAGAACATAGAACATTACAGCACAGAACAGGCCCTTCGGCCTTCGATGTTGCGCCGACCAATATAAAAAGCAATGCCCCTCCAACTAAATCATTCCCTCTCTTCCATATACTTATCAACTAACCTCTTAAACGCCACCAAACTTGGCGCAACTACAACCGCTGCAGGCAGGGCATTCCACTCCCGAACCACCTTTGGGTAAAGAACCTACCTCTGATATCAGTCCTATAACTATCACCCCTTAATTTAAAGCTGTGTCCCCTCGTGCTAGCTTTTCCATCCTAGGAAAAAGGCTATCACTGTCCACCCTATCTAAACCTCTAATCATCTTATATGTTTCGATTAGGTCCCCTCTTAGCCGCCTCCTTTCTAACGAAAACAACCTCAAATCCCTCAGCCTCTCTTCATAAGACCTGCCCTCCATACCAGGCAACATCCTGGTAAACCTCCTCTGTACCCTCTCCAATGCCTCCACATCTTTCTTATAATGTGGGGACCAGAACTGCACACAATACTCCAAGTGCGGCCGCACTAGAGTTTTGTACAGTTGCAACATGACGTTGCGGCTCCGAAATTCAATCCCCCGACCTGCCTTTTACAAAACCATGTTGACTATTTCTAATCAACCTAAACTTCTCCAAATGTTCGTAAATCTTGTCCCTCAGAAGCCTCTCCATCAGCTTACCAACCACTGAGGTCAGACTCACCGGTCGGTAATTTCCAGGACTATCCCTGTTCCCTTTCTTGAAAATAGGGACCACATCCGCAATCCTCCAATCCTCCGGAACCTCTCCTGTCTCCATCGACGACGCAAAGATCATCGCCAGGGGCTCTGCAATGACATCCCTCACCTCCCACAAAACCTGGGGTACATCCCATCTGGTCCCGGAGACTTGTCTATCTTGATAGCATTTAAAAGTTCTAACACATCCGCTTCCTTAATATCTACATACTCAATCTTTTCAGTCTGCCGCAAACTTGTAGTGCATCCTCCCAGATCACTTTCCACCGTGAATACTGAGGCAAAGTACTCATTAAGCACCTCTGCCATTTCTTCCGGTTCCATACAGACTTTTCCCCCTTCACCTTTTATAGGTCCTATCCCTTCTCTTCTCATCCTTTTACTTTTCACATATTTGTAGAAGGCCTTGGGATTCTCCTTAATCCTACCAGCCAAGGCCTTCTCATGACCCCCTCTGGCTCTCCTAATTTCCTTTTTAAGCTCTCTTCTATAAGCCTTATACTTCTCTAGATCCCCAACATCTCCTAGCTCTTTGAACCTTTTATACACCTTTCTTTTCTTCCTGACTATGTTCACCACAGCCTTCGTGCACCACGGTTCCCGCGTCCTACCAAAACCTCCTTGTCTCACCGGAACGTTGTCGTGCAAAGCTCCAGACAAGCATTCCTTGAACATCTGCCACCTTCCTTCTGTGCTTTTCCCCAAGAACACCTCCTTCCAGTTTATTCGCCCCAACATCTGCCTGATGTCTTCATATTTTCCCTTATTCCAGACAAACACCTTCCTAGCCTGCCTGATCCTATCCTTTTCCAATGCAAGGGTGAAGGAGATAGAATTATGATCTCCATCCCCAAGATGCTCTCCTACCGAGAGATCCATCACCTGTCCTGGTTCATTAGCTAGTACAAGGTCCAGTACAGCCTCTCCTCTCGTAGGCTTGTCCACATGCTGTGTCAGGAAACCCTCCTGAACACACCTAACAAACTCCTCCCCATCCAAACCCCTTACCCTTGGGATATTCCAGTCGATGTTTGGGAAATTGAAGTCTCCCATCACAACAACTCTGTTATTTCTACATCTCTCCAGTATCTGTTTCCCTATCTGCACCTCAACTTCCCTGTCACTATTGGGCGGCCTATAGAATACACCCAGCAACGTCACCGACCCTTTGCTATTCCTAACTTCCACCCACAGAGACTCCGTAGACACTCCCTCCTCGGTATCCACCTTCTCTGCTGCCATGACACTGTCCCTGATCAACAGTGCCACTCCACCACCTCTTTTGCCTCTCTCCCTGTCCCTCCTGAAGGATCTGAATCCCGGGACCTGTAGTACCTAGTCCTGTCCCTGAGACATCCAAGTCTCTGTAATGGCCACCACATCACAATCCCAAGCAGCAATCCACGCCCTAAGTTCATCCACCTTATTTACTGCACTCCTGGCATTAAAATAGACACAGCTCAGTCACTCAGACTGGACATTTCCCTTCTCCCCCACTCGTCTAACCTGCCTCTCATCCTGCCTAGAGTCCTTCCCTACAGCATCATTATCTTACAGAAAATACTAGAATTTAAGTCCAATACAAGACCTTGACCAACAGCACTTGCAAACATTCCCCACTAGGACATTGGTTCCAGTCCTGCCCAGGTGTGGACCATCCAATTTGTACTGGCCCCCACCTTCCCCAGAATTGGTTCCAATGTCCCAGGAATTTGAATCCCTCTGCCTTGCACCATCTCTCAAGCCATGTATTCATCTTAGCTTTCTTAACATTCCCACTCTGACTTTCTGTGATTGGCAAGTACCCAAGCAGATATTGGCCTCTATCTGTGCACTGATCTTGGTCATCATCTGCGTAGTTTGGTCCTTTGATCTGGTTTGGTATTCTGGCTCTGATCTTTCTTCCTCCCTTCCTTCCTCGTCGGGTGTGGTGGCTCTCCTCATGCTCGTCATATCTACCAATGTTCACCACTGTTGTAGCTTGTTCATTGGGTCAGAAAGAGAGAGAGAGATTTCTAGTTGCGTAGCACCTTTTATACCCTGCTCAGTTTCACACCCCGTTTTGGCCATTGCCAATCAATTGATCAGGACTTGATCACCCTGATTGAACATAGAACATTACAGCGCAGAACAGGCCCTTTGGCCTTCGATGTTGCGCCGACCAATTAAGAAAAAGGAATGACCCTCTAACCTAAACCATTCCCTTTTCATCCATAAACTTATCTACCAACCTCTTAAACGCCACCAAACTTGGCGCATCTACAACTGCAGCAGGCAGGGCATTCCATACCCTTTCCACCCTCTGGGTAAATAACCTACCTCTGACATCCGTCCTATAACTACCACCCCTTAATTTAAAGCTATGTCCCCTCGTGCTAGCTTTCCCCATCCTAGGAAAAAGGCTATCACTGTCCACCCTATCTAAACCTCTAATCATCTTATATGTTTCAATAATGTCTCCTCTTAGCCGCCTTCTTTCTAACGAAAACAACCTCAAATCCCTCAGCCTCTCTTCGTAAGACCTACCCTCCATACCAGGCAACATCCTGGTAAACCTCCTCTATACCCTCTCCAATGCCTCCACATCTTTCTTATAATGCGGGGACCAGAACTGTACACAATACTCCAAGTGTTGCCGCACTAGAGTTTTGTACAGTTGCAAAATGACGTTGCGGCTCCGAAGTTCAATCCCCCTACCAATAAAAGCTAAGACTCCGTATGCCTTCTTAACAACCTTATCGACTTGATTGCCAACTTTCAGGGATCTATGCACATCTACATCAAGATCCCTCTGTTCATCAACACTATTAAGAGTCCTACCATTAGCCCTATATTCTACACATTTGTTATTCCTGCCAAAGTGAATTCCCTCACACTTTTCCGCATTAAACTCCATTTGCCACCTCTCGGACAAGTTGCAGAGCTGGGCCAAGTCTCTCTGCTAACTATAACACCCCTCTTCACTATCTACCACTCCTCCGACTTTGGTGTCATCCGCAAATTTACTAATCCATCCTTCAATACCCTCATTCAGATCATTTAGAAAAATTATAAACAGTAGGGGCCCCAAAACAGATCTGTGAGGTACACCACTTGTAATCAAACTCTATGATAAATAATTTCAATCAACCACCACCCTCTGTCTTCTATCAGCTAGCCAATTCCTAATCCAATTGGCTAAATCACCCTCAATCCCATACATCTGCATTTTCTGCAGAAGCCTTCCGTGGGGCACCTTATCGAACGCCTTACTAAAGTCCATATATACCACATCAACCGCCTTACCCCCATCCACCTCTTTGGTCACTTTTTCAAAGAGTCCAATCAGATGCTACCACACCGATCTTTGGGTGTGTCCCAACGGTCCTGTCTGTAGGTGCTGGAGGTATATAGGTCACATACTTCCCTCCTAAATAAGGGTTTATGATGCCCTTATGTCTGGAACATAACCAAACGTGACCAAAAACTCTCTTTCATCCTGGAGATGAAACAGTTGGAGTATTGTGCGCAGTTCTGGTCGCCTCATTATAGGAAGGATGTAGAAGCTATTGAGAGAGTTCAGAGGAGATTTACAAGGATGCTGCCTGGATTGGGAGGCAGGCCTTATGAAGATAGGTTGAGGGAGCTGGGACTCTTCTCACTGGAGAGACGTAGGTGGAGAGGCGACCTGATAGAGGTTTATAAAATGTTGAGAGGAATAGATAGGGTGGACTCTCAGAGACTATTTCCCCGAGCTGAAATGGTCACTACGAGAGGACACAGATTTAAGGTGCAGGGAAGCAAATACAAAGGAGACGTCAGGGGTAGGTTTTTCACTCAGAGGGTGGTGAGTGAATGGAACCGACTGCCGTCGGAGGTTGTTGAGGCAAACTCACTGGGGTCTTTTAAAAGACTTCTGGATGAGTATATGGAAAAGAATAGGATAGAGGGTTATAGATAGGTCTGTGGATTGGTAGATGTGATCGGCGCAACTTGTGGGCCGAAGAGCCTGTTTGTGCTGTGTTGTTCTATGTTCTAAGCCAGTGTGACTATAAAGTTCCTTTCATCCTGGAGATGACCCATATCCTGTGTATTCACTCATCAGGGTTGCAGCCTGTTTGTCTCTGTCTTTAAACTGCAGCCTGTCATTTTAGTTCTTACCCAGTTGTTCCAGCGTGCTTTACAAAAGGGCATTTTAGATGACCCGACTGGCCACAATCTGAGACTAGGGTCCTGAACTTGAAAGCTAACTTGGATGGTCGGAGACATGCATTGGCTAGGATAAGCTAGCATAGGACACTTAAGGGATAGGCAATGGCAGCCACTTTAAAAACACATGGTTGAACTTCAACAACTGTAGAGAACATTACAGCACAGAACAGGCCTTTCGGCCTTCGATGTTGCGCCGACCAATATAAAAAGCAATGCCCCTCCAAACTAAACCATTCCCTTCTCTTCCATATACTTATCAACTAACCTCTTAAACGCCACCAAACTTGGCGCATCTACAACTGACGCAAGCAAGGCATTCCATACCCTTACCACCCTTTGGGTAAAGAACCTACCTCTGATATCCGTCCTATAACTATCACCCCTTAATTTAAAGCTGTGTCCCCCTCGTGCTAGCTTTTTCCATCCTAGGAAAAAGGCTATCACTGTCCACCCTATCTAAACCTCTAATCATCTTATATGTTTCGATAAGGTAAATACATCCCTGATTGGCGCAAGAGTAAAGGTGGCTTAGATGGGGAAGATGGCTTATCAGTTGGATGACAAGGGAAATCAGGGATAGTGTTAAAACCAAACAGGAGGCAAATAAATTGGCCAGAAAAAGCAGCAAATCTGAGGACTGGGAGAAATTTAAAATCCAGCAGAGGACTACAAAGGGTTTAATATGGAAGGGGAAAATAGGATGTGAAAGTTAACTTACAGAAAACAAAAAAACAAATTTAAGCTAGAATGGTTGAGGGGAGGGAATCAAAATGAAGTGACTGGGAGAGAGGAGGTGAGCTCGCAAATGGAGATGGATTGTTGAAAGTGTGAGAGGGAGGAGAAACAGGTAATAGGGAAGGAGAGCACTCAAACCGAAGGTTTGAGATATGTCTGTTTTAATGCTAGGAGTGTTGTAAACAAAGTGGATGAGCTTAGAGCATGGATTGCTGCGTGTAAATGTGAAGTGGTGGCTATTACACAGACTGGGATGACTCAGGACAGAACTGGTTACTGCAAGTGCTGGGTTCCAGATGTTTCTGAAACATCTGAAGTAGATGTCTAAACATCTAAACTAGACTTGGACAAGTTGCAGAGCTGGGCTGAGAGGTGGCAAATGGAGTTTAATGTGGAAAAGTGTGAGGTAATTCACTTTGGCAGGAATAACAAATGTGTAGAGTATAGGGCTAATGGTGGGACTCTTAATAGTGTTGATGAACAGAGGGATCTTGGTGTATGTGTGCATAGATCCCTGAAAGTTGGCAATCAAGTCGATAAGGTTGTTAAGAAGGCATATGGAGTCTTAGCTTTTATTGGTAGGGGGATTGAATTTCGGAGCCGCAACGTCATTTTGCAACTGTACAAAACTCTAGTGCGGCCGCACTTGGAGTATTGTGTGCAGTTCTGGTCCCCACATTGTAAGAAAGATGTGGAGGCATTGGAGGGGGTACAGAGGAGGTTTACCAGGATGTTGCCTGGTATGGAGGGCAGGTCTTATGAAGAGAGGCTGAGGGATTTGAGGTTGTTTTCGTTAGAAAGAAGGCGGCTAAGAGGAGACCTTATTGAAAAATATAAGATGATTAGAGGTTTAGATAGGGTGGACAGTGATAGCCTTTTTCCTAGGATGGAGAAAGCTAGCACGAGGGGACATAGCTTTCAATTAAGGGGTGGTAGTTATAGGACGGATGTCAGAGGTAGGTTCTTTACCCAGAGGGTGGTAAGGGTATGGAATGCCCTGCCTGCTGCAGTTGTAGATGCGCCAAGTTTGGTGGCGTTTAAGAGGTCAGTGGATAAGTTTATGGATGAAAAGGGAATGGTTTAGGTTAGAGGGTCATTGCTTGTTCCTAATTGGTCGGCGCAACATCGAAGGCCGAAGGGCCTGTTCTGCGCTGTAATGTTCTATGTTTCAGGAGGGACAGGGAGGGAGGCAAAAGAAGTGGGGGATTGGCAGTATTTATCAGAGATAGCGTCATGGCTGTAGAGAAGGTGGACGCCGTGAAGAGATTGTCTATAGAGTCTCTGTGGGTGGAAGTCCGCAACAGGAAAGGGTCGTTAACTTTACTGGGTGTTTTCTATAAGCCGCCCAGTAGTAACTGGGATTTTGAGGAGCAGATAGGGAAACAGACCCTGGAGAGATGTAATAATAAAAGTTGTCGTGATGGGAGACTTCAATTTCCCAAATATCGATTGGAATATCCCTAGGGTAAGGGGTTTAGAAGGGGAGGAGTTTGTTAGCTATGTTCAGGAGTGTTTCCTGACATAGTATGTGGGTAAATTTACAAGATGAGAGGCTGTACTTGATTTGGTATTGGGTAATGAACCTGGACAGGTGTCGGATCTCTCAGTGGGAGAGCATTTTGGGGATAGTGATCATAACTCTATCTTCTTTACACTAGCATGGGAGAGAGATAGGATTAGGCAAGCTAGGAAAGTGTTTCTCTGTTCGATGAACCAAAGGGCCTCTTTCTGCATTGTAGGGTTCTATGGTTCTATGAAGCCATTAGGCAGGAAATTGGAGTATAAATTGGAAGAAGGTTTTCTTGGGGAAATGTACAAAAGTAACGTGGCAGATTTTCAAGGAATGTTTGTCTGGAGTTCTGTACAACAATGTTCCGATGAGACAGGGAGCTTTTGGTAGAACTGTGGTGCATGAAAGTTGTAATGAATCTAGTCAAAAAGAAAAGAAAAGCGTACAAAGGGTTCAGGGAGCTAGGTAATGTTAGGGATCTGGAGCAGTATACAACTTGTAGGAAGAAACTTAAGAAGGAAATTAGGAGAGCCAGAAGGGGTTGTGAGAAGACCTTGCTGGGTAAGGTTAAGGAAAACCCTAAGGCGTTCTACAAGTATGTGAAAAGCAAAACAATGAGATGTGAAGGAATAGGACTTATAAAATGTGGGGAAGTTCGTATAGAACGTAGAACAATACAGCACAAACAGGCCCTTCGGCCCACGAGTTGCGCCGATCACATCTACCAATCCACAGACCTATCTATAATTCCCTATCCTATTCTTTTCCATATACTCATCCAGAAGTCTTTTAAAAGGCTCCAGTGAGTTTGCCTCAACAACCTCTGATGGCAGTCGATTCCATTCACTCACCAGCCTCTGAGTGAAAAACTTACCCCTGACATCTCCTTTGTATTTGCTTCCCTGCACCTTAAATCTGTGTCCTCTCGTAGTGACCATTTCAGCTCGGGGAAATAGCCTCTGAGAATCCACCCTATCTATTCCTCTCAACATTTTATAAACCTTATCAGGTCGCCTCGCAACCTACGTCTCTCCAGTGAGAAGAGTTCCAGCTATCTTCATAAGACCTGCCTCCCAGGTATAGAACCGGTAAAAATAGCAGATGTGCTCAATGAATACTTTATTTCAGTATCTACGGTGGAAAAAGATCTTGGTGGTTGTAGTGCAGGCTTAAGGTGGACTGAAAAGCTTGAGTATGTGGACATTAAGAAAGAGGATGTGTTGGGGGCTTTTGAATAGCATCAAGATAGATAAGTCGCTGGGACCGGATGGATTTATCCCAGGTTTCTGTGGCAGGCAAGGAAAGAGATTGCTGAGCCTCTGGTGATGATCTTTGCGTCACCGATGGATATGGGAGATGTTCCGGAGGATTGGAGGATTGCAGATGTGGTTCCTATATTCAAGAAAGGCAATAGAGAGAGCCCAGGAAATTACTGACCGGTGAGTCTAACCTCAGTGGTTGGTAACTTGATGGAGAAGATCCTGAGGCATAGGATTTATGAACATTTGGAGAAGTATAAAGTGATCAAAAATAGCACGGCTTTGTCAAAGGCAGATCGTGCCTTACAAGCTTGGTTGAGTTCTTTGAAGATGTGACTAAACACATTGACGAAGGAAGAGCGGTAGATGTGGGTTTATATGGACTTTAGCAAGGCGTTTGATAAAGTCCCCCATGCAAGGCTTATTGAGAAAGTGAGGGGGCATGGGATCCAAGGGGATATAGCCTTGTAGGTGCAGAACTGGCTTGCCCACACAAGGCAGAGAGTAGTTGTAGATGGGTCTTTTTCTGCATGGAGGTCAGTCACTAATGGAGTGCCCCAGACTATGCAGGAGGGTTTAAATTGATTCAGAAGTGGGGGTGGGATCCTGAGTAGCTCGGATGTTAAGAGCAATGAGAATATGGGAGTCATAGACGAAGACTCTAAAGCACAGCAGCGTACGGGTGGAGTAGAGCATGGTTTGAAATGCGTATACTTTAATGCAAGGAATATTTGCAATAAGGTGGATGAACTTGCAGCTTGAATTAGTACCTGGAATTTTGATGTTGTGGCCATTTCAGAGACATGGATAGGGCAGGGACAGGAATGGTTGTTGCAGGTTCCAGGGTTCAAATGTTTCAGTCAGAGTAGAGAAGGAGGTAGAAGGGGGGGAGGAGTGGCATTATTAGTCAAAGACTGTATCACAGTGACAGAGAAGAAGTTTGATGAGGACTTGTCTGTTGAGGTAGTATGGGCTGAGATTAGAAACAGGAGAGGAGAGGTCACCCTGTTGGGAGTCTGTTACAGACCTCCTAATAGTTCTAGAGAGGTTGAGGAAAGGATTGCGAAGTCAATTCTGATTAGGAGTGAAAGTAGTAGGGTAATTGTGATGGGGGACTTTAACTTTGCTAATATTGATTGGAATAGCTATAGCTCTAGCTCGTTAGATGGGTCAGTTTTCGTACAGAGTGTGCAGGAAGGTTTTTTGACTCAGTATGTAGATAGGCCAACTAGAGGTGAGGCTACATTGGATTTGGTGCGGGGCAATGAGCCAGACCAGGTGTTAGGCTTGGAAGTTAGTGAACATTTTGGTGATAGTGACCACAATTCGGTTACGTTCACCTTAGTGATGGATAGGGATAGGCATGAACCTGGGGGCAGTAGTTATAGCTGGGGGAATGGTAATTATGAGGCTATTAGGAGAGAATTAGGGTGCATAGGTTGGATTAGGAAACTACAGGGACTGGGAACATCTGAAACGTGGAGCTTATTCAAGGAACATAGAACATTACAGCACAGAACAGGCCCTTTGGCCTTCGATGTTGCGCCGACCGATATAAAAAGCAATGCCCCTCCAAACTAAACCATTCCCTTCTCTTCCATATACTTATCAACTAACCTCTTAAACGCCACCAAACTTGGTGCATCTACAACTGCTGCAGGCAGGGCATTCCACTCCCGAACCACCCTTTGGTAAAAACCTACCTCTGATATCCGTCCTATAACTATCACCCCTTAATTTAAAGCTGTGTCCCCTCATGCTAGCTTTCTCCATCCTAGGAAAAAGGCTATCACTGTCCACCCTATCTAAACCTCTAATCATCTTATATGTTTCGATAAGGTCCCCTCTTAGCCGCATCCTTTCTAACGAAAAAAACCTCAAATCCCTCAGCCTCTCTTCATAAGACCTGCCCTCCATACAAGGCAACATCCTGGTAAACCTCCTCTGTACCCTGTCCAATGCCTCCACATCTTTTGTAATGTGGGGACCAGAACTGTACACAATACTCAAGTGCGGCCGCACTAGAGTTTTGTACGTTGCAACATGACGTTGCGGCTCCGAAATCAATCCCCCTACCAAATAAAAGCTAAGACTCCATATGCCTTCTTAACAACCTTATCGACTTGACTGCCTACTTTGAGGGATCTATGCACATATACACCAAGATCCCTCTGTTCATCAACACTATTAAGATCCTACCATTAGCCCTATACTCTACACATTTATATTCCTGCCAAAGTGCATTACCTCACACTTTTCACATTAAACTCCATTTGCCACATCTCGGCCCACTCTGCAACTTGTCCAAGTCTCTCTGCAAACTATAACACCCCTCTTCACTATCTACCACCCACCGACTTTGGTGTCAAATTCTGCAAAATTTACTAATCCATCCTTCAATACCCTCATCCAGATCATTTATAAAAAATACAACAGCAGGGGCCCCAAAACAGACCCCTGAGGTACACCACTTGTCACTGAACTCCACGATGAATATCTCCCATCAACCACCACCCTCTGTCTTCTATCTGCTAGCCAATTCCTAATCCAATTAGCTAAATCACCCTCTAGCGAGCAGCTACTGCGAGTCCTTGATAAGTATGTCCCTGTCAGGCAAGGAAGAAATGGTCGAGTAATAGGGAGTTGAGAAGAGCTAAAGGAGGACACGAGAAGACTTTGGCTGATAGGATCAAGGAGAATCCTAAAGCTTCCTTTAGATATGTGAGGTAATGCACTTTGGCAGGAACAATAAATGTGTAGAGTATAGGGCTAATGGTAGGGCTCTTAATAGTGTTGAGGAACAGAAGGATCTGGTGTATGTGTCAATAGATCCCTGAAAGTAGGCAGTCAAGTGGATTAAAAGTTGTTAAGAGGCATATGGAGTCTTAGCTTTTATTGGTAGGGGGATTGAATTTAGGAGCTGCAGCATCATGTTGCAACTGTACAAAACTCTAGTGCGGCCGCACTTGGAGTATTTGTGCAGTTCTGGTCGCCACATTATATGAAAGATGTGAGGCATTGGAGAGGGTACAGAGGAGGTTTACCAGGTGTTGCCTGGTATGGAGGGCAGGTCCTATGAAGAGAGGTTGAAGGATTTGAGGTTGTTTTCGTTAGAAAGGAGGCGGCTAAGAGGGGATTATTGAAGCATATAAGATGATTAGAGGTTTAGATAGGGTGGACAGTGATAGCCTTTTTCCTAGGATGGAGAAAGCTAGCACGAGGGGACACAGCTTTAAATTAAGGGGTATGAGTTATAGGACGGATATCAGAGGTAGGTTCTTTACTCAAAGAGTGATTAGGGAGTGGAATGCCCTGCCTGCAGCTGTTGTAGATGCGCCAAGTTTGGTGGCGTTTAAGAGGTTAGTTGATAAGTATATGGAAGAGAATGGAATGGTTTAGTTTGGAGGGGCATTGCTTTTTATTTTGGTCGGCACAACATCGAAGGCCGAAGGGCCTGTTCTGTGCTGTATTGTTCTATGTTCTATATGTTATGAATAGAAGATTGGTTAGGGCAAGATTAGGGCCAGTCAGAGACAGCAGTGGGAAGTTGTGCGTGGAGCCTGAAGAGATTGGAGAGGCACTGAACAAATATTTCTCTTCAGTATTCACTCAGGGAGATGTAAATGTAGTTGTGGAGAATACTGGGATACAGGGTTGTAACCTGGAAAGTATTGAAGTAGATAAGGAGGAGGTGTTAGATATCCTTGAGGGTTTGAAAATAGATAAGTCCCCTGGGCCGGACGGGATTTACCCTAGGATTCTTTGGGAGGCAAGAGAGGAGATTGCAGAGCCTCTGGCTCTGATCTTCAGGTTGTCGTTGGTTACAGATATAGTGCCGGATGACTGGAGGATAGCAAATGTGGTCCCATTGTTCAAGAAGGGGAATAGAGACTATCCTGGGAATTATCGACCAGTGAGTCTTACTTCTGTTGTGGGCAAAGTATTGGAGAGAATTATTAGGGATAGGATTTATAGTTATTTAGAGAGAAATGAATTGATTGGGGCTAGTCAGCATGGTTTTGTGAAGGGTAGGTCGTGCCTTACTAACCTCATTGAGTTTTTTGAAAAAGTGACCAAAGAGGTGGATGGGGGTAAGGCGGTTGATGTGGTATATATGGACTTTCGTAAGGCGTTTGATAAGGTGGCCCATGGAAGACTTCTGCAGAAAATGCAGATGTATGGGATAGAGGGTGATTTAGCTAATTGGATTAGGAATTGGCTAGCAGATAGAAGACAGAGGGTGGTGGTTGATGGGAATTATTCATCATGGAGTTCGGTTACAAGTGGTGTACCTCAGGGATCTGTTTTGGCGCCTCTGCTGTTTGTAATTTTTATAAATGATCTGAATGAGGGTATAGAAGGATGGATTAGTAAATTTGTGGATGACACCAAAGCCGGAGGAGTGGTTGATAGTGAAGAGGGGTGTTATAGTTTGCAGAGAGACTTGGACAAGTTGCAGAGCTGGGCCGAGAGGCGGCAAATGGAGTTTAATGAGGAAAAATGTGAGGTAATTCACTTTGGCAGGAATAACAAATGTATAGAGTATAGGGCTAATGGTAGCACTCTTAATAGTGTTGACGAACAGAGGGATCTCGGTGTATATGTGCAGGGATCTCTGAAAATTGGTAATCAAATCGATAAAGTTGTTAAGAAGGCATACGGAGTCTGGGCTTTTATTGGCAGGGGGATTGAATTTCAGAGCCGCAACGTCATGTTGCAACTGTACAAAATTCAGGTGCGGCCTCACTTGTAGTGTACATTTCTGGTCGCCGCATTATAAGAAAGATGTGGAGACATTGCAGAGGGTGCAGAGGAGCTTTACTAGGATGTTGCCTGGTACGGAGGGAAGGTCTTATGAGGAGAGGCTGAGGGATTTGAGGTTGTTTTCATTAGAGAGAAGGCAGCTAAGAGGAGACCTTATTGAAGCATATGAGTTGATCAGAGGATTAGATAGGGTGGTCAGTGATAGCCTTTTTCCTCGGATGGAGAAAGCTAGCACGAGGAGACATAGCTAGAAATTACATAGAACATAGAACATTACAGCACAGAACAGGCCCTTCGGCCTTCGATGTTGCGCCGACCAAAAGAAAAAGCAATGCCCCTCCAAACTAAACCATTCCCTTCTCTTCCATATACTTATCAACTAACCCCTTAAACGCCACCAAACTTGGCGCATCCACAACTGCTGTAGGCAGGGCATTCCACTCCCGAACCACCCTTTGGGTAAAGAACCTACCTCTGACATCCGTCCTATAACTATCACCCCTTAATTTAAAGCTGTGTCCCCTCGTGCTAGCTTTCTCCATCCTAGGAAAAAGGCTATCACTGTCAACCCTATCTAAACCTCTAATCATCTTATATGCTTCAATAAGATCCCCTCTTAGCCGCCTCCTTTCTAACGAAAACAACCTCAAATCCTTCAACCTCTCTTCATAGGACCTGCCCTCCATACCAGGCACATCCTGGTAAACCTCCTCTGTACCCTCTCCAATGCCTCCACATCTTTCTTATAATGTGGGGACCAGAACTGCACACAATACTCCAAGTGCGGCCGCACTAGAGTTTTGTACAGTTGCAACATGACGTTGCGGCTCCGAAATTCAATCCCTCTACCAATAAAAGCCAAGACTCCATATGCCTTCCTAACAACCTTCTCGACCTGACTGCCTACTTTCAGGGATCTATGCACATACACACCAAGATCCCTCTGTTCATCTAGACTACTAAGAATCCTACCATTTGCCCTATACTCTACACATTTATTATTTCTGCCATAGTGCATTACCTCACACTTTTCCACATTAAACTCCATTTGCCACCTCTCGGCCCAGCTCTGCAACTTGTCCAAGTCCCTCTGCAAACTATAACAGCCCTCTTCACTATCTACCACTCCACCGACTTTAGTGTCATCTGCAAATTTACTAATCCATCCTTCAATACCCTCATCCAGATCATTTATAAAAATTACAAACAGCAGGGGCCCCAAAACAGATCCCTGAGGTACACCACTTGTCACCGAACTCCACGATGAATATCTCCCATCAACCACCACCCTCTGTCTTCTATCTGCTAGCCAATTCCTAACCCCATTAGCTAAATCACCCTCTATCCCATACATCTGCATTTTCTGCAGAAGTCTTCCATGGGCCACCTTATCAAACGCCTTACTAAAGTCCATATATACCACATCAACCGCCTTACCCCCATCCACCTCCTTAGTCCACCCACTTTTTCAAAAACCTCAATGAGGTTAGTAAGGCACGACCTACCCTTCACAAAACCATGCTGACTATTTCCAATCAATTCATTACTCTCTAAATAAGTATAAACCCTATCCCTAATTATTCTCTCCAATACTTTGCCCACCACAGAAGTAAGACTCACTGGCCTATAATTCCCTGGAAGGTCTCTCTTCCCCTTCTTGAACAACGGGACCACATTCACTATCCTCCAGTCCTCCGGAACCATACCTGTAACCAACGACGACCTGAAGATCAGAGCCAGAGGCTCTGCAATCTCCTCTCTTGCCTCCCAGAGAATCCTAGGGTAAATCCTGTCCCGTCCGGGAAATTAAGGGGTGGTAGTTATGGGATGGATGTCAGGTAGGTTGTTTACCCAGAGGGTAGTAAGGGTATGGAATGCCCTGCCTGCTGCAGTTGTAGATGTGCCAATTTTGGGTATGTTTAAGTGGTCAGTGGATAGGTTTATGGATGAAAAGGGAATGGTTTAGGTTCGAGGGTCATTGCTTTTTCTTAATTGGTCGGTGCAACATCGAGTACCAAAGGGCCTGTACTGCGCTGTAATGTTCTGTGTTCTATATATAATATTATACAAACAGCAACGGTCCCAGCACTGATCCCTGAGGAACACCACTTGTCACAATCCTCCATTCAGAAATGCACCCTTCCACTGCCACCTTTTCTTCAATGACCAAGCCGGTTTTGTATCAACCTTGCCAGGTCACCCATGATCGAATGCAACTTCACCTTTTGCAGCAGTCTGCCATAGGGACCTTGCCAAAGGCCTTATTGAAGCCCATGTAACAACATCCACTACCTTACCCTCATCAATCATGTCCATCACTTCCTCGAAAAACTCGATTAAGTTCGCGAGACACGACCTCTTCTTCACATGTGGCCTCTTAGTAATACGTCCACTAATTTCCAAGTGGAATAAATCCTGTCTTGAAGAATCCGATCCAGTAATTTCCTTATCACCTATATAAGGCTCACTGGCCTGTTATACCTGGATTATTCTTGCCACCTTTCTTAAAGAAGAGAACAACATTGGTTATTCTCCAATCCTCTGGGATCTCCCCTAGAATGTAGAGATGCCAGCGTTGGACTGGGGTAAACAGTAAGAAGTCTCAAAACACCAGGTTTAAGTCCAACCAGTTTATTTGATTGTAATCCCACAAGCTTTCAGAAATGGTGTTCCTTCATCATGTGTTTGGAAGATTCTGATCGGAGAAAGGCTTATAAAGGCACACACAGTTTACAGAATACTGATTAGAATGCAAGTCTTTGCAGCTAACCTGCTATTCCAGTCTTAAAGATGCAGACAATGTGAGTGGAGATAGTATTAGCATAGGTTAAACAGATGTGTACTGTCTCCAGATAGGACAGTAGGTGAGATTTTACAAGCCCAAGCAACTCATGGGGGTTAAAGTTAGTGTGACATGAAACTGGTTGAGGCTGTCCTCATGTGTGCAGAACTTGGCTATCAGTCTCTGTTGAGCGATTCTGTGCTGTTGCATGTCGTGAAGGCCGCCTTGGAGAATGCTTACCTGAAGATTAGAGACCGAATGCCCGTGACTGCTGATGTGTTTGCCCACAGGGAGGGAACAATCTTGCCAGGTCATTGTCGAGCCGTGTTCATTCATCTGTTGTTGTAGTGTCTGCATGGTTTCTCCAATGTACCATGCTTTGGGACATCCTTTCCTGCAGCGTATTAACTGGTTGGACATAAACGTGGTGTTGCGAGACTTCTTACTGTATCTCCCCTATAGCCAGTGAGGATACAAAGATTTCTCTCAAGGCCCCAGCAATTTCCTCCCTTGCTTCTCTCAGCATTTTGGGGTATATCCCATCAGGCCCTGGGAACTTATTTACCTTCCTGTTTCTCAACAGCCCCAGTACGACTTCCTATTTGATGTCAACGTGAATCAAACTACTACGCACATTTTCCCAGACTCATCATCCGCCAAGTCTTTCTCTTTGGTGAAAACTGACGCAAAATGTTAAAATAAAGAACAAAGAAAATTACAGCACAGGAACAGGCCCTTCGGCCCTGCAAGCCTACACCGACTATACTGTCCAACTTAACTAAAACCCTCTACTCTTCCGGGAACCATATCTTTCTATTCCTATCTTATTCATGTATTGTCAAGATGCCCCATAAAAGTCACGAGTGTATCCGCTTCCGCTATCTTCCCTTAGAAAATAGAACATTACAGCACAGAACAGGGCCTTTGGCCTTCGATGTTGCGCCGACCAATTAGGAAAAAGCAATGACCCTCTAACCTAAACCATTCCCTTTTCATCCATAAACTTGACCTCCTAAACGCCACCAAACTTGGCGCATCTACAACTGCCGCAGGCAGGGCATTCCATACCCTTACCACCCTCTGGGTAAAGAACCTACCTCTGACATCTGTCCTGTAACCACCACCCCTTAATTTAAAGCTATGTCCCCTCGTGCTAGCTTTCTCCATCCTAGGAAAAAGGCTATCACTGTCCACCCTATCTAAACCTCTAATCATCTTATATGTTTCAATAAGGTCTCCTCTTAGCCGCCTTCTTTCTAACGAAAACAACCTCAAATCCCTCAGCCTCTCTTCATAAGACCTGCCCTCCATACCAGGCAACATCCTGGTAAACCTCCTCTGTACCCTCTCCAATGCCTCCACATCTTTCTTATAATGTGGCGACCAGAACTGCACACAACACTCCAAGTGCGGCCGCACTAGAGTTTTGTACAGTTGCAACATGACGTTGCGGCTCCGAAAATCAATCCCCCTACCAATAAAAGCTAAGACTCCATATGCCTTCTTAACAACCTTATCGACTTGACTGCCTACTTTCAGGGATCTATGCACATATACACCAAGATCCCTCTGTTCATCAACACTATTAAGAGTCCTACCATTAGCCCTATACTCTACACATTTATTATTCCTGCCAAAGTGCATTACCTCACACTTTTCCACATTAAACTCCATTTGCCACCTCTCGGCCCAGCTCTGCAACTTGTCCAAGTCTCTCTGCAAACTAGAACACCCCTCTTCACTATCTACCACTCCACCGACTTTAGTGTCATCTGCAAATTTACTAATCCATCCTTCAATACCCTCATCCAGATCATTTATAAAAATTACAAACAGCAGGGGCCCCAAAACAGACCCCTGAGGTACACCACTTGTCACCGAACTCCACGATGAATATCTCCCATCAACCACCACCC
This sequence comes from Sphyrna mokarran, assembly GCA_024679065.1. Taxonomy (NCBI): domain Eukaryota; kingdom Metazoa; phylum Chordata; class Chondrichthyes; order Carcharhiniformes; family Carcharhinidae; genus Sphyrna; species Sphyrna mokarran. The sequence continues at coordinate 309,193 of JAGIQG010000006.1, forward strand.
TCTGTCTTCTATCTGCTAGCCAATTCCTAATCCAATTAGCTAAATCACCCTCTATCCCATACATCTGCATTTTCTGCAGAAGTCTTCCATGGGCCTCCTTATCAAACGCCTTACTAAAGTCCATATATACCACATCAACCGCCTTACCCCCATCCACCTCTTTAGTCACTTTTTCAAAAAACTCAATGAGGTTAGTAAGCACGACCTACCCTTCACAAAACCATGCTGACTATCCCCAATCAATTCATTTCTCTCTAAATAACTATAAATCCTATCCCTAATAATTCTCTCCAATACTTTGCCCACAACAGAAGTAAGACTCACTGGCCTATAATTCCCGGAAAGTCTCTCTTCCCCTTCTTGAACAATGGGACCACTTTCGCTATCCTCCAGTCTTCGGCACTATACCCGTAACCAACGACGACCTGAAGATCAGAGCCAGAGGCTCTGCAATCGCCTCTCTCGCCTCCCAGAGAATCCTAGGGTAAATCCCGTCCGGCCCAGGGGACTTATCTAACTTCAAACCCTCAAGAATATCTAGCACATCCTCCTTATCTACTTCAATACTTTCCAGTTTGCAACCCTGTATCCCAGTGTTCTCCACAACTACATTTACATCTCCCTGCGTGAATACCGAAGAGAAATATTTGTTCAGTGCCTCTCCAATCTCTTCAGGCTCCACGCACAACTTCCCACTGCTGTCTATGACTGGCCCTAATCTTGCCCTAACCAATCTTCTATTCTTAACATATCTAAAGAAAGCTTTAGGATTCTCCTTAATCCTATCAGCCAAAGTCTTCTCGTGTCCCCTCTTAGCTCTCCTCAACTCACTCTTTAGCTCCCTCCTGGCTAATCTATAGCTATCCATTGCACTAACTGAGCCTTCAAGCCTCATCCTGACATAAGCCTCCTTTTTCCTTTTAACCAGCGAATTAACTTTTTTAGTACACCACGGTTCCCTTACTCGACCATTTCCTCCTTGCCTGACAGGGACATACTTATCAAGGACTCGCAGTAGCTGCTCCTTGAATAAGCTCCACATTTCAGATGTTCCCAGTCCCTGTAGTTTCCTAGTCCAACCTATGCACCCTAATTCCCCCCTTATGGCCTCATAATTACCATTCCCGCAGCTATAACTACTGCCCCCAGCTTCATGCCTATCCCTATCCATCACTAAGGTGAACGTAACCGAATTGTGGCCACTATCACTAAAATGTTCACCAACTTCCAAGCCTAACACCTGGTCTGGCTCATTGCCCAGCACCAAATCCAATGTAGCCTCACCTCTAGTTGGCCTATCTACATACTGAGTCAAAAAACCTTCCTGCACACTTTGTACAAAAACTGACCCCTCTAACGAGCTAGAGCTATAGCTATTCCAATCAATATTAGTAAAGTTAAAGTCCCCCATAACAATTACCCTATTACTTTCACTCCTGTCCAGGATCGACTTTGCAATCCTTTCCTCTACCTCTCTAGAACTTTTAGGAGGTCTATAAAAGACTCCCAACAGGGTGACCTCTCCTCTCCTGCTTCTAATCTCAGCCCATACTACCTCAACAGATAAGTCCTCATCAAACTTCCCCATATAATACGTTGTCCGTTTCCTTTGACTCCACACATAGATTCCCTCCTTGTCCTTGAGTAGACCAATCCTATCCCTGGCTACCCTCTTGCTCTGTTTATATGTATAAAAAACTATGGGATTTTCCTTAATCCTGCTGGCCAGTGCTTTTTCATGACCTCTTTAAGTCTCCTTACTCCTTGCTTAAGTTTCTTTCTACTTTTCTTTATTCCACACTTGCTTTGTGTATTCCCAGCTTCCTAGATTTGACAAGTGCTACCCTTTTCTCTTTAACTAGGCTCACAATATCTTTTGTTATTCAGTGTTCCCAAAACTTCCCATATTTATCCTTCGTCGATAAATCTCAAGGTGAATCTCCTCTGCACCCTTTTCAATGCTTCTACATCCTTCCTATAATCAGAACTGTATGCATTACTCCAAATGTGACCGCACCAGTGTTTTGTACAGCTGCAACATGACCTCATTGCTCCGAAACTCAATCCCTTTACTAATAAATACACACCGTATGCTTTCTTGACAACTCTATCAACCTGGGTGCCAACTTTCAGGGACCGATGCACATGGACACCGAGATCTCTCAGCTCAACTACACTACAAGTATCTTACCATTAGCCCATACTCTATATTCCTGTTACTTCTTCCAAAATGAATCGCCTCACACTTTTCCACATTAAACTCCATTTGCTACTTCTCAGCCCAGCTCTGCAGCTTAACTATGTCCCTCTGTAACCTGCAACATCTTTCTGCACTGTCCACAACTCCACTGACTTCAGTGTCATCTGCAAATTTACTAACCCATCTTTTTATGCCCTCATCCAGATCGTTTATAAAAATGACAAATATCAGTGGCCACAAAACAGATCCTTGCTGTACACCACTAGTAACTGAACTCCAAGATGAACACTTCGCGTCAACCACCACTCTCTGTCTTCTATCAGCTGGCCAATTTCTGATCCAAACTGCTAAATCGCCCTCAATACCAGGCTTCTGTATCTTCTGCAGTAGCCTAACTTATCAAACGCTTTACTGAAATCCATATACACCACGTCAACTTTTACCCTCATCCACCTCTTTGGTCACCTTCTCAAAGAACTCAATAAGGTTTGTGATACATGACCTCCCCTTCACAAAACTGTGTTGACAATCCCTAATCAAATTATTCCTTTCTAGATGATTATGAATCCTATCTCTTATAATCTTTTCCAAAACTTTGCCCACAACAGAAGTAAGGCTCACTGGTCTATAATTACCAGGGTTATCTCTATTCCCCTTCTTGAACAAGGAGACAACATTTGCTGTCCAGTGTTCTGGCAGTATTGCTGTAGACAGTGACGACACAAAGATCAAAGCCAAAGGCTATGCAATCTCCTCTCTAGCTTCCCAGAGAATCCTGGGATAAATCCCATCCGGTCCATTGGACTTATCTATTATCGCACTTTCCAAAATTGCTAACAACTCCTTATGAAACTCAATCCTGTCTAGTCTAATAACCTGTATCTCAGCATTCCCCTCAACCACATTTTCTTTTTGCTGTGTGAATACTGATGAAAAATATTCATTCAGCATCTCTCTTATCTGCAGTCTCCATGCACAACTTCCCACCGCTGTCCTTGACTGGCCCTAATCTTAGCCTCATCATTCTTTTATTCCTGATATACCTAGAGAAAGCTCCAGGGTTTTCCTTGATCCTACCTGCCAAAGACTTCTCATGTCCCCACCTGGCTCTTCTTAGCTCTCTCTTTAGGTCCTTCCTGGCTAATATGTAACTCTCAAGTGCCCTAATTGAGCCTTCACGTCTCATGTTGACATAAATCTCCTCTTTCGTCTTCACAAGAGATTCAACTTCTTTAGTAAACCATGGTTCCCTTGCTCGACCACTTCCTCCCGGTCAGACAAGTACATACTTCTCAAGAACATGCAGTAGCAGTTCCTCGGACAAGCTCCGCATTTCAGTTGTGCCCATCCCTTGCAGCTTCCTTCCACATCCTATGCTTCCTAAATCTCACCGAATCGCGTCATAATTTCCTTTCTCCCAGCTATAACTCTTGCCCTTCGTTATATCCTATCCCTTCCCATCGCTAAAGTAAATGTAACTAAATTATGGTCACTGTCACCAAAGTGCTCATCTACCTACAAATCTAACACCTTGCCTGGTTCATTATCCAGTACCAAATCCAATGTGGCCTCGCCTCTTGTTGGCCTATCTACATACTGTGTCAGGAAACCCTCCTGCACACATTGGATAAAAATTGACCCATCTAAAGTGCTCGAACTATGGCACTTCCAATCAATATTTGTAAATTTAAAACCACCCATAACAACTGCCTTGTTACTTCCGCTCCTATCCAGAATCACCTTTGCAATCTTTTCCTCTACATCTCTGGAGCTTTTGGAGGCCTATAAAAAAAAACTCCCAACAGAGTGACCTCTCCTTTCCTGTTTCGAATATCAGCCCATACTACTTCGGTAGACGCGTCCTCATCAGATGTCCTTTATGCCACCGTAATATAGTCCTTGACTAACAATGCCACACCTCCCCCTCTTTTACCACCCTTCCTGAACCTGCGACAACCATTCCATTTCCTGCTCTGTCCATGTCTCCGAAATGGCAACAACATTGAAGTCCCAGGTACCAACCCATGCTGCAAGTTCACCCACCTTATTCCGGATATTCCTATCATTAAAGTAGACATGTTTCTAACCACCTTCCTGCCTGTCAGTGCTGTCCTGTGACCTTGAAAGCTTATTCATGACCTCACTATGCTCAATCTCCTGTTCACTGGAGCTATAATTCAGGTTCCCATCCCCCTGCTGAATTAGTTTAAACTTCCTGAAGAGCATTAGCAAATTCCACCCTCCGGGATATTAGTACCCCTTTGGTTCAGGTGTCGACTATCCCATTTGTAGATGTCCCATTTACCCCAGAATGAGCCCCAATTATCCAGGTATCTGAATCCTTCCTTTCTGCACCATTCCTGTAGCCACGTGTTCAACTGCTCTATCTTCCTATTTCTCGCCTCGCTAGCACGTGGCACAGGTAACAAACCAGAGATAACAACTCTGTTCTAGTTCATGGAATTTAATAAGATTGAGGGTTATGGGTAGCCTAGTAGGTAGAGATGTGATTGGCGCAACTTGTGGGCTGAAGTCTATGTTTTTTGTTCTGTGTTGCGTGGCTGCTGGGTAGCAGCGAATCTGAACTAATGCAATATCTGATGTTACAGGCATTCTGCTGCTGGCTGCCTCGGAGAATGATGACAATGATATCCTTTGGTGTATCAATCATGATTCCTTCCCATTCCAGCGACCCCTCATGGAAGTACAGGTGAAACTGGCTTTGTTAGGTCATTAATGGGGCTCAGGCATGATTCACTGTGTTAGATGGATTATTACTGGGATAGAGGCTGTGCTAGTCAAGGATTGTGATTTTCACAGTGACTTCATTGCAGTGTTAATGTAAGCCAACTCGTAATTAATAATAAACTTGAAATAAATGCATGTTTATTACAGGTAAACTGACTTTGATAGTCAAGGTTATTAATGGGATACAGGTGAGACTCGCTGTGTTCATCAAGATTATTACTGACGCTGTTAGTTTGGGGCTATTACTGGGCAATAGGTGAAAATCCAGCGAGGTACCTTACCTGGGGCTATGTATATTGGTTCTCACATTGATTGTATTGACTGGATTAGAAATAAAGGTTAGGGGCCAGGTTTGTATGGGGGTCCTGGGCCAGGGTGAGGTTAGTACTATGGATTAGGGTTGTATGCGAGTCCTGGGGTCAGGGTTGGGTTCAAGTAATGTGCATCAAGGTTGTGTTGCGGGGGAGGCCTGGGGTCAGGATTGGGTGTTCAGTACTGGGGCTAGCTTAAGGCTGCTTCTTGCTTTGTGTTGTTTTCCTGCTCAGCCAATGCAATTGATCTTCCAGATGACGGCAAATATTGACGGCCATTCATGGGCCTTGTCCTCCATCGACCACTCCCCACTTCAAAAGATTGTTACTCCGCTTAACAAGGAACGTGTTCCTCTCACAGACCCACCAGTTGTGATAGTGCAGCATTTGACACCGCCCAAAAGATTCATCCTGCTCACGGCTCAGGTACCTCAAACCTATTCGGTTGCTTTTAAAAATTTGGGGTCAATAAAATAAATATGTAGTAGTCCATTTTGGCAGGACCAATGGGATGAAGGAGTACAATATCAGGGGTAGGAGTCTTAGCAGTGTTGAGGAGCAAAAGGATCTTGGGGTCCAGGTCCATAAGACATAGAGATGTAGTAATAACAGAGTTGTCGTGATGGGAGACTTTAATTTCCCAAACATTGACTGGAATATCACTAGAGTCAGGGATTTGGATGGGGAGGAGTTTGTTAGGTGTGTTCAGGAGGGTTTCCTGACACAGCACGTGGATAAGCCTATGTGAGGAGAGGCTGTACTTGACCTGGTGCTGGCTAACGAACCAGGATAGGTATCAGATCTCTCGGTAGAATGGTGATCAGAATTTATCTCCTTCACAATAGCATTGGAAAAAGATTGGATAAGGCAGAATAGGAAGGTATTTATCTGGAGTAAGGGGAAATATAAAATCATCAGGCAGAAAATTGGACAAGTAAACTGGAAGGAGGTGTCCTTGGGGAAAAGTACTGAAGGAAGGTGGTGGATTTTCAAGGAATGTTTGTCTGGCGCTTTGCACGACCATGTTCCGGTGAGACAAGGAGGTTTTGGTAAGTCGCGAGAACCGTGGTGCACAAAGGTTGTGATGAATCTCGTCAGGAAGAAAGGTTACAAAAGGTTTAGAGAACGAGAAGATGTTAAGGATCTAGAGGAGTATAAGGCTTGTAGAAAGGAGCTTAAAAAGCAAATTAGGAGAGCCGGAAGGGGTCATGAGAAGGCCTTGGCGGGTAAGATTAAGGGGATTTCCAAGGCCCAAATATGTGTGAAGGGTAAAAGGATGAGAAGTGAACGGATTGGACCTTTAAAAGGTGAAGGGGGAAAAGTTTGTGTGGAACCGGAAGAAATGGCAGAGGTGCTTAATGAATACTTTGCCTCGGTATTCACGGTGGAAAGTGATCTGGGAGGTTGTACTGCAAGTTTGCAGTAGACTGAAAAGATTGAATGTGTGGACGTTAAGAAAGAGGATGTATTGGAACTTCTAAGTTCTATCAAGATAGATAAGTCACCGGGACCGGATGGGATGTACTCCAAGTTACTGTGGGAGGTGAAGGAAGTGATTGCAGAGCCCCGGTGATGATCATTGCGTCGTCAATGGAGACGGGAGAGATTTTGGAAGACTGGAGAATTGTGAATGTGGTTCCTATTTTCAAGAAAGGGAACAGGGATAGCCCGGGGAGTTACCAACTAGTGAGTCTGCCCTCAGTGGCTGGTACGTTGCTGGAGAGGATCCTGAGAAACAGGATTTATGAGCATTTAAACAAATTTAGCTTGATCAGAAATAGTCAATACGGCTTTAGAACATAGAACATTACAGCGCAGTATAGGCCCTTCGGCCCTCGATGTTGCGCCGACCAATGTAACCAATTTTATGACCCTCTATCCTAAACTATTCCAATGCTATCCATACGCCTGTCCACTGACCATTTGAATGCCCTTAAACTTGACGAGTCCACAACTGCTGCAGGCAGGGCATACCATGCTCTTACTACCGTCTGAGTAAAGAACCCACCTCTAGCATCTGTCCTATGGTTCTTTACCCAGAGGGTGGTGAGGGTATGGAATGCCTTGCCTGCGTCAGTTGTAGATGCGCCAAGTTTGGTGGCGTTTAAGAGGTTAGTAGATAAGTTTATGGATGAAAAGGGAATGGTTTAGGTTAGAGGGTCACTGCTTGTTCCTAATTGGTCAGCGCAATATCGAAGGCTGAAGGGCCTGTTCTGCACTGTAATGTTCTATGTTCTATAACTACCACCCCTTAATTTAAAGCTATGTCCCCTCGTGCTATCTATCTCCATCTGAGGAAAAAGGCTCTCACTAGCCACCCTATTTAACCCTCTGATCATCTTGTATGTCTCAATTAAGTCACCTCTTAGCTGCCTTTTCTCAAATGAAAATAACTTCAAGTCCCTTAGCCTTTCCTCATAAGACCTACCCATCATTTCAGGCAACATCCTGGTAAACCTCCTCTGCACCCTTTCCAATGCCTCCACATCTTTCTTATAACGTGGCGACCAAAACTGTACACAACACTCCAAGTGCGGCCGCACCAGAGTTTTGTACAGTTGCAACATAACATCTCGGCTCCGAAATTCAATCCCTCTACCAATAAATGCTAACACACTATATTCCTTCTTAACGACCTTATCAACTTGAGTACCAACTTTCAGAGATCTGTGCACCTGTACACCGAGATCTCTCTGCTCATCTACACTACTAAGAGTCCTACCATTAGCCTTATATTCTGCACACACATATTACTCCTACCAAAGTGAATCACCTCACACTTTTCCACATTAAACTCCATTTGCCACTTCTTGGCCCACAACTCTACAACTTACACAACCCCATAAGCTCTACAACTTATCTGTGTCCCTCTGCAAACTTTGTCAAGAGCAGGTCGTGCCTTACAAGCCTAGTGGAGTTCTTTGAAAATATGACTAAACACATTGATGAAGGAAGAGCAGTGGACGTGGTTTACATGGATTTCAGCAAGGCGTTTGATAAGGTTCCCCATGCAAGACTTCTTGAGAAGGTGAGAGGGCATGGGATCCAAAGGGCTTTGGCCTTGTGGATCCGGAACTGGCTTGCCTGCAGAAGGCAGAGAGTAGTTGTGGATGGGTCTTTTTCTGCATGGAGATCAGTCACCAGTGGAGTGCGCCAGGGATCTGTTCTAGGACCCTTGCTGTTTGTCATTTTCATAAATGACCTGGATGAGGAAGTGGAAGGATGGGTTAGTAAGTTCGCTGACGATACAAAGGTTGGTGGTGTTGTGGATAGTCTGGAGGGATGTCAGGAGTTTCAGCAAGACATAGCTAGGATGCAAGACTGGGCGGAGAAGTGGCAGATGGACTTCAACACGGATAAATGTGTAGTGCTCTGAAAGTTGGTACTCAAGTTGATAAGGTTCTCAAGAAGACGTATAGTGTGTTAGCTTTTATTGGTAGAGGGATTGAATTTTGGACCGAAATGTTATGTTGCAACTGTACAAAACTCTGGTGCGGCCGCACTTGGAGTATTGTGTACAATTTTGGTTGCCACATTATAAGAAAGATGTGGAGGCATTGGAAAGGGTGCAGAGGAGGTTTACCAGGATGTTGCCTGAAATGATGGGTAGGTCTTAAGAGGAAAGGCTAAGGGACTTGAAGTTATTTTCATTAGAGAGAAGAAGGCTAAGAGGTGACTGAATTGAGACATATAAAATGATCAGCGGGTTAGATAGGGTGGATAGTGAGAGCCTTTTTCCTCGGATGCAGGTGGATAAGACAAGGGGACATAGCTTTAAATTAAGGGGTGTTAGTTGTAGGACAGATGCCATAGTCCCTCCAGACTATGTTTGATAAGGTCCCCCATGCAAGGCTTCTGGAGAAAGTGAGAGGGCATGGGATCCAAGGCGCTTTGGCCTCGTGGATCCAGAACTGGCTTGCCGGCAGAAGGCAGAGAGTGGTTGTGGATGGGTCTTGTTCTGCATGGAGGTTGGTAACCAGTGGAGTGCCCAGGGATCTGTTCTGGGACCCCTGCTGTTTGTCATTTTCATAAATGACCTGGATGAGGAAGTGGAGGGATGGGTTAGCAAGTTCGCCGACGATACAAAGATCGGTGGTGTTGTGAATGGTCTGGAGGGATGCCAAAAGTTGCAGCGGGACATAGACAGGATGCAAGACTGGGCGGAGAAGTGGCAGATGGACTTCAACGTGGATAAATGTGTAGTGGTCCATTTTGTCAGGAATAATGGGATGAAGGAGTAGAATATAAGGGGTAGGAGTCTTAGCTGTGTTGTAGAGCAGAAGGATCTTGGGGTCCGGGTCTATAGGACTCTTAAATCGGCCTCGCAGATGGAGGAAGTGGTCAAGAAGGCGTACGGTGTACTGGCCTTCATTAATCGAGGAATAGAGTTTAGGAGTCGGGAGGTAATAATGCAGCTCTATAAGACTCTTGTCAGATCCCGGTTGGAGTTCTGGTTGCCTCATTATAGGAAGGATGTAGAGGCTATTGAGAGAGTTCAGAGGAGATTTATAAGGATGCTGCCTGTATTGGGAGGCAGGCCTTATGAAGATAGATTGAGGGAGCTGGGACTCTTCTCACTGGAGAGACGTAGGTTGAGAGGCGACCTGATAGAGGTTTATAAAATGTTGAGAGAAACAGATAGAGTGGACTCTCAGAGACTATTTCCCTGAGCTGAAATGGTCACTACGAGAGGACACAGATTTAAGATGCAGGGAAGCAAATACAAAGGAGATGTCAGGGGTAGGTTTTTCACTCAGAGGGTGGTGAGTGAATGGAACCGACTGCCGTCGGAGGTTGTTGAGACAAACTCACTGGGGTCTTTTAAAAGACTTCTGGATGAGTATATGGAAAAGAATAGGATAGGGGGTTATAGATAGGTCTGTGGATTGGTAGATGTGATCGGCGCAACTTGTGGGCCGAAGGGCCTGTTTGTGCTGTATTGTTCTATGTTAATATCAATGCTGGGAGCCTTAGCAGTGTTGAGGAGCAGAAGCATCTTGGGGTCCGGGTCCATAGGACTTCTAAATCGGCCTCACAGGTGGAGCATGTGGTCAAGAAGGCATATGGTGTACTGGCCTTCATTAATCGAGGGATTGAGTTTAGGAGTTGGGAGGTATTGCTGCAACTTTATAAGACCCTGTCAGATCCCACTTGGAGTACTGTGTGCAGTTCTGGTCGCCTCACTGAAGGAAAGATGTGGAAGCTATTGAGAGGGTGCAGAGGAGATTTACAAGGATGTTGCCTGGAATGGGGGGCATGCCTGATGAAGGTAGGTTGAGGGAGCTAGGTCTCTTCTCCATGGAGAGACAAAGGTTGAGAGGTGACCTGATGGAGGTTTATAAAATGTTGAGAGGAATAGATGGGTGGATTTTCAGAGGCTATTTCCCTGAGCTGAAATGATCGCTATAAGAGGATACAGGTTTAAGGTGCTGGGGGGCATGTACAGAGGAGATATTAGGGGTAAGTTTTTCCCTCAGAGGGTGGTGAGTGAATGGAATCGGCTGCCATCGGTGGTGGTGGAGGCGAACTCGCTGGGGTCTTTTAAAAGACTTCTGGATGAGTATATGGAATTAAATGAGATTGGCAGTTACGGATAGTTCTATGGCCTGGTAGGTACTGATATGATTGGCATAACAAAGAACAAAACAACACGGGAAACAGGCCATTTAGTGCAACGAGCCCACGCCACCTCCCCGATGTTCCCGTTTCTATCAGTGATCCCTGTCTATGTTTATAGATCTATGGATTAAAAACCAAATTTGAGACAATTAGGGAGAATTTGTTTTGCCAATTAGCCTAAGAGCACATTTTTGGGATGTGGGAGGAAACCGGAGCACCCGGAGAAAACCCATGCAAACACGGGGAGAATGCGCAAACTCCCACAGACACAGGCCCAAATCCATGTATCTGCACAGCACAGTGATAGTCACAGAGCTGTCGAGCTGTCAAATGGTCCAGGTCAGGCGTACACTAACGATGTGAAGCACTGAATACTTTCAAAAATCCAAGAGCAGCCCTCTCATGACCCATCGCATGTATGCGCCTCGTTAGACAACAAGGTGGACAAGCACTTGTAGGATAGAAACAAGTACATCAATATCATCATCTATTTACACACTTCCCAGAGACTCCCAAGGCTCAGGGTCCCTATTTTAAATCAGTTTTCCATACCCCTCCATTCTCATTCTGTTCATGTGCCCATCCAAGTATCTCTTAAATAACTCCAGAGTACCTGCCTCCACCACTTTACTTGGCAGTGCATTCCATACCCCCACCACCTGCTGTGTGAAAAAACTTCCTCTAGCATCCAAATTATAACTTTCCCCCCTCACCCTAAGCCCTTGACCCCTCGTGCTATTTGAGTCCATCCTAGGAAAAAGCTTAACCCTGTTTACTCTATCTATACCTCTCATAATCTTTTACACCTCTATTAGATCTCCTCTAAGTCTACGTCTTTCTAAGGAAAACAGTCCCAATTTGCCTAACCTCTCCTTGTAATTCAGACCTAACTTGTGGGCAGAAGGGCCTGTTTGTGCTGTAGTGTTCTATGTAAAATATTTGGTCTATAAAGGCCTGGGCTAAAGTTTCTTACCATGTCAATCTTAACTACTGCTGACTAGGGCATAAGCAGATTCAAATATGCACTGCAGCTAAAGAATTATTGTATCACAACTGGTGAAGACGCTCGTTTACATCAGTTAGTGAAGTTATTTTAAAAGAGTGTGAAGTTGCCAGCATTGGACTGGGGTAGGCACAGTAAGTAGTCTCACAACACTAGGTTCAACTCCATAGGTCTACTTGGTAGCACAGGATAATGGAGCACTGCTCCTTTATCAGACGAGTGCCTGATTTTAAAAGGGTGTGAGGGATTGGCCAGAAAGTTATAGATTGGTCAGTCTGATTTCAGTGTTCAGGAAATTATTGGAAATGATTCTGAGAAAAAGGATAAATTGTCAGAGGGAAATGGAAGGAAAGTGGCGGATTTTCAAGGAATATTTGTCTGGGGCACTGCAAGATAACGTTCCGAGGAGTCAAGGAGGTTCTGGTAGGATGCAGGAACCGTGGTGCACGAAGGTAGTGGTGAACCTAGTTAGGAAGAAAAAAATGGTATATAAAAGGTTCAGAGAACTAGGGGATGTTAGGGATCTAGAGGGGTATAAGATGTGTAGAAGGGAACTTAAAAAGGAAATTAGGAGAGCTACAAGGGGTCATGAGAAGGCCTTGGCAGGTAAGATTAAGGAGAATCGCAAGACTTTCTACAAATATGTGAAAAGTAAAAGGATGAGAAGAGAAAGGATAGGGCCTATAAAAGGTGAAGGGGGAAAGTCTGTGTGAATCCGGAAGAAATGGCAGAGGTGCTTAACGAGTACTTTGCCTCGGTGTTCACGGTGGAAAGATGGGAATATATGGAAGAGAAAGGAATGGTTTAGTTTGGAGGGGCGTTGCTTTTTATATTGGTCGGCGCAACATCGAAGGCCGAAAGGGCCTGTTCTGTGCTGTAATGTTCTATGAAAGTGAACTGGAAGATTGCACTGCAAGTTTGCGGCATACGGAAAAGATTGAGTACGTGGATGTTAGGAAAGTAGATGTGTTAGACCTGTTAAATTCTATCAAGATAGACAAGTCGCCGGGACCGGATGGGATGTACCCCAGGTTATTGTGGGAGATGAGGGAAGTGGTTGCAGAGCCCCTGGCGATGATCTTTGCGTCGTCCATGGAAACGGGAGAGGTTCCAGAGGATTGGAGGATTGCGGATGTGGTTCCTATCTTTAAGAAAGGGAACAGGGATAATCCAGGAAATTACCGACCGGTGAGTTTGATTTCAGTGCTTGGTAAGCTGATGGAGAGGCTTCTGAGGGATAAGATATATGAACATTTGGAGAAGTTTGGACTGATTAGAAATAGTCAGCATGGTTTTGTCAAGGGCAGGTCATGCCTTACGAGCCTAGTTGAGTTCTTCGAAAATGTGACTGAACACATTGATGAAGGAAGGGCGGTGGATGTAGTGTACATGGACTTTAGCAAGGCGTTTGATAAGGTCCCCCATGCAAGGCTTCTGGAGAAGGTGAGAGGGCATGGGATCCAAGGGGCTTTGGCCTTGTGGATCCAGAACTGGCTTGCCGGCAGAAGGCAGAGAGTGGTTGTGGATGGGTCTTGTTCTGCATGGAGGTCGATAAGCAGTGGAGTACCCCAGGGATCTGTTCTGGAACCCCTGCTGTTTGTCATTTTCATAAATGACCTGGATGAGGAAGTGGAGGGATGGGTTAGTAAGCTCGCCGATGACACAAAGGTCGGTGGTGTTGTGGATGGTCTGGAGGGATGCCAAAAGTTGCAGTGGGACATAGACAGGATACAAGACTGGGAGGAGAAGTGGCAGATGGACTTCAACGCGGATAAATGTGTTGTGGTCCTTTTTGTCAGGAATAATGGGATGAAGGAGTAGAATATAAGGGGTAGGAGTCTTAACTGTGTTGTAGAGCAGAAGGATCTTGGGGTCTGGGTCCATAGGACTCTTAAATCAGCCTTGCAAGTGGAGGAAGTAGTCAAGAACATAGAACATTACAGCGCAGAACAGGCCCTTCGGCCCTCGATGTTGCACCGACCAATTATGAAAAAAGCAATGACCCTCCAAACTAAACCATTCCCTTCTCCTCCATAAACTTATCAACTAACCTCTTAAACGCCACCAAACTTGGCGCATCTACAACTGCCGCAGGCAGGGCATTCCACTCCCTAACCACCCTCTGGGTAAAGAACCTACCTCTGATATCCGTCCTATAACTATCACCCCTTAATTTAAAGCTGTGTCCCCTCGTGCTAGCTTTCTCCATCCTAGGAAAAAGGCTATCACTATCCACCCTATGTAAACCTCTAATCATCTTATATGTTTCAATAAGGTGAATTCTTCCTGTTGTCTGTGTGGATTTCCTCTGGGTGCTCTAGTTTCTCCCCACAGTCCGAAAAACGCACTTGTTAGTTACATTGGCGGTGCTGAGTTTTCCCTGAGTGTACCCAAACAGGCACCGAGTGTGGCAACTAGGGAATTTCCAGAGTAACTTCACTGCAGGATTAATGTAAGCCTACTCATGATACTAAAATAAACTTAATGGACAGCTAGGAGCATAGAAATATCTTGTCAGGGATGGTATTGGTCAAGAATAAATTATGCAAAATATATATTAAACGTTTTGGCAAACAAAATTCAATGTGAATAAATATGAAGTAAGGAGATCAAAAAAATAATTAATCAGTTCTGATAAGAAGTCATAGACTTGAAATATTAACTCTGATTCTCTACAGATGCTGTTAGACCTGCTAAGTGATTCTAGCATTTTCTGTTATTATTTCAGATTTCCAGCATTCATAGTTTTTGCTTTTGTGAAAGTCTTCTCTGGTGTAAACAAACACTAAGTTTCTCTGAGCAAAGGTATTTTATGCCAAGTACTGATGGATAATTCTTTGCTGCACTTTTGCCGGTGTCAATATGTACTTATTGTAATCAGAACTATAGCATTACTACAGATGGGGATGAAGCAATGAATGGGTCTGTGAGCTATTCAACCAAGAAACAATCCAAAGCAAGATAAAGAAAAAAAAGAATGAACATTAACACCAGAAAGTTGAATGGATTAGCATGCAAGATACATCAATGGAAAACAACAGGGGATATTGATCGCAGGTTGTTGAATCACCTGCAAATGCAACAGCAGACAAGACAAATTGAATCTGTGATACAGCTCAACACCATTACTTCATCCACATTTGCAGCAATGCTATAGCTCTGGTCTCAACACGAGCATAAACTGACATCAGTAAAAGTGCAGCAAAGGGTTATTCATATGCAATCTGGTAGTTTCTTTTAGCTCAGATCTTCAATTAGTTTATTTTCACTTGGAGAAGACTGAAATATTCAATATCCTGAAGGGTATAATTATAATCTGACATGAAACCAAGGAGACATGGCATGTAAATCAGATACAACTTGGCGGTGTTGGGGGGGGTGGGGGGGTGGTGGGATGATGACATATGTTTTGAATAGAGTGCCAAAACTAAAAACAAGGCTTTATAACTTTAGTCATTTTAAAAGACCCAGTATTTAGCAAAGCAATGACTTGAAGGAAATGGGCAGCAAATGCTGTACTGCTTTTGAACTCAGGGATTGGTCTAATGAATTAGAAGTATTTTTCACTTGTCTATACTTACCTAACTTTCACATTTTTGCGTGACTCATTTTTGAGAAAAACAGGGAAAAACTTTGCAATACATTATCCTGGGAAGGAAATAGGTCAGAGTCCATGAGAGAGACTGTGGTCTGCACATAGAATAGCAACTTGCAGAAGAGGGGCATTCAACCCATTGTTCCTTTTCTGGCTCTTTGAAGGAGCTGTCCAACAGTCTCACAATCCAGAATCTCCCCCACAACTCTGCAACCAACTCTCTTCAAATTGTTTTTTGTTTTAAATCCCATATTTTCTGACACATACTTTTTTTGTACGCTGGTTTTTTTGTAGTTCTGCACGATTCCTCAATTTACAATATATTTTCTCAACTGTTCCAACCAGCATAAAATGCTGGAATTATTTCTGAATGCCTTGTTGCTTTAAAACTTACCTTTCCTTGGTATTGAAAATAGAAAGATCAGGCTAAAAGAAGGCGTACGCTGTACTGGCCTTCATTAATCGAGGAATATTTGGGGAAAAGCACAGAAGGAAGGTGGTAGATATTCAAGGAATGCTTGTCTGGAGCTCTGCACGACAACGTTCCGGTGAGACAAGGAGGTTTTGGTAGGACGCGGGAACCGTGGTGCACGAAGGCTGTGGTGAACATAGTCAGGAAGAAAAGAAAGGTGCAGCAAAGGGTTATTCATATGCAATCTGGTAGTTTCTTTTAGCTCAGATCTTCATTATTTATTTCACTTGGAGAAGACTGAAATATTCAATATCCTGAAGGGTATAATTATAATCTGACATGAACCAAGAGACATGGCATGTAAATCAGATACAACTTGGCGGTGTTGGGGGGGGGGGGGGGGTGGGATGATGACATATGTTTTGAATAGAGTGCCAAAACTAAAAACAAGGCTTTATAACTTTAGTCATTTTAAAAGACCCAGTATTTAGCAAAGCAATGACTTGAAGGAAATGGGCAGCAAATGCTGTACTGCTTTTGAACTCAGGGATTGGTCTAATGAATTAGAAGTATTTTTCACTTGTCTATACTTACCTAACTTTCACATTTTTGCGTGACTCATTTTTGAGAAAAACAGGGAAAAAAAGAAAGATTTGGACAGTGATAGCCTTTTTCCTAGGATGGAAAAAGCTAGCACGAGGGGACACAACTTTAAATTAAGGGGTATGAGTTATAGGACGGATATCAGAGGTAGGTTCTTTACTCAAAGAGTGATTAGGGAGTGGAATGCCCTGCCTGCAGCTGTTGTAGATGCGCCAAGTTTGGTGGCGTTTAAGAGGTATTGATAAGTATATGGAAGAGAAGGGAATGGTTTAGTTAGGAGGGGCATTGCTTTTTATTTTGGTCGGCACAACATCGAAGGCCGAAGGGCCTGTTCTGTGCTGTATTGTTCTATGTTCTATGTATAAAAGGTTCAAAGAGCTAGGAGATGTTGGGGATATAGAGAAGTATAAGGTTTATAGAAGAGAGCTTAAAAAGGAAATTAGGAGAGCCAGAAAGGGTCATGAGAAGGCCTTGATTGGTAGGATGAAGGAGAATCCCAAGGCCTTCTACAAATATGTGAAAAGGATGAGAAGAGAAGGGATAGGACCTATAAAAGGTGAAGGGGGAAAAGTCTGTATGGAACCGGAAGAAATGGCAGAGGTGCTTAATGAGTACTTTGCCTCAGTATTCACGGTGGAAAGTGATCTGGGAGGATGCACTACAAGTTTGCGGCAGACTGAAAAGATTGAGTATGTAGATATTAAGGAAGCGGATGTGTTAGAACTTTTAAATGCTATCAAGATAGACAAGTCTCCGGGACCAGATGGGATGTACCCCAGGTTATTGTGGGAGGTGAGGGATGTCATTGCAGAGCCCCTGGCGATGATCTTTGCGTCGTTGATGGAGACGGGAGAGGTTCCGGAGGATTGGAGGATTGCGGATGTGGTCCCTATTTTCAAGAAAGGGAACAGGGATAGTCCTAGAAATTACCGACCGGTGAGTCTGACCTCAGTGGTTGGTAAGCTGATGGAGAGGCTTCTGAGGGACAAGATTTACGAGCATTTGGAGAAGTTTAGGTTGATTAGAAATAGTCAGCATGGTTTTGTAAAAGGCAGGTCGTGCCTTACGAGCTTAATTGAGTTCTTCGAAAATGTGACTGAACACATTGACGAAGGAAGAGCAGTGGACGTGGTGTACATGGACTTCAGCAAGGCATTTGACAAGGTCCCCCATGCAAGACTTCTTGAGAAGGTGAGAGGGCATGGGATCCAAGGGGCTTTGGCCTTGTGGATCCAGAACTGGCTTGCCTGCAGAAGGCAGAGGGTGGTTGTGGATGGCTCTTTTTCTGCATGGAGGTCGGTCACCAGTGGAGTGCCCCAGGGATCTGTTCTAGGACCCTTGCTGTTTGTCATTTTCATAAATGACCTGGATGAGGAAGTGGAGGGATGGGTGAGTAAGTTCGCCGATGACACGAAGGTCGGTGGTGTTGTGGATGGTCTGGAGGGATGTCAGAAGTTGCAGCATGACATCGACAGGATGCAAGACTGGGCGGAGAAGTGGCAGATGGACTTCAACGCGGATAAATGTGTTGTGGTCCATTTTGGCAGATCCAACGGGATGAATGAGTACACTATCAAAGGTAGGAGTCTTAGCTGTGTGGAAGAGCAGAGGGATCTTGGGGTCCGGGTCCATAAGACTCTCAAATCGGCCTCCCAGGTAGAGGATGTGGTTAAGAAAGCTTACGGTGTACTGGCCTTCATTCATTGAGGGATTGAGTTCAGGAGTCAGGAGGTAATGCTGCAGCTTTATAGGACCCTTGTCAGACCACACTTGGAGTACTGTGCGCAGTTCTGGTCGCCTCACTATAGGAAGGACGTGGAAGCTATTGAAAGGGTGCAGAGGAGATTTACAAGGATGTTGCCTGCATTGGGAGGCATGCCTTATGAAGACAGGTTGAGGGAGCTGGGACTGTTCTCCCTGGAGAGACGAAGGTTGAGAGGCGACCTGATAGAGGTTTACAAGATGTTGAGAGGAATAGATAGGGTGGACTCTCAGAGACTATTTCCCAGGGCTGAAATGGTCACGACGAGAGGGCACAGATTTAAGGTGCAGGGAAGCAAGTACAGAGGGGATACTAGGGGAAAGTTTTTCACTCAGAGGGTGGTGAGTGAATGGAATCGGCTGCCGTCGGTGGTGATCGATGCGAACTCGCTGGGGTCTTTTAGAAGACTTCTGGATGAGTATATGGGATCCAATGGGATTGGGGGTTATAGATAGGTCTATGGCTGGGTAGGTTTTGATGTGTTCGGCACAACAGGCCGAAGGGCCTGTTTGTGCTGTAGTGTTCTATGTTCTATATGAATAGAGTTTAGGAGTCGGGAGATAATGATGCAGCTCTAGAAGACTCTTGACAGACCCCAGTTGGAGTAGTGTGCGCAGTTCTGGTTGCCTCATTATAGGAAGGATGTAGCGGCTATTGAGAGGGTTCAGAGGAGATTTACAAGGATGCTGCCTGGATTGGGAGGCAGGCCTTATGAAGGTAGATTGAGGGAGGTGGGACTCTTCTCACTGGAGAGACGTAGGTTGAGAGGTGACCTGGTAGGGGTTTATGAAATGTTGAGAGGAATAGATAGGATGGTCTCTCAGAGACTATTTCCCCGAGTTGAAATGGTCACTACGAGAGGACACAGGTTTAAGGTGCAGGGAAGCAAATACAAAGGAGATGTCAGGGCTAGGTTTTTCACTCAGAGCGTGGTGAGTGAATGGAACCGACTGCTGTCGGAGGTTGTTGAGGCAAACTCACTGGGGTCTTTTAAGAGACTTCTGGATGAGTATATGGAAAAGAATAGGATAGGGGATTATAGATATGTCTGTGGCTTGGTAGATGTGATCGGCGCAACTCGTGGGCCGAAGGGCCTGTTTGTGCTGTATTGTTCTATGTCATTTAGAAAGACATGAATTGATCGGAGATAGTCAGCATTTTTTTGTTTGGGGATGATTTGCCTGAATAACGTAATGGAATATTCTGAGGAAGTAATAGGAGAATCGATTAAGGTAGTGCAGTTGATGTTGTCTACATGGATTTAAGTGAGGCATTTGACAAAGTCCTATATATGACAGACTGTTCAGAAAAGTGAAATGTCATGAGATGCAGGGGAAAGTGTGCAGATTAGATCCAAGATCGACTCAGTGGCAGGAAACAGGGAGATAATATCCATGGATGTTTTTGTGAATGGAAAACAGTTTTCAGTGATGTTTTTGACGGGCTCAATGTTGGTGCCCTTATTGTTTGTTGTTTTGTTTTTCCTCCTGGACAGGTTACATCTGGGCAGGACTGGATGAGCACTTGGCACATCCTAACATTCCAGGCTATGGGCCAAGTGCTGGTAAAGGGGATGAGGTGAGAGTTCAAGTGTTTCTCATGTGTTGGTGCAGACTCAGTGGGCCTCATCTGTGCTGTATGATTCTGTGACAGCATGGTGGTTCATTGGTTGGCACTGCTGCCTCAGAGCTTCAGGGACCTGCATTCAATTCCTGGCTTGGGTCACTGTGTGGAGTTTGCACGTTTCTGTGGATTTCCTCCGGGTGTTCTGGTGTTCTCCCACAGTCCAAAGATGTGCGTTTAGGTTGATTGGCCATGCCAAATTCCCCCTTAGTGTCCGGGATGTGTAGATTAGAGGGATGAGTGGGATAAATATGTGGGGTGCTGGGAAAAGGGTGGGATTGTTGTTGGTGCAACTCGATGGGCTGATTGGCCACCTTTTACACTACTGTTTCTATGATTTCTTTGACTGGGACTCATGTCCACGGGCAAGCAGTTGCAAGAGTGTTTGGAGAGGATTTAAACTTGAATGGTAGGGGCTTGTATATTTTCACAATATACATTAACAATTTGAAAGAAGGAACTGAAGGCACTGTTGCTCCATTTGCAGATGATGCAAAGATATGGAGAGAGGCAGGTAGTATTGAGGAAGCAGGAGGACTGCAAAAGGACTAGGACACGTTAGGAGAGTGGGCAAAGAAATGGCAGATGAAATACAATGTGGAAAAGTGAGAAGTTATGTACTTTGGAAGGAGGAAGGGGGGCATAGACTATTTTCTAAATGATGAGCCAAATCTTATCCAGTCCTGCCCAGATGTAACCGTCCAGGAGAAATATATACCACAAACAACAAGGGCCCCAACACTGAGCCCTTCAAAAAACCAGTGGAAACTGTTTTCCATTCACAAAAACATTGCCCTTGGTTTCCTGTCACAGGATCCAACTTGTCACCTTACTCTGGATCCCATGAGATCTCGCTTTTCTGATCAGTCTGCCATTGGGACCTTGAAAATGCTTAGGAAATCAGAAACACAAACGTACTTGGGAGTCATTGTTGAAGATGCTCTTAAGGTTAACGTATAGATCCAGTCGGCAGTTAGGGCGGCAAATGCAATGTTAGCATTCATGTCAAGAGAGCTAGAGCACAAGAGCAAGAATGTACCCCTGAGGCTGTATAAGGCTATGGGCAGACCCCATTTGGAGTGTTGTGAGCAGTTTTGGCCTCATATCTGAGGAAGGATGTGGTCTACCCTGGAAAGGGTCTGGAGGAGGCTCACAAGAGTGATCCCCAGAATGAAGAGCATATTGTATGAGGAACTGCTGAAGACTCTGGGTATGTACATGTTGCAGTTTAAGAGAATGAAGGGGGATCTTATTGAAATTTGCAGGACACTGCAAGGCCTGGATAGAGTGGACATGGCGAGGATTGTTCCATGAATAGGAAAAACTAGAAGCAGAGGGCACAAAATCAGACTAAAGGAATAATTCCTTAAAACAGAGATGAGGAGAAATTTCTTCAGCCAGAGGATGGTGAATTGTGAAATTCTTTGCTGCAGAATGCTGTGGAGGCCAGGTCATTGAGTGTCTTGAAGACAGAGAAAGATTCTTGATTAATAAGGGGATCAGGAGTTAGGCAGAAAAGGCAAGAAAATGGGGATGAAAAAGTTATCAGCCATGATTGAATGGCAGAGCAGACTTAATGGGCTGAGTGGCCTAATTCTGATCCTATGTCTTTTGGTCTTATGATGGGAATCTAAGCAGGGGATAACTGAAAGAGAAACCAGGGCAATAACAAAATAATTAATAAAATGCAAGGGTAATCAAGGGTGAAAGACACATATTCCACTTTTCTTTATATTATGGCACCAAGTTAGATGAACTGATGACACAAATTAAGGTAAATGGTTTAAGTTGTCATAGCCATTGTGGAGACATGGTTAAAAAGGGGATCAAAATGGGCAAGTTCGTATACAGAGATATTTGACCTTTCGAAGAACAGGAGGGAAGGGAAAGCATTGTTAATAAGAGATTAAAAGAGTTCGGTTGCAAAAAATGACCTAGGTTCTGATGATATCGAGTCCATTGAGTTAGATATTAAAAAAAAGCAAGGCAAAGAAGACATTGGTAGTAGTGTATAGACCCCCAAACAGTAGCCACATTGTAGGAAGGATTATAAATGAACAAGTAATAGGGGCATGAAAAGAATAAGCAATAATTATGGGTAATTTTAATCTTCACATTGGCTGGGTGAGTCAAGTTGGAAAGGATGATTACGACAACAGACTCAAAGTGTATTCGGCATTGTTTCCTGGACCAGTATGTCACAGAGCCAACCAGGCTATCTTGGATGGGCAAACACAGAAACTAGAAGTAGTAGTAGATCACTTGGCCCTTCAAGATTACTGCATCGTTCATTTTGATCATGGCTGATCATCAAATTCAATTCCCTCTTTCCCTGCTATCTCTTGATCCGTTTGGTACCTAATTTCTTCCTGAAATCAGACAATGTTTTGGCCTCAACTATTTTCTGTTAGTGATTCCACACGTTCACCACCCTCTGGGTGAAGAAATTTCTCAATTCGGTTCCAAAAGATTTATCCCTTGTCCTCAAACTACGATCCCTCGTTCTGGACTCCTGCACCATTAGGAATATTTTTTCTGAATCTACCCTGTCTAATCCTTTAGAATTTTACAAGTTTCTACCACATCCTGTTTCACTCTTAACTCAGATGACCATAATCCAAACCGAGTTAGTCATTCCTCATATAACAAATCTGCCATTCCAGAAACCAGCTTGGTAAACCTTCACTGTACTCTCTCTATAGCAAGAACATCGTTCCTTAGATAAAGACACAAAACTGCATACAATACCCCAGGTGTGGCCTCATCAATGCCCTGTAGAATTGCAGCAAAACATCTCCATCTCTACTCAAATTCACTCGCTGTGAAGGCCAACGTATCATTTGGCTTTTTCACTGTCTGTTGTATGTGCAAGCTTGCTTTTAGCTCTCGTTGAGTATCCACCTGTCTCAATTTATACCCATTCATAGAACATAGAACACTACAGCACAAACAGGCACTTTGGCCTGTTGTGCCGAACACATCAAAACCTACCCAGCCATAGACCTATCTATAACCAGATATATATTTTACCAGGATGTTGCCTGGTATGGAGGGCAGGTCCTATGAAGAGAGGTTGAAGGATTTGAGGCTGTTTTCGTTAGAAAGGAGGCGGGTAAGGGGGGATCTTATTGAAACATATAAGATAATTAGAGGTTTGGATAGGGTGGACAGTGATAGCCTTGTTCCTAGGATGGAAAAAGCTAGCACGAGGGGACACAACTTTAAATTAAGGGGTATGAGTTATAGGACGGATATAAGAGGTAGGTTCTTTACTCAAAGAGTGATTAGGGAGTGGAATGCCCTGCCTGCAGCTGTTGTGGATGCGCCAAGTTTGGTGGCATTTAAGAGGTTAGTTGATAAGTATATGGATGAGAAGGGAATGGTTTAGTTAGGAGGGGCATTGCTTTTTATTTTGGTCGGCACAACATCGAGGGCCGAAGGGCCTGTTCTGTGCTGTATTGTTCTATGCTCTTCTATGCTCTATAACCCCCAATCCCATTGGATCCCATGTACTCATCCAGAAGTCTTTTAAAAGACCACAGCGAGTTCGCCTCGACCACCACCGACGGCAGCCGATTCCATTCATTCACCACCCTCTGAGTGAAAAACTTTCCCCTAGCATCCCCCCTGTACTTGCTTCCCTGCACCTTAAATCTGTGCCCTCTCGTCACGACCATTTCAGCCCTGGGAAATAGTCTCTGAGAGTCCACCCTATCTCATCCTCTCAACATCTTGTAAACCTCTATCAGGTCGCCTCTCAACCTTCGTCTCTCCAGGGAGAACAGTCCCAGCTCCCTCAACCTGTCTTCATATGGCATGCCTCCCAATCCAGGCAACATCCTTGTAAATCTCCTCTGCACCCTTTCAATAGCTTCCACGTCCTTCCTATAGTGAGGCGACCAGAACTGCGCACAGTACTCCAAGTGTGGTCTGACAAGGGTCCTATAAAGCTGCAGCATTACCTCCTGACTCCTGAACTCAATCCCTCGATGAATGAAGGCCAGTACACCGTAAGCTTTCTTAACCACATCCTCCACCTGGGAGGCCGATTTGAGAGTCTTATGGACCCGGACCCCAAGATCCCTCTGCTCTTCCACACAGCTAAGACTCCTACCTTTGATAGTGTACTCATTCATCCCGTTGGATCTGCCAAAATGGACCACAACACATTTATCCGCGTTGAAGTCCATCTGCCACTTCTCCGCCCAGTCTTGCATCCTGTCGATGTCATGCTGCAACTTCTGACATCCCTCCAGACCATCCACAACACCACCGACCTTCGTGTCATCGGCGAACTTACTCACCCATCCCTCCACTTCCTCGTCCAGGTCATTTATGAAAAT
>JAGIQG010000006.1:333511-593634 GCA_024679065.1 Sphyrna mokarran
TGTGTCCCCTCGTGCTAGCTTTCTCCATCCTAGGAAAAAGGCTATCAATGTCCACCCTATCCAAACCTCTAATCATCTTATATGCTTCAATAAGATCCCACCTTAGCCGCCTCCTTTCTAACGAAAACAACCTCAAATCCATCAACCTCTCTTCATAGGACCTGCCCTCCATACCAGGCAACATCCTAGTAAACCTCCTCTGTACCCTCTCCAATGCCTCCACATCTTTCTTATAATGTGGCGACCAGAACTGCACACAATACTCCAAGTGCGGCCGCACTAGAGTTTTGTACAGCTGCAACATGATGCTGCGGCTCCTAAATTCAATCCCCCTACCAATAAAAGCTAAGACTCCATAAGCCGTCTTAACAACTTTATCCACTTGACTGCCTACTTTCAGGGATCTATTGACACATACACCAAGATCCTTCTGTTCCTCAACACTATTAAGAGCCCTACCATTAACCCTATACTCTACACATTTATTGTTCCTGCCAAAGTGCATTACCTCACACTTTTCCACATTAAACTCCATTTGCCACCTCTCGGCCCAGCTCTGCAACTTGTCCAAGTCACTCTGTAAACTAAAACCCCCCTCTTCACTATCTACCACACCACCAACTTTAGTATCATCTGCAAATTTACTGATCCATCCCTCAATACCCTCATCCAGATCATTTATAAAAATTACAAACAGCAGGGGCCCCAAAACAGACCCCTGAGGCACACCACTCGTCACCGAACTCCACGATGAATATCTCCCATCAACCACCACCCTCTGTCTTCTATCTGCCAGCCAATTTCTAATCCAATTAGCTAAATCACCCTCTATTCCACACATCTGCATTTTCTGTAGAAGTCTTCCATGGGCCACCTTATCAAAAGCCTTACTAAAGTCCATATATACTACATCAACCGCCTTACCCCCATCCACCTCTCTGGTCACTTTCTCAAAAAACTCAATGAGGTTAGTAAGGCATGACCTACCCTTCACGAAACCATGCTGACTATCCCCAATCAATTCATTTCTCTCTAAATAACTATAAATCCTATCCCTAATAATTCTCTCCAATACCTTGCCCACCACAGAAGTAAGACTCACTGGCCTATAATTCCCAGGAAGGTCTCTCTTCCCCTTCTTAAACAATGGGACCACATTCGCCATCCTCCAGTCCTCCGGAACCACACCCGTAACCAACGAGGACCTGAAGATCAGAGCCAGAGGCTCTGCAATCTCCTCTCTGCCTCCCAGAGAATCCTAGGGTAAATCCCGTCCGGCCCAGGGGACTTATCCAACTTCAAACCCTCGAGAATTTCTAACACATCCTCCCTATCTACTACAATACTCCCCAATTTGCAACCCTGTACCTCAGTGCTCTCCACAGCTACATTTCCAGCACTCTGCGTGAATACCGAAGAGAAATATTTATTCAGTGCCTCACCAATCTCTTCAGGCTCCACGCACAACTTCCCACTGCTGTCTATGACTGGCCCTAATCTTGCCCTAACCAATCTTCTATTCTTAACATATCGAAAGAAAGCTTTAGGATTCTCCTTAATCCTATCAGCCAACATCTTCTCGTGTCCCCTCTTAGCTCTCCTCAATTCACTTTTACCTCCTTCCTAGCTAATCTATAGCTATCCATTGCACTACCTGAGCCTTCAAGCCTCATCCTGACATAAGCCTCCTTTTTCTTCTTAACCAGCAAATCAACTCTTTTCGTACACCAAGGCTCTCTTACTCGTCCATTTCCTCCCTGCCTGACAGGGACATACTTATCAAGGACTCTCAGCAGCTGCTCCTTGAATAAGCACCACATTCCAGATGTTCCCAGTCCCTGTAGTTCCCTAGTCCAATCTACGCACCCTAATTCTCTCCTGATGGCCTCATAATTACCCTTCCCCCAGCTATAACTACAGCCCCCAGCTTCATGCCTATCCCTGTCCATCACTAAGGTGAACGTAACCGAATTGTGGTCACTATCACCAAAATGTTCACTAACTTCCAAGCCTAACACCTGGTCTGGCTCATTGCCCAGCACCAAATCCAATGTAGCCTCACCTCTAGTTGGCCTATCTACATACTGAGTCAAAAAACCTTCCTGCACACTCTGTACGAAAACTGACCCCTCTAACGAGCTAGAGCTATAGCTATTCCAATCAATATTAGCAAAGTTAAAGTCCCCCATCACAATTACCCTACTACTTTCACTCCTAATCAGAATTGACTTCGCAATCCTTTCCTCAACCTCTCTAGAACTGGTCCCCACATTATAAGAAAGATGTAGAGGCATTGTAGAGGGTACAGAGGAGGTTTACTAGGATGTTGCCTGGTATGGAGGGCAGGTCTTATGAAGAGAGGCTGAGGGATTTGAGGTTGTTTTCATTAGAAAGGAGGCGGCTAAGAGGGGACCTTATCGAAACATATAAGATGATTAGAAGTTTAGGTAGGGTGGACAGTGATAGCCTTTTTCGTAGGATGGAGAAAGCTAGCACGAGGGGACACAGTTTAAATTAAGGGGTGATATTATAGGACGGATATCAGAGGTAGGTTCTTTACCCAAAGGGTGGTTCGGGAGTGGAATGCCCTGCCTGCAGCAGTTGTAGATGCGCCAAGTTTGGTGGCGTTTAAGAGGTTAGTTGATAAGTATATGGAAGAGAAGGGAATGGTTTAGTTTGGAGGGTCATTGCTTTTTATATTGGTCGGCGCAACATCGAAGGCCGAAGGGCCTGTTCTGTGCTGTAATGTTGTATGTTCTATAACAAACAGCAAGGGTCCTAGAACAGATCCCTGGGGCACTCCACTGGTGACTGACCTCCATGCAGAAAAAGAGCCATTCACAACCACCCTCTGCCTTCTGCAGGCAAGCCAGTTCTGGATCCACAAGGCCAAAGCCCCTTGGTTCCCATGGCCTCTCACCTTCTCAAGAAGTCTTGCATGTGGGACCTTGTCAAATGCCTTGCTGAATTTACCATGTACGCCATGTCCACTGCTCTTCCTTCGTCAATGTGTTCAGTCACATTTTCAAAGAACTCAATTAAGCTCGTAAGGCATGACCTGCCTTTTACAAAACCATGCTGACTATTTCTAATCAAACTAAACTTCTGCAAATGCTCGTAAATCTTGTCCCTCAGAAGCCTCTCCATCAGCTTACCAACCACTGAGGTCAGACTCACCGGTCGGTAATTTCCAGGACTATCCCTGTTCCCTTTCTTGAAAATAGGGACCACATCCGCAATCCTCCAATCCTCTGGAACCTCTCCCGTCTCCATCGACGACGCAAAGATCATCGCCAGGGGCTCTGCAATGACATCCCTCACCTCCCACAATAACCTGGGGTACATCCCATCTGGTCCCGGAGACTTGTCTATCTTGATAGCATTTAAAAGTTCTAACACATCCGCTTCCTTAATATCTACATACTCAATCTTTTCAGTCTGCTGCAAACTTGTAGTGCATCCTCCCAGATCACTTTCCACCGTGAATACTGAGGCAAAGTACTCATTAAGCACCTCTGCCATTTCTTCTGGTTCCATACAGACTTTTCCCCCTTCACCTCTTATAGGTCCTATCCCTTCTTTTCTCATCGTTTTACTTTTCACATATTTGTATAAGGCCTTGGGATTCTCCTTAATCCTACCAATCAAGGCCTTCTCATGACCCCTTCTGGCTCTCCTAATTTCCTTTTTAAGTTCTCTTCTATAAGCCTTATACTTCTCTAGATCCCCAACATCTCCTAGCTCTTTGAACCTTTTATACACCTTCCTTTTCTTCCTATGTTCACCACAGCCTTCGTGCACCACGGTTCCCGCGTCCTACCAAAACCTCCTTGTCTCACCGGAACGTTGTCGTGCAAAGCTCCAGACAAGCATTCCTTGAATATCTGCCACCTTCCTTCTGTGCTTTTCCCCAAGAACACCTCCTTCCAGTGTATTCGCCCCAACATCTGCCTGATGTCTTCATATTTCCCCTTATTCCAGACAAACACCTTCCTAGCCTGCCTGATCCTGTCCTTTTCCAATGCAATTCATGTAAAAATCTGTCTTCCTTCATTGCTATTAAAGTAGATAACCTCTCAGTTATCCACATCCTAGGCCTTGCCTGCCATCCTGTGCCCCACCTCTGGCCCTTATGCATTGCCTGACCCATGCCTCTTGCCAACTGCTTTCATATGCCATTTCATCTGCTCCTTGTTATTGCATGACCCTTGCCCTTAGCCACCTCTTCCCTTTGCTGCCCCTTTTTAATTGTATAAGTTATAGTTAAGTACATAGAGATGAGGGAAATTATTGGATAATTACTTGTCTAAATCTCAAGAGATGCTCAAGAAGCAAAGTTTGAGACCCTTGCACAGCATTCCTCTCCAGAGACACAGAATTGGCAACCAAGGAAGATGTGAACACTCGCTTTACTTGCAGAGTTAGAAATTATACATTTATATTGTCTGATTAAGTGAATAAATCTAAAACTGAGTAATGGCTGGCTTCTGGTTTTCTCTAGCAAGGGCTGTCAGCAGTTTAACCTACCTCTGTTCTGTTGTCCCTTCCCCCATTTGCGCCTCCTGTTACCTCGGCTCCCCATTCCCCTGTGCTCTCGTTTTTTCTGTTTCCCTTTGCACCCATCGAAAATTTCATCACGTCCACCGTCTGTCATCCCCACCCTCTCTTAAGCCCCCACTTTCCATTCTCTCTGTCTATTTTGTCCCCTGCCTTCTTGGTCTTTGTCATGTTCTTCACCCACTCTTCCTCTTTGACCTTTTCTTCCTGCCTCCATGACTTGCTGTCTCTTGCTTTTTCACCCTCACTATCTCTCTTTTGTTTCAGGGGAGTCATTTTTTCCAAAAGCTACGTCCTGTGGACCAACTCCGTCATCTCCTCGTGAGTAATGCAGGTGGTGAGGGTGAGGATATCGAGCGATTCTTCAAATTACATCGGGTAATGATCAGGCGACACTTACCAGACACTGAATATTAGGTGTTAAATGTCCCCTGGATATCAAACACTGGGTATTGGGTGTTAATGGTCCCTAGGTATCAGACACTGGGTATTGGGTGTTAATGGTCCCTAGGTATCAGACACTGGGTATTGGGTGTTAATGGTCCCCTGGGTATCAGACACTGGGTTTTTGATGTTAATGGTCCCCTGGGTATCAGACACTGGGTTTTTGATGTTAATGGTCCCCTGGGTATCAGATACTGGGTATTGGGTGTTAATGGTCCCCTGGGTATCAGATACTGGGTATTGGGTGTTAATGGTCCCCTGGGTATCAGACACTGGGTATTGGGTGTTAATGGTCCCCTGGGTATCAGACACTGGGTATTGGGTGTTAATGGTCCCCTGGGTATCAGATACTGGGTATTGGGTTTTAATGGTCCCCTGGGTATCAGACACTGGGTATTGGGTGTTAATGGTCCCCTGGGTATCAGACACTGGGTATTGGGTGTTAATGGTCCCCTGGGTATCAGACACTGGGTTTTTGATGTTAATGGTCCCCTGGGTATCAGATACTGGGTATTGGGTGTTAATGGTCCCCTGGGTATCAGATACTGGGTATTGGGTGTTAATGGTCCCCTGGGTATCAGACACTGGGTATTGGGTGTTAATGGTCCCCTGGGTATCAGATACTGGGTATTGGGTGTTAATGGTCCCCTGGGTATCAGATACTGGGTATTGGGTGTTAATGGTCCCCTGGGTATCAGACACTGGGTATTGGGTGTTAATGGTCCCCTGGGTATCAGACACTGGGTTTTTGATGTTAATGGTCCCCTGGGTATCAGACACTGGGTTTTTGATGTTAATGGTCCCCTGGGTATCAGACACTGGGTTTTTGATGTTAATGATCCCCTGGGTATCAGACACTGGGTATTGGGTGTTAATGGTGCCCTGAGTATCAGACACTGGGTATTGGGTGTTAATGGTGCCCTGAGTATCAGACACTGGGTATTGGGTGTTAATGGTGCACTGGGTATTGTGTATAATGGTGCCCTGGGTATCAGACACTGGGTATTGGGTGTTAATGGCCCCCTGGTATCAGACACTGGGTGTTAATGGTCCCCTGGGTATCAGACACTGGGTATTAGGTGTTAATGGTGCCCTGGGTATCAGACACTCGGTATTGGGTATTAAGGTGCCCTGAGTATCAGACACAGAAAGCTGTGGCAATCAAGTGACTGAATATCTTATAAAAAGGGAGATAAAGTGAAAATGGGAAATTATCAACCAGTCATCCTGACATTGATAGTGGGGAAATGTTTGAGTCTTTTTTGCAAGATCTAATAACAGAGCATTCAGGAAAATGGCAAGATCAGACATCATCAGAATGTATTTTCCAAAACGGCAATCATGGTCGACAAATCTACTGGAATTTTTCAAGGATGTAACTAATAGAGTTGATGAGGGGAAGCTAGTCGATGTGTTTATTTGGACTTTCAGAAGACTTTCAACAGTATTCAATTATTTCAATAAATGCCATTGGAAAAATGGGGAGATGTTGGCCAAGTACTATTATTACTAGGCGATTAATCTCGAAAACATTGAAACTAGAAGTTAGAGTAGGCTCTTAGCCTGCTCCACCATTCATCTTGATCACAGCTAATCACTTAGTCTCTCTTCATGACAGATCTATTTTCTATTTACCTGCCACTCTGGAATCAGCTTGCTAAACCTTCACTGTACTCCCTTCAGAGCAGGGATATCCTTCCTCAGATAAGGACACCAAAACTATACGCAATACTCCAAGTGTGGCCTTATCAATTGCCCTGTACAATTGCAGTAAAAAAAAATTTGCTATTTCATAAAACCATAGAACATTACAGCTCAGAAACAAGCCTTTTGGTCCATTTTGTCTGTGCCGAACCATTTTTCAGCCTAGTCCCACTGACTTGCACCTGGACCATATCCCCCCCATACCCCTCTCATCCATGTACCTGTCCAAATTTTTCTTAAATGTTAAAAGTGAGCCCCCATTTACTACTTCATCTGGCAACTCATTTCACACTCCTACCACTCTCTGCATGAAGAAGTCCCCCCCCACCCCTGAATATTTCCTTCAAACTTTTCACCCTTAACCCATGTGCTCTAGTTTTTTTCTTCCCCTGTGCTCAGTGGAAAAAACCTGAGCTCAAGCTCAACTAATGTTCTGGGGACATTATCTGGATTTGAATCCCAGCATGACAGATGGTGAAATTTGAATTTTAAAAGAATCTGGAATTAAGAATTTGCTGAAAACCATGAAACCAGTATCAATTGTCAGAAAAAGCTATCTGGATCACTAATGTTCCTTGGGGAAGGAAATCTGCTATCCTTACCTGATCTGGCCTCCTTGTGACAGCAATGTTGTTGACTTTCAAGGACAACTACAGATGGGCAATAAATGCTGGCCAGTCCCTACCATTAACTGAGTAAATCCTGCTCTGGTTCAATCTACCAAAATGCATCACCTCACATTTATCTAAATTAAACTCCATCTACCATTTGTCAGCCCACTGGTCCAATTGATCAAGATTCTGTTGCAGTTGAAGATAACTTTCTTCACTGTCCACTATGCCATCGA
This sequence comes from Sphyrna mokarran, assembly GCA_024679065.1. NCBI lineage: Eukaryota > Metazoa > Chordata > Chondrichthyes > Carcharhiniformes > Carcharhinidae > Sphyrna > Sphyrna mokarran. The sequence goes on from JAGIQG010000006.1 coordinate 341,064, forward strand.
TCTTGGTATCATTTGCACACTTACTAACCATTCCTCCTACTCATGTTCTTATCCATCATTAATATAAATAACGGTGGACCAGCACTGATCCCTGAGGTACCACTGGTCACAGGCCTCCAGTTTAAAAAATCTCTATAACTACTCTCTGGCTTCTATCAAGAAGCCAATTTTGTATCCATGGATCCTGGATCCTGTGCTATTTAACCTTATGCAACAAGCTACCATGTGGTACCTTGTCAAAGGCCTTGCTAAAGTTCATGTAGACATCAACTGCACTGCCCTCATCTGCCTTCTTGATTACCTCTTCAAAAAACTCAATCAAATTTGAGAGATGATTTTTCGCTGACAAAGCCATGCTGACTGTTCCAAATCAGTCCTTGTCTCTCTAAATGTCCCAGACAATAGATTAGTGTGTAAAAATAAAGCACATCGGATTAGTGAATTGTATTGAGATGGATAGAAAGCTGGTTGGCAGAGAGGAAACAAAAGTAAATAGGTCTTTTATGAATAGCAGTGTACTGAGGTATTTGAATACAGCTTGTTGACATTTCCTTAAGCTTCAGCTTATTGATATTATTGCTATTTCTCAGTTACTGAATATGTCTCCTCTGTTCAGGAGGAACAGGCTTGTGCTTCGTGTTTGATTCTTGCCTGTTCCACAGCAGCGAACGACCGTGAGGTGTCAGCTTGGGCAACCCGTGCATTCTTCAGGTACCATATAATGAGTAAACTATGTACACTGTCTTCGCTCTCCTCCTTTTCATGCCATTGCTGTAACATACCATTTTCCTTTCTCTGGAGACCAATTAGCCTAACGTCTATTGTTGGTGAAGGCTAAGTGGTATTTGTGCTGCACTATTAATCCAGAAACTCTACTAATGTTCTGGGAACCCGACTTTGAATCCTGCCACAGCAGGTGGTGAATTTAAATTCAATAAAAATATTTGGAGTTTATCTACTGCTGACCATGAAACCACTGTCAATTGTTGGAAAAACCCATCTGGTTCATTAATATCCTTTAGGGAAGGAAACCTGCTGTCATTAACTGGTCTGGTCTACATGTGACTCCAGAGCCACAGCAATGTGGAAGGACTCTCAACTGCCCACCAAGGGCAACTAGGAATGGGCAATAAATACTGGCGAACCAGCGACACGTATGTCTCACTAATAAAAAGTTTGAATATCGTAATCCAATCAAGCAGAGTCAGCATGGCTTCATCAAAGGCAAATCACGTTTGACTAATTTATTAGAGGAGGCTCAGTGGCACAGTGCTTAGCACTGCTGCCTCTCAACACCAGGGAACCAGGTTTTATTCCCTGTTTGGGTCACTGCATGGACTTTGCATGTTCTTGCTGTGTGTCCGCCTAGATTTCAAAGAACAAAGAAAATTACTGCATAGGAACAGGCCCTTCAGCCCACCAATCCTACACCAACCATGCTGCCTGACTGAACTAAAACCGCCTACCTTTTGGGGACTATATTCCTCTATTCCCAACCTATTCATGTAATTGTCAAAATGCTCCATTTATGTCAGTGCCATATCCGTTTCCATTACCTCCTTCAGCAATGAGTTCCAGGCACCCACCACCTTCTTTATTAAAAAAAAACTTGCCTTGTACATCTCCCTTAAGTCTTGCCTCTCACATCTTAAACCTATGCCGTCTAGTAATTGACTCGCCGACCCTGGGGAAAAAGCTTCTGACTATCCACTCTATCCATGTCCTTCATAATCTTGTAGGCTTCTATCAGGTTGCCCTTCAACCTCTGTCATACCAATGAAAAACAAACCATGTTTTTCCAACTTTTCCTCATAGCTAATGCTCTCCATACCAGGCAGCATCCTGGTAAATCTTTTCTGTACCCTCTTCAAAGCCTCCACATCCTTCTGATAGTGCGGCAACCAGAATTGAACACTATATTTGAACGCGGCTGAACTAAGGTTCTATAAAGCTGCAACATGACTTGACAATTTTTAAACTCAATATCCCAGCCAATGAAAGCAAGCGTGCTCTATGCCTTTTTGATTCCCTTCTCCACCTGCATTGTCACTTTCAGTAACTTGTGTACCTGTACAACCAGATCCCTCTGCCGATCAATACTCTTAAAGGTTCTGCCATTTACTGTATATTTCCTATCGATAATAGACCTTCCAAAATGTATTGCTTCACATTTGTCTGGATTAAAGTCCATCTGCCATCTCTGCACCCAATTCTCCAATCAATCTATTGCTGTATCCTCTAATGGTCCTCATCGCTATCCGCAAACCCACCAACCTTTGTGCCGTCTGCAAACTTAGTAATCAATCCAGTTGCATTTTCCTGCAAATCATTTATATATATGTTACAAACAGCAAAGATCCCAGCAGTGATCCCTGAGGAATGCCACTTCTCATAGCTCTCCATTTCCTCCGGCTTCCTCCCACAGTCCTAAGATGTGCAGGTTAGGTAAATTTACCATGGTAAGTTGCCCCTTAGTTACAGAGTGACTAGCTAGAGAAATGCATGGGATGTGACCTGGGTGGGACTAAGGTCGGTTCAGACTCAATGGGCAGAATGACCTCCTTGTACACTGTGAAATTCTATGATTCTATCCTGTTGGAGAATCACACTATCCTCATCACAGCCTGCCCTTCACCTAACTTCATATCTTTGGCAAATTTGGAAACCTTAATTCAATATGATCAGGAATAGTCAACACGGCTTTAAGGGCAGATTGTGCCTTACGAGCCTAGTTGAATTCTTCGAAAATGTGACTGAACACATTGACGAAGGAAGAGCAGTGGACGTGGTTTACGTGGATTTCAGCAAGGCGTTTGATAAGGTTCCCCATGCAAGACTTCTTGAGAAGGTGAGAGGGCATGGGATCCAAGGGGCTTTGATCTTGTGGATCCAGAACTGGCTTGCCAGCAGAAGGCAGAGAGTGGTTGTGGATGGGTCTTGTTCTGCATGGAGGTCGGTCACCAGTGGAGTGCCCCAGGGATCTGTTTTGGGACCCCTGCTGTTTGTCATTTTCATAAATGACCTGGATGAGGAAGTGGAGGGATGGTTTAGTAATTTCGCCGACGATATGAAGGTCGGTGGTGTTGTGGCTAGTCTGGAGGGATGTCAGAAGTTGCAGTGAGACATAGGTAGGATGCAAGACTGCGCGGAGAAGTGGCAGATGGACTTCAATGTAGATAAATGTGTAGTGGTCCATTTTGGCAGGACCAATGGGATGAAGCAGTATAATATCAAGGGTAGGAGTCTTGGCAGTGTTGAGGAGCAGAAGGATCTTGGGGTCCGGGTCCGTAGAACTCTTAAATCTGCCCCGCAAGTGGAGGAAGTGGTCAAGAAGGCATATGGTGTACTGGCCTTCACTAATAGAGGAATTGAGTTTAGGAGTCGGAAGGTAATGCTGCAACTTTATAAGACCCTTGTCAGACCCCACTTGAAGTATTGTGTGCAGTTCTGGTCGCCTCACTACAGGAAGGATGTGGAAACTATTGAGAGAGTGCAGAGGAGATTTACGAGGATGTTGCCTGGATTGGGGGGGCATGCCTTAGGTTGAGAGAGCTAGGTCTCTCCTCCCTGGAGAGACGAAGGTTGAGAGGCGACCTGATAGAGGTTTATAAGATGTTGAGAGGAATAGATAGAGTGGATTCTTGGAGGCTATTTCTCAGGGCTGAAATGGTTGCTACGAGAGGACACAGGTTTAAGGTGCTGGGGGGCAAGTACAGAGGAGATGTTGGAGGTAAGTTTTTCACTGAGGGTGGTGAGTGAATGGAATCAGTTGCCATCAATGGTGGTAGATACAATCTCGCTGTGGTCTTTTAAGAGACTTCTAGATGAGTACATGGGATTTAATGGGATTGGGAGTTACAGATAATTCTATGACCTGGTAGGTATAGATATGATCAGCACAACTCGTGGGCCAAAGGGCCTGTTTGTGCTGTAGTGTTCTATGTTCTTACATTCTGTTCCTACCTTCAGGTCATTAATGTAAAGAGTGAACAATTATGGGCACTGCACTAGTTAGATCTTTCCATCCTAAAAAGGACCCATTTATTACAATTCTCAGTTTTCTATTTGTTGGCTACTTTTCAATCCATTGCTAACACACTTGCTCCAATTCCATGGGCTTTTATTTTATGCATCAGCTTTTTATGAGGCACCTTATCAACTATCTTTTGGGCATGTTAATTCACTACATCTATAGATTCCTCTTTATCTGTTCTCCCTGTTTCATTCCCAATGAATTTGAGCAAATTTGTCAAACATGATTTACCTTTCATAAAACTAAGTCAACCAGGTTTTGATAATATTTGGTTTTCCAAAATGAATAATTATTTTGATTTTAACTATTGACTCTAGCATCTTGTCAATAATAGATGTTAAACTACACTGACGTATTGTTACCTCCCTCCTGCCTTTCTCCCTTGTTGAACAAAGTGTCACATTGGCTCTTTTCCAATCTTCTGGTAGCATTCCAGAATTCAGTGAATTACAAAAATTTCAACCAATGTGTCAACTATCTCTGCAGCTACTTTAATTAAAACACTCGTGCAGTTCATCAGGTCCTGGTAACTTGTCCACCTTTAGCCCCTTGAGTTTCTCTAATAGCTTATCCCTCATAGAACATTACAGCGCAGTACAGGCCCTTCGACCCTCGATGTTGCGCCGAACAGCGGAACCAATCTAATGACCCTTTAACCTAAACTATTCCAATGTTATCCATATGCCTATCCACTGACCATTTGAACACCCTTAAAGTTGGCGAGTCCACAATTGCTGCAGGTAGGGCATTCCATGCCCTTACTACCCTCTGAGTAAAAAACCTCCCTCTGACATCTGTCCTGTAACTACCACCTCTTAATTTAAAGCTATGTCCCCTCGTATTAGCCATCACCATTCAAGGAAAAAGGCTCTCATTGCCACCCTATCTGACCCTCTGATCGTCTTGTTTGCCTCAATTAGGTCACCTCTTAATCATCTTCTCTCCAACGAAAATAACCTCAAGTCCCTCAGTCTTTCATAGAACATAGAACATTACAGTGCAGAACAGGCCCTTCGGCCCTTGATGTCGCGCCGACCAATTAAGAAAAAGCAATGATCCTCTAAACTAAACCATTCCCTTTTCATCCATAAACCTATCCACGAACCTCTTAAACGCCCCCAAACTTGGCGCATCTACAACTGCAGCAGGCAGGGCATTCCATACCCTTACCACCCTCTGGGTAAAGAACCTACCTCTGACATCCGTCCTGTAACTACTACCCCTAAATTTAAAGCCGCAACGTCATGTTGCAACTGTACAAAACTCTAGTGCGGCCGCACTTGGAGTATTGTGTACAGTTCTGCTCCCCACATTATAAGATAGATGTGGAGGCTTTGGAGAGGGTGCAAAGGAGGTTTAGTAAAGTCGGAGGAGTGGTAGATAGTGAAGAGGGGTGTTATAGTTTGCAGAGAGACTTTGACAAGTTGCAGAGCTGGGCCGAGAGGTGGCAAATGGAGTTTAATGTGGAAAAGTGTGAGGTAATTCACTTTGGCAGGAATAACAAATGTGTAGAGTATAGGGCTAATGGTAGGACTCTTAATAGTGTTGAAAAACAGAGGGATCTTGGTGTATATGTGCATAGATCCCTGAAAGTTGGCAATCAAGTCGATAAGGTTGTTAAGAAGGCATACGGAGTCTTAACTTTTATTGGTAGGGGGATTGAATTTCGGAGCCGCAACGTCATGTTGCAACTGTACAAAACTCTAGTGCGGCCGCACTTGGAGTATTATGTGCAGTTCTGGTCCCCACATTATAAGAAAGATGTGGAGGCATTGGAGAGGGTACAGAGGAGGTTTACCAGGATGTTGCCTGGTATGGAGGGCAGGTCTTATGAAGAGAGGCTGAGGGATTTGAGGTTGTTTTCGTTAGAAAGAAGGCGGCTAAGAGGAGACCTTATTGAAACATATAAGATGATTAGAGGTTTAGATAGGGTGGACAGTGATAGCCTTTTTCCTAGGATGGAGAAAGCTAGCATGAGGTGACATAGCTTCAAATTAAGGGGTGGTAGTTATAGGACGGATGTCAGAGGTAGGTTCTTTACCCAAAGGGTGGTAACGGTATGGAATGCCCTGCCTGCGTCAGTTGTAGATGCGTCAAGTTTGGTGGCGTTTAAGAGGTTAGTAGATAAGTTTATGGATGAAAAGGGAATGGTTTAGGTTAGAGGGTCATTGCTTTTTCTTAATTGGTCGGTGCAACATCGAAGGCCGAAGGGCCTGTTCTGCGCTGTAATGTTCTATGTTCTATCAGCTAGCCAATTCCTAATCCAAACTGCTAAATCACTCTCCATCCCATGCGTCTGTATTTTCTGCAGTACCCTACCATGGGGAACCTCATCAAATGCTTTGCTAAAATCCATATACACTACATCAACTGCCTTACCCTTATCTACCTTTTTGGTCACCTTTCCAAAAAACTCGGTAAGGTTCATGAGGCACGACCTACCCTTCACAAAACCGTGTTGACTATCCCTAATCAATTTATTTCTCTCTAGATGATTATATGATTCTTTCCAAAAGTTTCCCACAACAGAAGTAAGGCTCACCGGTCTATAATTCCCTAGATGGTCTCTACTCCCCTTCTTGAACAAGGGGACATTTGCTATCCTCCAGTCTTCCGGCACTATACCTGTAACCAATGACGACATGAAGAGCAAAGCCAAAAGCTCTGCAATCTCCTCCCTAGCCTCCCAGAGAATCCTGGGGTAAATCCCATCTGGCCTAGGGGACTTATCTATTTTTATACTCTCAAGAATTGCTAACACGTCCTCCTTATGTACTTCAATCCCATCTAGTCTACAACCCTGTACCTCAGTATTCTCTTCAACTACACTGACTTTTTCCTGTTTGAATACTGACGAAAAATATTCATTCAGTGCCTTTCCTATCTCTTCAGGCTCCACGCTCAACTTCCCACTCTGTCTCTGACTGGCCCTAATCTTGCCCGAACCAATCTTTTATTCTTGACATACCTATGGAAAGCTTTAGGGTTCTCCTTAATCCTACCCGCCAAAATCTTCTCATGTCCTCTTCTAGCTCTTAACTCTCTCTTTAGCTCCTTCCTGGCTAATTTATAACTCTCCAGTGCCCTAAGTGAGCCTTCATATCTCATCTTTAGATAAGCCTCCTCCTTCCTCTTCACCAGAGATTCAACTTCCTTCGTACACCACGGTTCCCTCGCTCGACCACTTCCTCCCTGCCTGACAGGTACGTATTTATCAAGGACTCGCAGTAGCTGTTCCTTGTATAAACTCCACATTTCAGATGTTCCCAGCCCCTGCAGCTTCCTACTCCACCCTATGTATCTTAAATCTTGCCTAATAGCCTCATAATTACCTTTCCCTCAAGTATAATTTCTGCCCTTCGGTGTATATCTATCCCTTTTCATCACTAAAGTAAATGTAACCAAATTGTGGTCACTATCACCAAAGTGCTCACCTACCTCCAAGTCTAACACCTGGTCTGGTTCATTACCCAGTAATAAATCAAATGTAGCCTCACCTCTTGTTGGCCTATCTGCATACTGTGTTAGGAAAAGGCTATGCAGGGTGGTTAAACTGATTCAGAGGGGAGGTGGGATCCTGAGTAGTTTGGATGTTGAGAGGGACGAGAATAGGGGGGTCATAGATGAGAACTGTAAAGCACAGCAGCGTACGGGTGGTGTCGGGCATGGTTTGAAATGTGTACACTTTAATGCAAGAAGTATTCGCAATAAGGTGGAGGAACTTGCAGCTTGGATCAGTACCTAGAACTTCGATGTTGTGGCCATTTCAGAGACATGGATAGAGCAGGGACAGGAATGGTTGTTGCAGGTTCCAGGGTTCAAATGCTTCAGTTGGAGTAGAGAAGGAGGTAGAAGGGGGGGAGGAGTGGCATTATTAGTCAAAGACTGTATCACAGTGACAGAAAAGAAGTTTGATGAGGACTTGTCTGTTGAGGTAGTATGGGCTGAGATTAGAAACAGGAGAGGAGAGGTCACCCTGTTGGGAGTCTTTTATAGACCTCCTAAAAGTTCTAGAGAGGTAGAGGAAAGGATTGCAAAGTCGATCCTGGACAGGAGTGAAAGTAATAGGGTAATTGTTATGGGGGACTTTAACTTTACTAATATTGATTGGAATAGCTATAGCTCTAGCTCGTTAGAGGGGTCAGTTTTTGTACAAAGTGTGCAGGAAGGTTTTTTGACTCAGTATGTAGATAGGCCAACTAGAGGTGAGGCTACATTGGATTTGGTACTGGGCAATGAGCCAGACCAGGTGTTAGACTTGGAAGTTGGTGAACATTTTGGTGATAGTGACCACAATTCGGTTATGTTCACCTTAGTGATGGATAGGGATAGGCAAAAAGCTGGGGGCAGTAGTTATAGCCGGGGGAATGGTAATTATGAGGCCACAAGGAGGGAATTAGGGTGCATAGGTTGGACTAGGAAACTACAGGGACTGGGAACATCTGAAATGTGGAGCTTATTCAAGGAGCAGCTACTGCGAGTCCTTGATAAGTATGTCCCTGTCAGGCAAGGAGGAAATGGTCGAGTAAGGGAACCATGGTGTACTAAAAAAGTTAATTTGCTGGTTAAAAGGAAAAAGGAGGCTTATGTCAGGATGAGGCTTGAAGGCTCAGTTAGTGCATTGGATAGCTATAGATTAGCCAGGAGGAGCTAAAGAGTGAGTTGAGAAGAGCTAAAAGGGGACTCAAGATGACTTTGGCTGATAGGATCAAGGAGAATCCTAAAGCTTTCTTTAGATATGTTAAGAATAGAAGATTGGTTAGGGCAAGATTAGGGCCAGTCAGAGACAGCAGTGGGAAATTGTGCGTGGAGCCTGAAGAGATTGGAGAGGCACTTTTTCCTAGGATGGAGAAAGCCAGCACGAGGGGACATAGCTTTAAATTAAGGGGTGGTAGTTATAGGACGGATATCAGAGGTAGGTTCTTTACCCAGAGGGTGGTTAGGGTATGGAATGCCCTGCCTGTGGCAGTTGTAGATGCGCCAAGCTTGGTGGCGTTTAAGAGGTTAGTAGATAAGTTTATGGACGAAAAGGGAATGGTTTAGGTTGGAGGGTCATTGCTTTTTCCTAATTGGTCGGCGCAACATCGAGGGCCGAAGGGCCTGTTCTGCGCTGTAATGTTCTATGTTCTATTAAAACCTTCCTGCATACATTGGACAAAAACTGACCCCTCTAACGTGCTTGAACTATAACTTTTCCAACCAATATTTGTAAAGTTAAAGTCCCGTATAACAACTACCCTGTTACTTTCGCTCTTATCCAGGATCATCTTTGCAATCCTTTCCTCTATATCTCTAGAGCTTTTTGGAGGCCTGTAAAAAAAAAAAAACTCCCAGCAGGATGACCTCTCCTTTCCTGTTTCTAACCTCAGCCCATACTACCTCAATAGACAGGATCACATCAAACGTCCTTTCTGCCACCGTAATACAGTGCTTGACTAACAATGCTGCGCCTCCTCCTCTTCTACCATCTACTCTGCTCTGACTGAAACATCTGAACCCCAGAACCTGCAACAACCGTTCCTGTCCCTGGTCTATGTCTCAGAAATGGCCACAACATCAAAATCCCAGGCATCAATCCAGGCTGCAAGTTCATCTACCTTATTGCGTATGGTCCTTGCATTAAAGTATACACACTTCAAACCACCCTCGTGCCTGCCAATACACTGCTGTGACCTAGAAACTTTATCCATGACCTCCCTATTCTCTTCTTCCTGTACATTGCAGCGACAATTCAGGTTCCCATACCCCCTCTGAATCAGTTTAAGCATTGGCAAATTTCCCCCCAAGATATTAGTATCTCTCTGGTTTGGGTGCAGATCACCCCTCTTGTAGAGGTCTCACCTATCCCAGAACGAGCCCCAATTGTCCAAGTATCTGAACCCTTCCCTCCTGCACCATCCCTTTAGCCACGAGTTCAAACGATCTCACTCTCTATTCTTCTCCATGCTATCCCACGGCACAGGTAACAAACCAGAGATAACCACTCTGTTTGTTTTAGCCCTAAGTTTCCACCAACTCTCTGAATTTGTTTTATAACCCCCGTCCCTTTTCTTACCTATGTCATGGGTACTACATGAACCATGACATGGGGCTGGTTCCCCTCCCCCTTAAAGATCTCGAACACTTGAAAAAAAAGAAATCACGGTCCCTGGCACCTGGGAGGCAACATACCAACCGTGAGTCTCGCTCATTCCCACAGACTCTCCTATGTGTCCCCTTAACTATGGAATCCCCAATCACTAATCCTGTTTGTTTTCTTCCCCCTTCCCACCTGAGCATCAAAGACAGGCTCTATCCCGAAACCTGGACCCCATGGCTTACCCCTGTTAAGTCTTCCTCCCCAACAGAGTACTTATTTTGGAGACGAACACAGGAGGAACATCACACTGTCTGCACTGCTATCCTTGTTACATCCCCGACCAAGAAACAAAAAAAAACTTACCTGCTTTCACTCTGAGTCACTGTCTGTCTTTTTTTTTAGATTAGAGGGGCGGCGGGGGGGTACTCTATACGTGTAGAGTATCAGGATTCCTCACCATTCCAATTTATGGGGGGAGGGAAAAAAACTCCCACCCAGGCCTCCCTGCTACTTCTGGTTTCCAGTATAAAATTTAAAAAAAAACTAAAGAAGTTTCTTCAATAAAGCACAGTACTTACTCTCAAGCTCTCCTCTCACCAATCGCTGCCTCTCTGGTGTGCTCCCAAGGAACAATGGCAAATCTTTAAGAGTATTGATAGGCAATGGGATCTGGGTGACAGGTACACAGGTCACTGAAAGTGAGAATGCAGGTGGAGAAGGTAGTCAAGAAGGCATATTGCATGCTTTCCTTCATCGGCTATTGAGCTTAAAAATTGGCAAGTCATATTGCAGCTTTATAGAATTTTAGTTAGACCTCACTTGGAATAGTGTTCATTTCTGGTTGCCACACTATCAGAAGGATGTGGAAGCTTTGGAGAGGGTACAGAAAAGACTTAACATGTTGTTGCCTGCTATGGAGAGCATTAGCTATGAAGAGAGTTTGGAGAAACTTGGTTCATTCTTACTGGATCAACAGAGGTTCGGGAAAGACCTGATAGAAGTCTACAAGATTATGAGAGGCATGGACATAGTGGATAGTCAGAAGCTTTTTCCCAGAGTTAATGAGTCAATTACTAGGGGGCATAGATTTAAGTTGCGAGGGGCACAGCTAAAAAGTGCACAAAGCATATTTTTTACGCAGAGCGTAATGGGTACCTGGAACTCCTTGACAAGTGCATGAATAGGATTGGAATAAAGGGATATGGTTCTGGAAGGGTAGAGGATTTTAATTAAGTTGGGCAGCATGGTTGGTGCAGGTTTGGGGGGCCAAAGGGCCTGTTCTTGTGCTGTAATTTTCTTTGTTCTTTGTAAACAGCAAAAGGTAACTGGGGAGAGAATAGGGCCTTTTGAGGATCAGCAATGTGCAGATAGATCCAAAAGAGATTGGTGAGATTGTAAATGAATAATTCTCATCAGTATTTACTGTTGAGAAAACATGGACGATAGGGAACTTGGGGACATAAATAGTGATGTCTTGAAGAGTGTACACATAACAGTGAAGGAAGTACTGGAAGTCTTAAAGCTCATCAAGGTAGATAAATCCCCAAGACCTGATGAACATAGAACATTACAGCGCAGAACAGGCCCTTCGGTCTTCGATGTTGCGCCAACCAATTAGGAAAAAGCAATGACCCTCTAACCTAAACCATTCCCTTTTTGTCCATAGACTTATCTACTAACCTCTTAAACACCACCAAACTTGGCGCATCTACAACTGACGCAGGCAGGGCATTCCATACCCTTACCACCCTCTGGGTAAAGAACCTACCTCTGACATCCGTCCTATAACCACCACCCCTTAATTTAAAGCTATGTCCCCTCGTGCTAGCTTTCTCCATCCTAGGAAAAAGGCTATCACTGTCCACCCTATCTAAAACTCTAATCATCTTATATGTTTCAATAAGGTCTCCTCTTAGCCGCCTTCTTTCTAACGAAAACAACCTCAAATCCCTCAGCCTCTCTTCATAAGACCTGCCCTCCATACCAGGCAACATCCTGGTAAACCTCCTCTGTACCCTCTCCAATGCCTCCACATCTTTCTTATAATGTGGGGACCAGAACTGCACACAATACTCCAAGTGCGGCCGCACTAGAGTTTTGTACAGTTGCAACATGACGTTGCGGCTCCGAAATTCAATCCCCCTACCAATAAAAGCTAAGACTCCGTGTGCCTTCTTAACAACCTTATCGACTTGATAGAACATAGAACATTACAGCACAGAACAGGCCCTTCAGCCTTTGATGTTGCACCGACCAATATAAAAAGCATTGCCCCTCCAAACTAAACCATTCCCTTCTCTTCCATATACTTATCAACTAACCTCTTAAACGCCACCAAACTTGGCGCATCTACAACTGCTGCAGGCAGGGCATTCCACTCCCGAACCACCCTTTGATTGCCAACTTTCAGGAATCTATGCACATATACACCAAGATCCCTCTGTTCATCAACACTATTGAGAGTCCTACCATTAGCCCTATACTCTACACATTTGTTATTCCTGCCAAAGTGAATTACCTCACACTTTTCCACATTAAACTCCATTTGCCACCTCTCGGCCCAGCTCTGCAACTTGTCCAAGTCTCTCTGCAAACTATAACACCCCTCTTCACTATCTACCACTCCACCGACTTTAGTGTCATCTGCAAATTTACTAATCCATCCTTCAATACCCTCATCCAGATCATTTATAAAAATTACAAACAGCAGGGGGCCCAAAACAGATCCCTGAGGTACTCCAGTAGTAACCGAACTCCACAATGAATATCTTCCATCAACCACTACCCTCTGTCTTCTATCTGCTAGCCAATTCCTAATCCAATTAGCTAAATCACCCTCAATCCCATACATCTGCATTTTCTGCAGAAGCCTTCCATGTGCCACCTTATCGAACGCCTTACTAAAGTCCATATATACCACATCAACTGCCTTACCCCCATCCACCTCTTTGGTCACTTTTTCAAAAAACTCAATAAGGTTAGTAAGGCACGACCTACCCTTCACAAAACCATGCTGACTATCCCCAATCAATTCATTTCTCTCTAAATAACTATAAATCCTATTCCTAATAATTCTTTCCAATACTTTGCCCACAACAGAAGTAAGACTCACCGGTCTATAATTCCCAGGAAAGTCTCTATTCCCCTTCTTGAACAATGGGACCACATTCGCTATCCTCCAGTCTTCCGGCACTATACCCGTAACCAACGACAACCTGAAGATCAGAGCCAGAGGCTCTGCAATCGCCCTCTTGCCTCCCAGAGAATCCTAGGGTAAATCCTGTCCAGCCCAGGGGACTTATCTAACTTCAAACCCTCAAGAATATCTAGCACATCCTCCTTATCTACTTCAATACTTTCCAGTTGAAGTTATCCGAGGAAATTATGGGAGGCTAGGGAGGAAATTGCACGCCCCAAGCAAAGATATTTGCATCATTGATAGTCACAGTAAGATACCTGAAGATTGGAATGTGGCAAATATTATGCCTTTGTTAAAAAAGGGCTGCAGTGAGCCTCACATCTGTGGTGGTAAGTTGTTGGAACATATTTTGAGGCTCAGGATCTACACGCATTTAGAGATGCAAGAACTGATTAGGGGCAGTCAGCATGGCTGTTTGAGTGGAAAATCATGTCTCACAAATTTGATTGAATTTTTTAAAGGGGTAACCGAGAAGGGATGAATGAGGGCAGTGCAGTTGACGTTGTCTATATAGGTTTTAGCAAGGCCTTTGACAAGGTACCACAAGATTGTTGCATAAGATTAAATCTGGCAGAATCCAGGGTGAGATAGCTAAACAGACACAAAATTGGTGTGAAGGAAGGAGCCAGAGGGTGGTTGGAGAGGGTTATTTTTGAAACTGTGACCAGCTGTGTGCCTGAGGGATCAGTGCTGGATCCACTGTTATTTGTCCTTTATGTTCATGATTTGAATGAGAATTTAGGGGGCATCATTAGTAAGTTTGCAGATGACACCAAGATTTGTGGCATAGTGAACAGTGAAGAAGGTTATCTCGGATTGCAGTGGTATTTTGATCAATTGGGCTGATGAATGACAGATGGAGATTAATTTAGATAAATGCGAGGTGATTCATTTTGGTTGATTGAACCAGGGCAGCACTTACTCAATTAATGGTAGGGCATTCAGGAGAGTTATAGAACAGAGAGATCTAGCGGTACAGGTTCATAGCTCCTTGAAAATGGAGTCGCATGTGGACAGATTGATAAAGAAGGCATTCAGCATGCTTGGTTTCATTGGTGATGCTCGGTGGTCACCTATTCCCTTCCTTTCTCAAGTCCTTTCAGCTGTGGTATGACCGCCTCCCTAAATGTGCTATCCACAATGCTCTCAGACTCATGAATGTTGTATAGTGTCTCCAGCTGCTGTTCCAGCTCCAGAACTCATGCTTCCAGGAGCTGCAGTTGGCCACACTTCCTGCATACATGCAGTGCCCCAGACACTGGAAATGTGCCTGGGCTCCCACGTGGAGCAAGAAGAGTAGACCACAGCTTTGAGCTTTCCTACCATCACTAAACCCTTGAAATTTAAAAACTTTATCAGACTTTTGAAATAAGAAATATATCAAGTAATCTCTGCTCTTGTTTGTATAATGTCTTACAATTTAGTATGTATTTGTACATTTCCATTTCCTCCAAAACCAGTCCCAGTGTCCCAGAAATCTGAAACACTCCTGTACGTTAGCTGACTAGCGTATGACACTGATTGTAATCCCGAAATCATTACCTTTGAGGTCCGACTTTTCCGCTTGCTTCCTAACTCTCTATATTCTGCTTTCATCCTTTTTTACCTTTGTCCTTTTTACCAATGCGTGCCATGACAACTGGCTCAACTGTCATCTAACTTCTCCTGATGGCAAATCGTAGTTAGGTGAGTTTTAGATTAATTTGTATTTAGTGTTTTCTGTAGCCAGATAGAATCCTACAATGCAGAAGGAGACTATTCGGCCAATCGACCACGATCCCAGCCAGGCCCCATCCCCGTAACCCCACACGTTTCCCCTCAATCCTCTCATCTATACATGGACAATTTAGCATGGCTGATATAGCTAACTTGCATGTCTTTGGAATGTGGGAGGAAACTGGAGCACCTGGACAGAACCCATGAAGACACAAGGAGAAGATGCAAACTCTGCACAGACAGTGATCCAAGCCAGAAATCAAACCCAGGTCCCTGGAGCCTTGAGGCAGCAATGCTTGCCACTGTGCCATCGTGATGTCCACAAATAAGTGATGACACTCTTGTTGTTCGATGAGGACCTCTACTCCATTTGTCATTTTGAGACCGACTGTGCTGTGTCCAAAGATGACTGATCAGGTCATTTTGGGCATGGAATGTCCTGGCACATATGGGACAGACTTGTGTAGACAATGTAGTTGTTGCACTGATGGCAATTGTACTTAAGTTGTGATTCAGCAATACACCTTGTTTTGTGAACTTGACAGCCTTTGCGGATGAGGCAGCACCAGGTAGGGTGGTTTTCTGCCAGCATTTCCCAGGTGGTTGTGTCAATGTCAAGTGACTTCAGGAAGGCCTTGTGTGTGTCTTTGAAACGTTTCTTCTGCCCTTCATGCGAGCGTCTTCCAGCAGAGAGTTTCCCAAAAAGGAGCTGCTTGAGTATGCACTCATCTGACATATGGATGACATGACCTGTCCACCAGGTCTGTACTCTTATCAGCAGTGTGTGGACTGATGGTAAACTTTCTCGAGAGACAACGTCAGTGTCTGGTACTTTGTCTTGCCATCTAATGAATAATATTCTGCAAAGACAAGTCATGTAGAAATGATTGAGCTCTTTTGCATGCCTTGGATACACAGTCCATGTTTCACAGGCATACAGGAGGCTAGTGAGTACCATGGTGCTGCAGACCTTCAGTTTTATTGCTGGACTGATTCCTCGACAATCCCTTACAGTGGAGCGCAGTTAACCAAAACCAGAACTTGCCTTTGCTATTCTGCAGGTAACTTCTGTATCAATAGTCTCTGCTTGACAAAATCAAAACAGATACTATTTAAGACTGGGCACAATCTTACCACAGTAAGAAGTCTCAGAATACCAGGTTAGACTGTATCAATAGTGCTGCCAAGCTAAGTGAACTGGTCCACTGCTTGTAGTTTCTGCCCTTTGATTGTGATTATGGGTTCTGTGTACAGTGCGTGAGGAGCAGACTGGTGCATGACTTCGGTCTTTTTAATGCTGATGGTGAGTCCAAAGTTGTCACAAGCCGTGGAAAATTTGTTCATACTGACTTGCATCTCCAGTTGTGAGCCAGCATACAGGGTGCAGTCATCGGCAAAGAGGAAATCTCTCAGAGCAGTCTCCTTCACTTTGGTAATAGCTTGAAGTCTGCTCAGATTGAAGAGCTTCCCCTCCACTTTGTACTTGAGGCTGATTCCAGCAACACTGTCTTGGAAGCCATCATTCAGCATGGCAGTAAGCATCATACTGAACAGTCTGGGTGCGAGCACACAGCCCTGTTTGATGCTATTGGTGACTGGGAATGCCTCAGAGGATTCTCCGCCATCCAGTACTCTGGCCATCATGCCGTCATGGAACTGGTGTACCATCTGAATAAATTTAGAAGGACAGCCCAACATGATCCTCCACAGGCCTTGTCGGCTTGCAGTGTTGAAGGCTTTCACAGGGTCACCAAAGGTTGTGTAGAGCTTGCGATTCTGCCCCTGTTGCTTCTCTTGAAGTTGGCGAGCAGCAAAAATCATGTCAATAGTCCCACGACCTTTGCGGAAGCCACACTGTAACTCTGGAAGCAGGCCCAGCTCCAGATGAGTGACCAGACGATTTAACAAGACTCTTGCAAGTGTTTTTCCTGTGAAGGAAAGCAGTGAGATTCCTCGGTGGTTGTCGCATACTTGCCGATTGCCCTTCCTCTTGTAAAGGTGTACAATGGAAGCATCTTTAAGTTCCTGAGGAATGAATCCTTGCTTCCAAAAGGAACAACTTGGTGAACTTTTCGATAAGTGCAGGACCAGCAGCATATAAGACCTTTGCGGGTATGGTATCTGCACCTGGGGCTTTGCCACTGGATAGCTGGCTAACAGCTTTTGTGACTTCTGCTACAACCAGTGAATCATCCATGGCGCTGTTGATATCAACGTGGGCAATCCTGTCTATTGCCTCATCGTTAACAGATGACGGTCGGTTGGGGATGGCTTCAATGTGTTCGGCCCATCTTCATGATCTGAGCTTTGTCTGTCATGAGAGTTGTACCATCCGTACTTAGGAGGGAGGAACTCCCGAGAGATTGAAGTCTGCAGAGAGTGCCGAGGGCTTCATAGAACTGTTTCAAGTTGTTTCTATCAGCATATCCCTGTATTTCATCTGCCATGGCACTCAGCCAGACATTCTGCATTTTATGCAGTTTATTCTGGACTCTCCTGTGAGCACTGGTAAAAGCATTTTTCTTGGCAGCTGAAGATGGGTTGTTCTTACAGGCCCGATGAAGACGGTGCTTTTCAACAAGTGGCGGCTAAGAGGGGACCTAATCGAAACATATAAGATGATTAGAGGTATAGATAGGGTGGATAGTGATAGCCTTTTTCCTAGGATGGAAAAAGCTAGCACGAGGGGACACAGCTTTAAATTAAGGGGTGATAGTTATAGGACGGATATCAGAGGCAGGTTCTTTACCCAAAGGGTGGTTCGGGAGTGGAATGCCCTGCCTGCAGCAGTTGTAGATGCGCCAAGTTTGGTGGCGTTTAAGAGGTTAGTTGATAAGTATATGGAAGAGAAGGGAATGGTTTAGTTTGGAGGGGCATTGCTTTTTATATTGGTCGGCGCAACATCGAAGGCCGAAGGTCCTGTTCTGTGCTGTAATGTTCTATGTTCTATGTTCTAAGTAGAGCCTGTATCTTCTCATCATTCTCATTGAATCAGTCATGCTGCTTGCAGGGAGAGGGCCCAAGTATCTTCAGTGCAGGTGTATGGATACCATCCCTGAAGTGTTCCCAGCCGTCCTCAGCGCTGCCTGCAATGTGTAGGTCAGCAAGTTTGATTTCTAAGTCTTCAGCCAGTGTTGAAGCTATGCTGGGGCTCTTTAGCTTGGCCGCATTGATTCTTTTCATAACCTTGCTTCCTAGTGGTCGCCTCTTGGGTCTTATGCAGAGCCTCATTTTGGAGACAATGAGCTTGTGATCTGTCCAGCAGTCAGCACCACACACGGCCTTGGTCACTCTGACATCCTGCTTGTCTTTTCTGACAATGACATAGTCGAGAACATAGAACACTGCAGCAAAAACAGGCCCTTCGGCCCACAAGTTGTGCCAATCATATCAGTACCTACCAGGCCATAGAACTAACAGTAACTCCCAATCCCATTAAATCCCATGTACTCATCCAGAAGTCTCTTAAAAGACCCCAGCGACTTCGCCGCTACCACCACCGACGGCAGCCGAATCCATTCACTCACCACCCTCTGAGTGAAAAACTTACCTCTAACATCTCCAGATGCCAATGCTTAGAGAGGGCATACATTCATAGAACAATACAGCACAGAACAGGCCCTTCGGCCTTCGATGTTGTGCCGACCAAAATAAAAAGCAATGCCCCTCCAAACTAAACCATTCCCTTCTCTTCCATATACTTATCAATTAACCTCTTAAACGCCACCAAACTTGGCGCATCTACAACAGCTGCAGGCAGGGCATTCCACTCCCTAATCACTCTTTGAGTAAAGAACCTACCTCTGATATCCGTCCTATAACTATACCCCTTAATTTAAAGCTGTGTCCCCTCGTGCTAGCTTTCTCCATCCTAGGAAAAAGGCTATCACTGTCCACCCTATCTAAACCTCTAATCATCTTATATGCTTCAATAAGATCCCCTCTTAGCCGCCTCCTTTCTAACGAAAACAACCTCAAATCCTTCAACCTCTCTTCATAGGACCTGCCCTCCATACCAGGCAACATCCTGGTAAACCTCCTCTGTACCCTCTCCAATGCCTCCACATCTTTCTTATAATGTGGCGACCAGAACTGCACACAATACTCCAAGTGCGGCCGCACTAGAGTTTTGTACAGCTGCAACATGATGCTGCGGCTCCTAAATTCAATCCCCCTACCAATAAAAGCTAAGACTCCATATGCCTTCTTAACAACTTTATCCACTTGACTGCCTACTTTCAGGGATCTATTGACACATACACCAAGATCCTTCTGTTCCTCAACACTATTAAGAGCCCTACCATTAGCCCTATACTCTACACATTTATTGTTCCTGCCAAAGTGCATTACCTCACACTTTTCCACATTAAACTCCATTTGCCACCTCTCGGCCCAGCTCTGCAACTTGTCCAAGTCACTCTGTAAACTATAACACCCCTCTTCACTATCTACCACTCCACCAACTTTAGTGTCATCTGCAAATTTACTGATCCATCCCTCAATACCCTCATCCAGATCATTTATAAAAATTACAAACAGCAGGGGCCCCAAAACAGACCCCTGAGGCACACCACTCGTCACCGAACTCCACGATGAATATCTCCCATCAACCACCACCCTCTGTCTTCTATCTGCCAGCCAATTCCTAATCCAATTAGCTAAATCACCCTCTATTCCACACATCTGCATTTTCTGTAGAAGTCTTCCATGGGCCACCTTATCAAACGCCTTACTAAAGTCCATATATACTACATCAACCGCCTTACCCCCATCCACCTCTCTGGTCACTTTCTCAAAAAACTCAATGAGGTTAGTAAGGCATGACCTACCCTTCACGAAACCATGCTGACTATCCCCAATCAATTCATTTCTCTCTAAATAACTATAAATCCTATCCCTAATAATTCTCTCCAATACCTTGCCCACAACAGAAGTAAGACTCACTGGCCTATAATTCCCAGGAAGGTCTCTCTTCCCCTTCTTAAACAATGGGACCACATTCGCTATCCTCCAGTCCTCCGGAACCACACCCGTAACCAACGAGGACCTGAAGATCAGAGCCAGAGGCTCTGCAATCTCCTCTCTTGCCTCCCAGAGAATCCTAGGGTAAATCCCGTCCGGCCCAGGGGACTTATCCAACTTCAAACCCTCGAGAATTTCTAACACATCCTCCCTATCTACTACAATACTTCCCAATTTGCAACCCTGTACCTCAGTGCTCTCCATAGCTACATTTCCAGCACTCTGCGTGAATACCGAAGAGAAATATTTATTCAGTGCCTCACCAATCTCTTCAGGCTCCACGCACAACTTCCCACTGCTGTATATGACTGGCCCTAATCTTGCCCTAACCAATCTTCTATTCTTAACATATCGAAAGAAAGCTTTAGGATTCTCCTTAATCCTATCAGCCAACATCTTCTCGTGTCCCCTCTTAGCTCTCCTCAATTCACTTTTTACCTCCTTCCTGGCTAATCTATAGCTATCCATTGCACTATCTGAGCCTTCAAGCCTCATCCTGACTAAGCCTCCTTTTTCTTCTTAACCAGCAAATCAACTTTTTTCGTACACCAAGGCTCTCTTACTCGTCCATTTCCTCCCTGCCTGACAGGGACATACTTATCAAGGACTCGCAGCAGCTGCTCCTTGAATAAGCACCACATTCCAGATGTTCCCAGTCCCTGTAGTTCCCTAGTCCAATCTATGCACCCTAATTCTCTCCTGATGGCCTCATAATTACCCTTCCCCCAGCTATAACTACTGCCCCCAGCTTCATGCCTATCCCTGTCCATCACTAAGGTGAACGTAACCGAATTGTGGTCACTATCACCAAAATGTTCACTAACTTCCAAGCCTAACACCTGGTCTGGCTCATTGCCCAGCACCAAATCCAATGTAGCCTCACCTCTAGTTGGCCTATCTACATACTGAGTCAAAAAACCTTCCTGCACACTCTGTACGAAAACTGACCCCTCTAACGAGCTAGAGCTATAGCTATTCCAATCAATATTAGCAAAGTTAAAGTCCCCCATCACAATTACCCTACTACTTTCACTCCTAATCAGAATTGACTTCGCAATCCTTTCCTCAACCTCTCTAGAACTATTAGGAGGTCTGTAAAAGACTCCCAACAGGGTGACCTCTCCTCTCCTGTTTCTAATCTCAGCCCATACTACCTCAACAGACAAGTCCTCATCAAACTTCTTTTCGATCACCGTGATACAGTCTTTGACCAATAACGCCACTCCTCCCCCCCTTCTACCTCCTTCTCTACTCCGACTAAAGCATTTGTACCCCGGAACCTGCAACATCCATTCCTGTCCCTGCTCTACCCAAGTCTCTGAAATGGCCACAACATCGAAGTTCCAGGTACTGGTCCAAGCTGCAAGTTCCTCCCCCTTATTGCGAATACTCCTTGCATTAAAGTATACGCATTTCAAACCATGCCCCACCCCACCCGTACGCCGCTGTGTTTTACAACTCTCTTCTATAACCCCCTTACTCTCATCCCTCTCAGCACCCCAACTACTTAGGATCCCACCCCCCCCCCGAATCAGTTTAAAGCCCCCATCATAGCCTTAGCAAATTTTCCCCCCAAGATATTAGTCCCCCTCTGGTTCAGGTGTAGACCATCTCTCTTGAAGAGGTCCCACCTATCCCAGAATGAGTCCCAATTGTTAAGGAACCTGAACCCCTCCCTCCTGCACCATCCACGCAGCCATGAGTTCAAACTATCCCTTTCTCTGTTCATCTCTAAACTATCTCTTGGCACAGGCAAGAGTCCAGAGATAACCACTCTGCCTGTTATGGACCTAAGCTTCCACCCTAACTCCATAAATTTCTGTTTAATATCCCCTTCCCTTGTCCTACCTACATCATGTGTCCCCACATGAACTATGACTTGGGGCTGACTCCCCTCACCCTTAAGAATCTTAAAAACCCGATCTGCAACATCCTGGACCCCAGCCCCTGGGAGGCAACACACCAGCCCTGAGTCCTGTTTATTACTATTTACCCTCCTATCTGTCCCTCTAACTATGGAGTCTCCTATAACTAGGCCTAATCTCTTATTCCCCCCACCCACCTGAGCATTCTCAGCAGGCTCACCCCCAGAGACCTGCTCCCTTTGGTCAGCTCCAGTTGATTCTTCCTCAACTGTAGCCTCCAAGACAGAAAATTTATTTTGGAGGGGAACAGCCCCAGGGGATTGTCTCCCCGATTGCTTCTTACCCCTCCTCCTAATAGTTACCCAATTATCACTTTTAGGAGTTACAATCTCTTTGTTACTCCTGCCTATATCCTCCTCAACATCTTGAATTACCCTGAGCTCCTCTAATTCCAGCTCCAGCTCCCTAACACGATCCTCAAGGAGCTGCAAATGTGCACACTTCCTGCAGGTGTAATCAGCAGGAACACTACTGGTATCCCTCACCTCATACATACCGCAGGAGGTGCAACGTAGTGCCTGCACTGCCATCACTGTTACTTTAATTTCCAGGAGAGAAAAAAAAACTTCACACACACTTTTATTATTAGGTTAGAGGAGGGGGGAGGGTGGGATACTCTACCTGTGTAGAGTATCGGGTTTCCTCTCTGGACCAATTTATAGATGTAAAGATGCCGGCGTTGGATTGGAGTGGTAAGAACTCAGTAAGAATTTAGCAACACCAATTATTAATCCAACCGATTTATTTGATAGTAAAATAGCGAGCTTTCAACACTCCCGTGTCTTCATCAGGCAAGTGCAGTGTTCTGGTCTGCAATAGCACACATCAGCACAGACAGTCAGAGATTGCTGATTAGAATGCGAATCCTTACATCTAACGCTATTCAAGTGTTAAAGTGGCTAACAATGTGTGTGAAGGGATCCTGAGCATTGTTAGAGAATTGTGTATTTTCTCCAGACAGCACAGTAAGTGAGGTTTTTTGCTAACCCAGGCAAGTTACGGGGGTTACAGATAGTGTGTCATGAAGCCAAGATCCTGTTAAGACCGTCCTCATGTGTGCGGAGCTTGGCTATCAGTCTCTGCTCAGCGACTCTGCGCTGTCGTGTATCACGAAAGCCCCCTTGAAGAACATTTACCCGCAGGTCGGAGGCCGAATGCCCATGACTGCTGAAGTGTTCGCCCACAGGAAGGGAACTGTTTTGCCTGGTGATTGTTGAGCGATGCTCATTCATCCGCTGTCGTAGTGTCTGCATGGTCTCCCCAATATACCATGCTTCGGGACATCCTTTCTTGCAACGTATTAGGTAGACAACGTTGGCCGAGTTGCAAGAGTATGTACCGTGTACCTGGTGAATGGTATCCTCACGTTTGATGATGTCGTCCATGTCTATGATCTGGCATGTCTTGCAGAGGTTGCTGTGGCAGGGTT
The DNA here is from genome assembly GCA_024679065.1 of Sphyrna mokarran. NCBI lineage: Eukaryota > Metazoa > Chordata > Chondrichthyes > Carcharhiniformes > Carcharhinidae > Sphyrna > Sphyrna mokarran. Next base: position 364,467 of record JAGIQG010000006.1, read on the forward strand.
GTGTGGTATTGTGGTCACTGTTCTCCTGAAGGTTGGGTAGTTTGCTGCGAACAATGATCTGTTTGAGGTTGTGCGGTTGTCTGAAAGCAAGAAGTGGGGGGGTGGGGATGGCCCTAGCGAGATGTTCATCGTCATCAATGATATGTTGAAGACTCCGGAGAAGATGTCGTAGCTTCTCCGCTCCGGGGAAGTACTGGACAACAAAGGGTACTCTGTCCACCGTGTCCCGTGTTCGTCTTCTGAGGAGATCAGTGCGGTTTATCGTTGTGGCACGTTGGAACTGTCGATCGATGAGTCGAGCGCCATATCCTGTTCTCACGAGGGCATCCTTCAGTGTCTGGAGGTGTCTGTCACGATCCTCCTCATCTGAGCAAATTCTGTGTATACGGAGGGCTTGTCCATAGGGAATGGCTTCTTTAACGTGTCTAGGGTGGAAGCTGGAGAAGTGGAGCATTGTGAGGTTGTCTGTCGGTTTGCGGTACAGTGAGGTGCTGAGGTGACCGTCCTTGATGGAGATGCGTGTGTCCAAGAATGCAACTGATTCTGGAGAATAGTCCATGGTGAGTCTGATGGTGGGATGGAACTTGTTGATATCATCATACAGTTGTTTCAATGATTGTTCACCATGAGTCCAAAGGAAAAAGATGTCATCAATGTATCTAGTATATAACCTTGGTTGGAGATCTCGTGTGGTGAAGAAGTCTTGTTCGAACCTGTGCATGAAGATGTTGGCATACTGAGGTGCGAATTTGGTCCCCATGGCTGTTCCGTGTGTCTGGATGAAAAGCTGATTGTTGAAGGTGAAGACATTGTGGTCCAAGATGAAGCGGATGAGTTGTAAAATTGCATCCGGAAACTGGCAGTTGTTGGCATTGAGTACTGAGGCAGTTGCAGCAATACCATCGTCGTGGGGGATGTTGGTGTAGAGCGCCGAGACATCCATTGTGACAAGGAGTGTCCCTGTTTCTACTGCTCCATGTGTGCTGAGTTTCTGCAGGAAGTCCGTAGTGTCAAGACAAAAGCTGGGGGTTCTTTGTACGATGGGTTTCAGGATGCGCTCGATATAGCCGGAGAGGTTCTCACACAGGGTCCCATTGCCAGATACGTGGGACGGCCGGGTATGTTTGCCTTGTGTATCTTTGGGAGGCAGTAGAGATCTCCATGCGGGGAGTAATTGGAGTGGAATGAGAGCCCGGAGGGTGTTCTGAAGGTCCGGATCAAGGTTTCGATCAGAGTGTTGAGTTGATGAGTGTGTTCTTTGGTCGGATCTGCTGGTAACTGTCTGTAGTGTTTCACATTGTTTAGTTGTCAGTACACTTCTTCACAGTAGTCCGTTCTGTTCAGTATGACGTGGCGCCTTCTTTGTCTGCTGGTTTGATGACAATGTTGCGGTTGGTCTTGAGAGCACGGATGGCCTTGCTTTGTGCTTGGGTGATATTCGGGACTGTCTTGTAAGTGCGGTTGATGAATCTGGTGTTCACGCACCTCCTGATGGCTTGGGCATACATGTCCAGTTGGGGGCAGCAGCCTTCCGGAGGAGTCCAATTGAATTCATTCCTCTTCGCCCCACCAAGTGCACCCCTTAACCCTGACATTCCAGACATGCCCGACGCTCTGTGTGGCCATAAGTGAAAATGTGCTATGGTGCCACACACAGATTGAGTTATTGAAGTAGGAGTGTTTTGTGTGCCAGAGTGTGCTCAATTCTTGGTGATTACTGAAGCTCCTTCTCTTTCCGGTATGGTGGAGAAGCACAGATCGATTTCCTGCAGCCTTCAGCCCAGTAATTTGGGCACACCTTCCGCCTTCTCCACATTCAGGTTATTTTGGCTCTTCTTTTTTGGCATAAGGAATTGGGCTGTAGTGTTTCTTCTCTGCTTGTAAACAGAGTCCATAGAATGTGGAATTTTTTATGACTTGTAATTTGGATTTTATGTTGCAATGGAAAGAATGAATACAGGCTGTTGTTGAGTCCTTCATTCTCTTGTATTTTTTCACGGGATTTGGCCAGCATTTATTGTCCACTCCTCATTGGTCCATCTAAAAAATACATTTTACAACTCAACCAACTTTCTTCAAGTGTCTTCTCAGTTGTCAAAGGGCAACAGGCACATGAGAACTCCATCACCAAGCCACACACCGTCCTGACTTGGAACTATAATGTTGTTTCTTCACTCTCACTAGATCAGTATCATAACAGGACAACAGATAGGAGTAAGAATAAGCACTTGGCCCATCGAGCTTGTTGCACCATTCAATAATATCATGGTTTATCTGATACATAGAAATATGTAGAACGTTACAGCGCAGTACAGGCCCTTTGGCCCTCGAATTAGTGGAACCAATCTAATGACCCTCTAACCTAACCTATTCCAATATTATCCATATGCCTATCCACTGACCATTTCAACACCCTTAAAGTTGGCGAGTCCACAACTGCTGCAGGCAGGGCATTTAATGCCCTTAGTACCCTCTGAGTAAAGAACTTACTCTGACATCCGTCCTATAACTACCGGTCCTCAATTTAAAGCTATGTCCTTTCGTGTTAGCCATCACCATCCGAGGGAAAATGGCTCTCACTGTCACCCTATCTAACCCTCTGATCATCTTGTATGCCTCAATTAGGTCACTCTTAATTTTCTTCTTTCCAACAAAAATAACCTCAAGTTCCTCAGCCTTCCCTCCATACCAGGCAACATCCTGGTAAACCTCCTCTGCACTCTCTCCAATGCCCCCACATCTTTCTTATAATGTGGCGACCAGAACTGTACACAATACTCCAAATGCGGCCGCACCAGAGTTTTGTACAGTTGCACCATGACCTTCCAGTTCCGGAATTCAATCCCTCTACCAATAAAAGCTAACACACCTTACGCCTTCTTAACAACCTTATCAACCTGGGTGCCAGAAAAACTACAGCACGATAGAGGCCCTTTGGCCCACAAAGTTGTGCTGAACATGTCCCTGAACATGTCCCTGGAGGATAGCGAATGTGGTCCCATTGTTCAAGAAGGGGAAGAGAGAGTTTCCGGGGAATTATAGGCCGGTGAGTCTTACGTCTGTTGTGGGCAAAGTATTGGAGAGAATTATTAGGGATAGGATTTATAGTTACATAGAACATAGAACATTACAGCACAGAACAGGCCCTTCGGCCTTCGATGTTGTGCCGACCAAAATAAAAAGCAATGCCCCTCCAAACTAAACCATTCCCTTCTCTTCCATATACTTATCAATTAACCTCTTAAACGCCACCAACTTGGCGCATCTACAACAGCTGCAGGCAGGGCATTCCACTCCCTAATCACTCTTTGAGTAAAGAACCTACCTCTGATATCCGTCCTATAACTCATACCCCTTAATTTAAAGCTGTGTCCCCTCGTGCTAGCTTTCTCCATCCTAGGAAAAAGGCTATCACTGTCCACCCTATCTAAACCTCTAATCATCTTATATGCTTCAATAAGATCCCCTCTTAGCCGCCTCCTTTCTAACGAAAACAACCTCAAATCCTTCAACCTCTCTTCATAGGACCTGCCCTCCATACCAGGCAACATCCTGGTAAACCTCCTCTGTACCCTCTCCAATGCCTCCACATCTTTCTTATAATGTGGGGACCAGAACTGCACACAATACTCCAAGTGCGGCCGCACTAGAGTTTTGTACAGTTGCAACATGATGCTGCGGCTCCTAAATTCAATCCCCCTACCAATAAAAGCTAAGACTCCATATGCCTTCTTAACAACTTTATCCACTTGACTGCCTACTTTCAGGGATCTATTGACACATACACCAAGATCCTTCTGTTCCTCAACACTATTAAGAGCCCTACCATTAGCCCTATACTCTACACATTTATTGTTCCTGCCAAAGTGCATTACCTCACACTTTTCCACATTAAACTCCATTTGCCACCTCTCGGCCCAGCTCTGCAACTTGTCCAAGTCCCTCTGCAAACTATAACACCCCTCTTCACTATCTACCACTCCACCGACTTTAGTGTCATCTGCAAATTTACTAATCCATCCTTCAATACCCTCATCCAGATCATTTATAAAAATTACAAACAGCAGGGGCCCCAAAACAGATCCCTGAGGTACACCACTAGTAACCGAACTCCACGATGAATATCTCCCATCAACCACCACCCTCTGTCTTCTATCTGCCAGCCAATTCCTAATCCAGTTAGCTATAGTTATTTAGAGAGAAATGAATTGATTGGAGATAGTCAGCATGGTTTTGTGAAGGGTAGGTCGTACCTTACTAACCTTATTGAGTTTTTTGAAAAAGTGACCAAAGAGGTGCATGGGGGTAAGGCAGTTGATGTGGTATATGTGGACTTTAGTAAGGCGTTCGATAAGGTGGCACATGCAAGGCTTCTGCAGAAAACGCAGATGTATGGGATTGAGGGTGATTTAGCTAATTGGATTAGGAATTGGCTAGCAGATAGAAGGCAGAGGGTGGTGGTTGATGGGAGATATTCATTGTGGAGTTCGGTTACTAATGGTGTACCACAGGGATCTGTTTTGGGGCCCCTGCTGTTTGTAATTTTTATAAATGATCTGGATGAGGGTATTGAAGGATGGATTAGTAAATTTGCGGATGACACCAAAGTCGGAGGAGTGGTAGATAGTGAAGAGGGGTGTTATAGTTTGCAGAGAGACTTGGACAAGTTGCAGAGCTGGGCCGAGAGGTGGCAAATGGAGTTTAATGTGGAAAAGTGTGAGGTAATTCACTTTGGCAGGAATAACAAATGTGTAGAGTATAGGGCTAATGGTAGGACTCTCAATAGTGTTGATGAACAGAGGGATCTTGGTGTATGGATAGCTATAGATTAGCTAGGAAGGAGGTAAAAAGTGAATTGAGGAGAGCTAAGAGGGGACACGAGAAGATGTTGGCTGATAGGATTAAGGAGAATCCTAAAGCTTTCTTTCGATATGTTAAGAATAGAAGATTGGTTAGGGCAAGATTAGGGCCAGTCATAGATAGCAGTGGGAAGTTGTGCGTGGAGCCTGAAGAGATTGGCGAGGCACTGAATAAATATTTCTCTTCGGTATTCACGCAGAGTGCTGGAAATGTAGCTGTGGAGAGCACTGAGGTACAGGGTTGCAAATTGGGGAGTATTGTAGTAGATAGGGAGGATGTGTTAGAAATTCTCGAGGGTTTGAAGTTGGATAAGTCCCCTGGGCCGGACGGGATTTACCCTAGGATTCTCTGGGAGGCAAGAGAGGAGATTGCAGAGCCTCTGGCTCTGATCTTCAGGTCCTCGTTGGTTACGGGTGTGGTTCCGGAGGACTGGAGGATGGCGAATGTGGTCCCATTGTTTAAGAAGGGGAAGAGAGACCTTCCTGGGAATTATAGGCCAGTGAGTCTTACTTCTGTGGTGGGCAAGGTATTGGAGAGAATTATTAGGGATAGGATTTATAGTTATTTAGAGAGAAATGAATTGATTGGGGATAGTCAGCATGGTTTCGTGAAGGGTAGGTCATGCCTTACTAACCTCATTGAGTTTTTTGAGAAAGTGACAGAGAGGTGGATGGGGGTAAGGCGGTTGATGTAGTATATATGGACTTTAGTAAGGCTTTTGATAAGGTGGCCCATGGAAGACTTCTACAGAAAATGCAGATGTGTGGAATAGAGGGTGATTTAGCTAATTGGATGAGAAATTGGCTGGCAGATAGAAGACAGAGGGTGGTGGTTGATGGGAGATTTTCATCGTGGAGTTCGGTGACGAGTGGTGTGCCTCAGGGGTCTGTTTTTGGGGCCCCTGCTGTTTGTAATTTTTATAAATGATCTGGATGAGGGTATTGAGGGATGGATCAGTAAATTTGCAGATGACACTAAAGTCGGTGGAGTGGTAGATAGTGAAGAGGGGTGTTATAGTTTACAGAGAGACTTGGACAAGTTGCAGAGCTGGCCCGAGAGGTGGCAAATGGAGTTTAATGTGGAAAAGTGTGAGGTAATGCACTTTGGCAGGAACAATAAATGTGTAGAGTATAGGGCTAATGGTAGGGCTCTTAATAGTGTTGAGGAACAGAAGGATCTTGGTGTATGTGTCAATAGATCCTGAAAGTAGGCAGTCAAGTGGATAAAGTTGTTAAGAAGGCATATGGAGTCTTAGCTTTTATTGGTAGGGGGATTGAATTTAGGAGCCGCAGCATCATGTTGCAACTGTACAAAACTCTAGTGCGGCCGCACTTGGAGTATTGTTTGCAGTTCTGGTCGCCACATTATAAGAAAGATGTGGAGGCATTGGAGAGGGTACAGAGGAGGTTTACTAGGATGTTGCCTGGTATGGAGGGCAGGTCCTATGAAGAGAGGTTGAAGGATTTGAGGTTGTTTTCGTTAGAAAGGAGGCGGCTAAGGGGGGATCTTATTGAATCATATAAGATAATTAGAGGTTTGGATAGGGTGGACAGTGATAGCCTTTTTCCTAGGATGGAAAAAGCTAGCAAGAGGGGACACAACTTTAAATTAAGGGGTATGAGTTATAGGACGGATATCAGAGGTAGGTTCTTTACTCAAAGAGTGATTAGGGAGTGGAATGCCTGCCTGCAGCTGTTGTAGATGCGCCAAGTTTGGTGGCGTTTAAGAGGTTAGTTGATAAGTATATGGATGAGAAGAGAATGGTTTAGTTAGGAGGGGCATTGCTTTTTATTTTGGTCGGCACAACATCGAAGGCCGAAGGGCCTGTTCTGTGCTGTGTTGTTCTATGTTCTATGTGTGCATAGATCCCTGAAAGTTGGCAATCAAGTTAGAACATAGAACATTACAGCACAGAACAGGCCCTTCGGCCTTCGTTGTTGCGCCGACCAATATAAAAAGCAATGCCCCTCCAAACTAAACCATTCCCTTCTCTTCCATATACTTATCAACTAACCTCTTAAACGCCACCAAACTTGGCGAATCTACAACTGCTGCAGGCAGGGCATTCCACTCCCGAACCACCCTTTGGGTAAAGAACCTACCTCTGATATCCTTCCTATAACTATCACCCCTTAATTTAAAGCTGTGTCCCCTCGTGCTAGCTTTCTCCATCCTAGGAAAAAGGCTATCACTGTCCACCCTATCTAAACCTCTAATCATCTTATATGTTTCGATTAGGTCCCCTCTTAGCCGCCTCCTTTGATAAGGAGTTGATATCCAAGTTGATAAGGTTGTTAAGAAGGCATACAGAGTCTTAGCTTTTATTGGTAGGGGGATTGAATTTCGGAGCCACAACGTCATGTTGCAACTGTACAAAACTTTAGTGCGGCCGCACTTGGAGTATTGTGTACAGTTCTGGTCCCCGCATTACAAGAAAGATGTGGAGGCATTGGAGAGGGTACAGAGGAGGTTTACCAGGATGTTGCCTGGTATGGAGGGCAGGTCTTATGAAGAGAGGCTGAGGGATTTGAGGTTGTTTCCGTTAGAAAGAAGGCGGCTAAGAGGAGACCTTATTGAAACATATAAGATGATTAGAGGTTTAGATAGGGTGGACAGTGATTGCCTTTTTCCTAGGATGGAGAAAGCTAGCACGAGGGGACATAGCTTTAAATTAAGGGATGGTAGTTATAGGACGGATGTCAGAGGTAGGTTCTTTACCCAGAGGGTGGTAAGGGTATGGAATGCCTTTCCTGCGTCAGTTGTAGATGCGCCAAGTTTGGTGGCGTTTAAGAGGTTAGTAGATAAGTTTATGGATGAAAGGGGAATGGTTTAGATTAGGGGGTCACTGCTTGTTCCTAATTGGTCGGCGCAACATCAAAGGCCAAAGTTGCCTGTTCTGCGCTGTAATGTTCTATGTTCTACCTCAGAGATTACTAAGCTTACCTATAACCCCCTATCTTATGAAGTTCCATGTACTCGTCTAAAAGTCTCTTAAAATATCCTATGGAATCTGCCTCCACCACCATTGCCAGCAACCCATTCCATGCACTCACCACCCTCTGAGTGAAAAACTTATCCCTGACATCTTCTCTGTACTTACTCCTCAGCATCTTAAACCTGTGTCCTCTTGTGGCAACCATTTCTGCTCTGGGAAAAAACCTCTTGACTATCCGCTTGATCAGTATGTCTCAACATCTTATGTACCTCTATCAGGTCACCCCTCGTCCTTCGTCTCTCGAAGGAGAAAAGGCCGAGCTCCCTCAACCTATCCTCATGGCGTGCTTCCCAATCCAGGCAACATCAACCTGCGCAGCTGCTTTTGAGTGTCCTGTGAATTCGGACCCCAAGATCCTTCTGATCTTCCACGCTGCAAAGAGTCCTACCTTTAATATTATATTCTGCCATCCTATTTGACCTGCCAAAATGAATCACTTAAAGAACAAAAAACAAAGAACAAAACAGCACAGGAAACAGGTCCTTTGGCCCAACGAGCCCACGCCGCCACCTTGATGTTCCCACTTCTACCCATGATCCCTGTTTATGTTTATAGATCTATGCATTGGAACCAAATGTGTGAGACAATTTAGGGAGAAGTTGTTTTGCCAGTCAACCTAAGAGCACATCTTTGGGGTGTGGGAGGAAATCGGAGCCCCCGGAGAAAACCCACGCAAGCACGGGGAGAATGCGCAAATTCCCACAGACACAGGTCCAAATCCATGTATCTGCACAGCGATAGTCACTGAGCTGTGGTGTTGCCCGTCAAACGGTCCAGGTCAAGCATACACTTCATAGTTATCTGCGAGTCCTTGATAAGTATGTCCCTGTCAGGCAGGGAGGAAATGGACGAGTAAGAGAGCCTTGGTGTACGAAAAGAGTTGATTTGCTGGTTAAGAAGGAAAAGGAGGCTTATGTCAGGATGAGGCTTGAAGGCTCAGGTAGTGCAATGGATAGCTATAGATTAGCTAGGAAGGAGGTAAAAAGTGAATTGAGGAGAGCTAAGAGGGGACACGAGAAGATGTTGGCTGATAGGATTAAGGAGAATCCTAAAGCTTTCTTTCGATATGTTAAGAATAGAAGATTGGTTAGGGCAAGATTAGGGCCAGTCATAGACAGCAGTGGGAAGTTGTGCGTGGAGCCTGAAGAGATTGGTGAGGCACTGAATAAATATTTCTCTTCGGTATTCACGCAGAGTGCTGGAAATGTAGCTATGGAGAGCACTGAGGTACAGGGTTGCAAATTGGGAAGTATTGTAGTAGATAGGGAGGATGTGTTAGAAATTCTCGAGGGTTTGAAGTTGGATAAGTCCCCTGGGCCGGACGGGATTTACCCTAGGATTCTCTGGGAGGCAAGAGAGGAGATTGCAGAGCCTCTGGCTCTGATCTTCAGGTCCTCGTTGGTTACGGGTGTGGTTCCGGAGGACTGGAGGATAGCGAATGTGGTCCCATTGTTTAAGAAGGGGAAGAGAGACCTTCCAGGGAATTATAGGCCAGTGAGTCTTACTTCTGTTGTGGGCAAGGTATTGGAGAGAATTATTAGGGATAGGATTTATAGTTATTTAGAGAGAAATGAATTGATTGGGATAGTCAGCATGGTTTCGTGAAGGGTAGGTCATGCCTTACTAACCTCATTGAGTTTTTTGAGAAAGTGACCAGAGAGGTGGATGGGGGTAAGGCGGTTGATGTAGTATATATGGACTTTAGTAAGGCTTTTGATAAGGTGGCCCATGGAAGACTTCTACAGAAAATGCAGATGTGTGGAATAGAGGGTGATTTAGCTAATTGGATTAGGAATTGGCTGGCAGATAGAAGACAGAGGGTGGTGGTTGATGGGAGATATTCATCGTGGAGTTCGGTGACGAGTGGTGTGCCTCAGGGGTCTGTTTTGGGGCCCCTGCTGTTTGTAATTTTTATAAATGATCTGGATGAGGGTATTGAGGGATGGATCAGTAAATTTGCAGATGATACTAAAGTTGGTGGTGTGGTAGATAGTGAAGAGGGGTGTTTTAGTTTACAGAGTGACTTGGACAAGTTGCAGAGCTGGGCCGAGAGGTGGCAAATGGAGTTTAATGTGGAAAAGTGTGAGGTAATGCACTTTGGCAGGAACAATAAATGTGTAGAGTATAGGGCTAATGGTAGGGCTCTTAATAGTGTTGAGGAACAGAAGGATCTTGGTGTATGTGTCAATAGATCCCTGAAAGTAGGCAGTCAAGTGGATAAAGTTGTTAAGAAGGCATATGGAGTCTTAGCTTTTATTGGTAGGGGGATTGAATTTAGGAGCCGCAGCATCATGTTGCAACTGTACAAAACTCTAGTGCGGCCGCACTTGGAGTATTGTGTGCAGTTCTGGTCGCCACATTATAAGAAAGATGTGGAGGCATTGGAGAGGGTACAGAGGAGGTTTACCAGGATGTTGCCTGGTATGGAGGGCAGGTCCTATGAAGAGAGGTTGAAGGATTTGAGGTTGTTTTCGTTAGAAAGGAGGCGGCTAAGAGGGGATCTTATTGAAGCATATAAGATGATTAGAGGTTTAGATAGGGTGGACAGTGATAGCCTTTTCCTAGGATGGAGAAAGCTAGCACGAGGGGACACAGCTTTAAATTAAGGGGTATGAGTTATAGGACGGATATCAGAGGTAGGTTCTTTACTCAAAGAGTGATTAGGGAGTGGAATGCCCTGCCTGCAGCTGTTGTAGATGCGCCAAGTTTGGTGGCGTTTAAGAGGTTAATTGATAAGTATATGGAAGAGAAGGGAATGGTTTAGTTTGGAGGGGCATTGCTTTTTATTTTGGTCGGCACAACATCGAAGGCCGAAGGGCCTGTTCTGTGCTGTATTGTTCTATGTTCTATGTTCTATGTTATCTGGGTTGAACTCCATCTGCCACTTCTCCATTCAGTCTTGCATCCTATCAATGTCTCGCTGTAACTTCTGACAGCCCTCTACATAATCCATAGCACTTCCAACCTTTGTGTCTTCAGCAAACTTACCAACCCATCCCTCCAACTCCTCATCCAGGTCATTTCATAAAAATCATGAAGAGTAAGGGTCTCAGAACAAATCCCTTGACCACTCCACTAGTGACTGACCTCTATGCAGAATATGATCCATCTACAACCACTCTTGGTCTTCTGCGGGCAAGCCAGTTTTGAATTCACAAAGCAATGTCCCCTTGGATTCCTTTCACTTTTTCAATAAGCCTTGCATGGGGCATCGTATCAAATGCCTTGCTGAACTCCATATAAACTAGATCTACTGCCCTTCTTTCATCAATGTGTTTTGTCACAAAGGAACATAAGAAATAGAAGCAGGAGTTGGCCATCCAGCCCCTCGAGCCTGCCCCACCATTCAGTAAGATCAAGGCTGATCTGTAGTGGTTCAATACGACTTTCCCGCTTTCTCCCCTAACCCTTAATTCCCTTGTCAATCAAAAACCTATCCACTCTTGACTTGAACATATTCAGCGAGGAAGCCTCCACCATCAGGCAGAGAATTCCAAAGATTCACCACCCTTTGCATGAAGAAATTCCTCCTCAACTCTGATCTGAATTGCCATCCCCTAATCTTGAGGCTGTGCCCTCTATTCCCACTATCTTCGCTAAGCGGGAAGAGTTTCACAACCTCGATCTTATCTATCCCCTTCATTATCTTATACGTCTGTATAAGATCCCCTCTTAGCCTTCTAAACTCCAAAGAGTACAAACCTAGCCTATTCAGTCTATCCTCATAATCAAACGCCCTCATCTCTGGTATGAGCCTAGTAAACCTTCTCTGCACCCCTTCCACGGCCAATATATCCTTCCTCAAGTGCGGCCGCACTTGGAGTTTTGTGTACAGTTCTGGTCCCCACATTATAAGAAAGATGTGGAGGCGTTGGAGAGGGTACAGAGGAGGTTTACCAGGATGTTGCCTGGTATGGAGGGCATGTCTTATGAGGAGAGGCTGAGGGATTTGAGGTTGTTTTCGTTAGAAAGGAGGAGGCTAAGAGGGGACCTGACCGAAACATATAAGATGATTAGAGGTTTAGATAGGGTGGACAGTGATAGCCTTTTTCCTAGGATGGAGAAAGCTAGCACGAGTGGACACAGCTTTAAATTAAGGGGTGATAGTTATAGGACGGATATCAGAGGTAGGTTCTTTACCCAGAGGGTGGTTAGGGTGTGGAATGCCCTGCCTGCGGCAGTTGTAGATGTGCCAAGTTTGGTGGCGTTTAAGAAGTTAGTAGATAAGTTTATGGACGAAAAGGGAATGGTTTAGGTTAGAGGGTCATTGCTTTTTCTTAATTGGTCGGCACAACATCGAAGGCCGAAGGGCCTGTTCTGTGCTGTAATGTTCTATGTTCAAATGTGGTGACCAAAACTGCACACAGTACTCCAGCTGCGGCCTCACCAGTACCCTATACAGCTGCAACAGAACCTCCCTACTTTTATATTCTATCCCCCTAGCTATAAAGGCCAACATTGCATTCGCCTTCTTAATCACCTGCTGCACCTCCATACTGTGTTTTTGCCACCTTCAAAAAATTCAATCCTACTCGTAAGCCATAATCTGCTTTTAACAAAGCCATGCTGACTATTCTTAATCATGTTTTATCTTTCCAAATGGTCATAAATCCTGCCTCTCGGGATCTTTTCCATCAAATTACCAACTACTGAGGTTACACTCACTGGTCTATAATTTCCAGGGCTATCTCTTCTCTCTTTCTTGAATAAAGGAACAACATCCGCAATCTTCCACAACCTCTCCCGTCTCCATTGATGATGCAAAGATCATCACCAGAGGCTCAGCAATCTTCTTCCTCGCCTCCCACAGAACCTGGGGTACATCCCATCTGATCCTGATGACTTAGCTAACTTTATTCTTTTCAAAAGCTCCAACACATCCTCTTTCTTAATATCCAGATGCTGAAGCTTTTCAGTCAGCTGTAAGTCTGCACTACAACCACCAAAATCCTTTTCCATAGTGAATACTGAAGTAAAGTATTCATGAAGTATCTCTGCTATTTCTTCCAGTTCCATACAAACTTTCCCACCATCACACTTGATAGGTCCTATTCTTCACATACTCTTCACAAACTTGCAAAACGCCTTGAGGTTTTCCTTAATCCTGCCTGCCAAGGCCTTCTCATGACCCCTTCACGCTCCCCTAATTTCCTTCTTAAGATCCTTCCTATTAGCCATATACTCTTCTCGATCTCTAACATTACCTACCTTTCTGAACCTTTTATAAGCTTTACTTCTTGACTAAATTCATTACAGCCTTTGTACACCATAGTTCTTGTAACCTACCATCACTTCCCTGTCTCATTGGAACGTTGCTATGCAGAACTCTAGACAAATATTCTCTGAAAATTTGCCTCATTTCTTCTGTACATTTCCCTGAGAAAACCTCTTTCCAATTTAAGTCTCTAATTTCCTGTCTGATAGCCTCATAATTCCCCTTTCTCCAATTAAATACTTTTCTAACTTGTCTGATCCTATCTCTCTCCAGTGGTAATGTAAATGAGATCGAATTATGATCACTATCTCCAAAATGCTCTCCTAATGAGTGATCTGACACCTGACCAGGTTCATTTCTTAATACCGAATCAAATACAGCTTCTCTTATCCACATACTGTGTCAAGAAACCCTCCTGAACACACCTAACAAACTCCCCATCTAAACCTCTTACCCTAGCGGGATTCCAATCAATATTTGGAAAATTAAAATCTCCCATCACGACAACTCTTCATTATTACACTTTACCAGCCTCTGCTTCCCAATCTACTCCTCAACATCCCTGTTGCTATTGGACAACCTATAGGAAAGTTATTGATCCCTTCCTGTTCCTAATCTCCACCCACAGAGACAATCCCTCCACGGTGTCCACCTTCTCTACAGCCATGACACGATCTCTGATCAATACTGCCAGTCCCCCACCTCTTTTTCCTCCCTTCCTGTTCTCTCTGAAACCTGGCACTTAGAACATAGAACAATACAGCACAAACAGGCCCTTCGGCCCATGAGTTGCGCCAATCACATCTACCAATCCACAGACCTATCTATAACCCCCTATCCTATTCTTTTCCATATACTCATCCAGAAGTCTCTTAAAAGACCCCAGTGAGTTTGCCTCAACAACCTCCGACGGCAGTCGGTTCCATTCACTCACCACCCTCTGAGTGAAAAACCTACCCCTGACATCCCCTCTGTATTTGCTTCCCTGCACCTTAAATCTGTGTCCTCTTGTAGTGACTATTTCCATTCAGGGAAATAGTCTCTGAGAATCCACCGTATGTATTCCTCTCAACATTTTATAAACCTCTATCAGGTCACCTCTCAACCTATGTCTCTCCAGTGAGAAGAGTCCCAGATCCCTCAACCTACCTCACCTTGCAGCTTGGACCAGTACCTGGAACTTCGATGTTGTGGCCATTTCAGAGACTTGGGTAGAGCAGGGACAGGAATGGATGTTGCAGGTTCCGGGGTACAAATGCTTTAGTCGGAGTAGAGAAGGGGGTAGAAGGGGGGGAGGAGTGGCGTTACTGGTCAAAGACTGTATCACGGTGATCGAAAAGAAGTTTGATGAGGACTTGTCTGTTGAGGTAGTATGGGCTGAGATTAGAAACAGGAGAGGAGAGGTCACCCTGTTGGGAGTCTTTTACAGACCTCCTAATAGTTCTAGAGAGGTTGAGGAAAGGATTGCGAAGTCAATTCTGATAGGAGTGAAAGTAGTAGGGTAATTGTGATGGGGGACTTTAACTTTGCTAATATTGATTGGAATAGCTATAGCTCTAGCTCGTTAGAGGGGTCAGTTTTCGTACAGAGTGTGCAGGAAGGTTTTTTGACTCAGTATGTAGATAGGCCAACTAGAGGTGAGGCTACATTGGATTTGGTGCTGGGCAATGAGCCAGACCAGGTGTTAGGCTTGGAAGTTAGTGAACATTTTGGTGATAGTGACCACAATTCGGTTACGTTCACCTTAGTGATGGACAGGGATAGGCATGAAGCTGGGGGCTGTAGTTATAGCTGGGGGAAGGGTAATTATGAGGCCATCAGGAGAGAATTAGGGTGCATAGATTGGACTAGGGAACTACAGGGACTGGGAACATCTGGAATGTGGTGCTTATTCAAGGAGCAGCTGCTGCGAGTCCTTGATAAGTATGTCCCTGTCAGGCAGGGAGGAAATGGACGAGTAAGAGAGCCTTGGTGTACGAAAAGAGTTGATTTGCTGGTTAAGAAGAAAAAGGAGGCTTATGTCAGGATGAGGCTTGAAGGCTCAGGTAGTGCAATGGATAGCTATAGATTAGCTAGGAAGGAGGTAAAAAGTGAATTGAGGAGAGCTAAGAGGGGACACGAGAAGATGTTGGCTGATAGGATTAAGGAGAATCCTAAAGCTTTCTTTCGATATGTTAAGAATAGAAGATTGGTTAGGGCAAGATTAGGGCCAGTCATAGACAGCAGTGGGAAGTTGTGCGTGGAGCCTGAAGAGATTGGTGAGGCACTGAATAAATATTTCTCTTCGGTATTCACGCAGAGTGCTGGAAATGTAGCTGTGGAGAGCACTGAGGTACAGGGTTGCAAATTGGGGAGTATTGTAGTAGATAGGGAGGATGTGTTAGAAATTCTCGAGGGTTTGAAGTTGGATAAGTCCCCTGGGCCGGACGGGATTTACCCTAGGATTCTCTGGGAGGCAAGAGAGGAGATTGCAGAGCCTCTGGCTCTGATCTTCAGGTCCTCGTTGGTTACGGGTGTGGTTCCGGAGGACTGGAGGATGGCGAATGTGGTCCCATTGTTTAAGAAGGGGAAGAGAGACCTTCCTGGGAATTATAGGCCAGTGAGTCTTACTTCTGTGGTGGGCAAGGTATTGGAGAGAATTATTAGGGATAGGATTTATAGTTATTTAGAGAGAAATGAATTGATTGGGGATAGTC
This sequence comes from Sphyrna mokarran, assembly GCA_024679065.1. Classification (NCBI taxonomy): domain Eukaryota; kingdom Metazoa; phylum Chordata; class Chondrichthyes; order Carcharhiniformes; family Carcharhinidae; genus Sphyrna; species Sphyrna mokarran. The sequence continues at coordinate 380,233 of JAGIQG010000006.1, forward strand.
AGCATGGTTTCGTGAAGGGTAGGTCATGCCTTACTAACCTCATTGAGTTTTTTGAGAAAGTGACCAGAGAGGTGGATGGGGGTAAGGCGGTTGATGTAGTATATATGGACTTTAGTAAGGCTTTTGATAAGGTGGCCCATGGAAGACTTCTACAGAATGGTGTAATGCAGATGTGTGGAATAGAGGGTGATTTAGCTAATTGGATTAGAAATTGGCTGGCAGATAGAAGACAGAGGGTGTGGTTGATGGGAGATATTCATCGTGGAGTTCGGTGACGAGTGGTGTGCCTCAGGGGTCTTTTTGGGGCCCCTGCTGTTTGTAATTTTTATAAATGATCTGGATGAGGGTATTGAGGGATGGATCAGTAAATTGCAGATGATACTAAAGTTGGTGGTGTGGTAGATAGTGAAGAGGGGTGTTTTTAGTTTACAGAGTGACTTGGACAAGTTGCAGAGCTGGGCCGAGAGGTGGCAAATGGAGTTTAATGTGGAAAAGTGTGAGGTAATGCACTTTGGCAGGAACATAAATGTGTAGAGTATAGGGCTAATGGTAGGGCTCTTAATAGTGTTGAGGAACAGAAGGATCTTGGTGTATGTGTCAATAGATCCCTGAAAGTAGGCAGTCAAGTGGATAAAGTTGTTAAGAAGGCTTATGGAGTCTTAGCTTTTATTGGTAGGGGGATGAATTTAGGAGCCGCAGCATCATGTTGCAGCTGTACAAAACTCTAGTGCGGCCGCACTTGGAGTATTGTGTGCAGTTTCTGTCGCCACATTATAAGAAAGATGTGGAGGCATTGGAGAGGGTACAGAGGAGGTTTACTAGGATGTTGCCTGGTATGGAGGGCAGGTCCTATGAAGAGAGGTTGAAGGATTTGAGGTTGTTTTTCGTTAGAAAGGAGGCGGCTAAGGGGGATCTTATTGAAAGCATATAAGATAATTAGAGTTTGGATAGGGTGGACAGTATAGCCTTTTTCTAGGATGGAAAAGCTAGCACGAGGGGACACAGCTTTAAATTAAGGGGTATGAGTTATAGACGGATATCAGAGGTAGGTTCTTTACTCAAAGAGTGATTAGGAGTGGAATGCCCTGCCTGCAGCTGTTGTAGATGCGCCAAGTTTGGTGGCGTTTAGAGGTTAGTTGATAAGTATATGGATGAGAAGGGAATGGTTTAGTTTGGAGGGGCATTGCTTTTTATTTTGGTCGGCACAACTCGAAGGCCGAAGGGCCTGTTCTGTGCTGTATTGTTCTATGTTCTATGTTCTATGTTCTATCTTCAGAAGGCCTGCTCCCAATCCAGGCAGCATCCTTTGTAAATCTCCTCTGAACTCTCTCATAGCCTCTACATTCTCCTATAATGAAGCGACCAGAACTGCGCACGATACTCCACTGGGGTCTGACAAGAGTTTTTATAGAGCTGCATCGTTACCTCCTGACTCCTAAACTCTATTCCTCGATTATTGAAGGTCAGTACCTGTACGCTTTCTTGACCACTTCCTCCTACCTGCGAGGCCGTTTAAGAGTGCCTATGCCTTGACCCTGAGATCCTTCTGCTCTACAACACAGCTAAGACTCCTACCCCTTTATTTGTACTCCTTCATTCCATTATTCCTTCAAAATGGACCACTCACATTTATCTGCGTTGAAGTCTATCCTCTCACTTCTCCACCCAGTCTTTGCATCCTGTCTATTTGTCCTGCTGCAACTTTTGGGCATCCCTCCAACCATCACAACACCACGATCTTTGTATCTTGGCGAACTTGCTAACCCTCCCTCCACTTCCTCATCCAGTCATTTTATGAAAATGGACAAACTTGAAGTAACCATTCCTTTCCTTAAGTCATCCAAGTCCTGTAATGCCACCACATCACGTTTCTAAGTGAATCTCACACTCTAAGCTCATCCACTTTGTTCACCACTCTCCTTGCGTTCAAATAGATACACATCAAACGTTTCGGTCTGAGTGCTCCTCTTATCTATAGCCTGTCTGTCCTCCTCCCCAAACGGTCAACAAGTTTTCTCTATTTGTGAGCTAACCTCCTCTCGTCCCAGTCATTTCATTTGATTCCCACCTCCAACCTTTATGTTTTACACTCTCACCTGATCCTAACAATACCTCCCCGCCATGATATTGTACCCCTGTGATCAAGTGCACCTGTTCTTTTTGACAGGTCACACCTGCCCAGAGAGGTCTCAATGACCAGAAACTTGAACCCTGCACCCTGTCTCCAAACCCTCAGCCATGCATTTATCCTCCACCTCATTCCTTCTACTCACTCTCTCGTGGCATAGGCAGCAATCTCCTAGATTATTTATCTTTGCATTCTTCTCTTAACTCCCTTCCTACTGCCTATATCTCTTTCAGGACTTCTTTCCTTTCCTAGCCAATGTCATGGTACCAATATGTAGCCACAACCTTTCTGGCTCTTCTCCCTCCCACTTCAGGATGATTGGACGCGATCAGAAGCATCCCGGATCCTGCACCAGGAAGGCAATTACCATACGAGTTTCCCTCCTGGTGCACTTTTCTGCTTGCCTCTCATAACTCTTCCTTGTGGATCAGGTCCTGTCTAACTCAATCTCAGGATATTTTGCATGAAGTAGTCTTCATTTCTCTCTGTGGAAGAGAATTCCAGAAGTGCATACCTGCTAAGGAGAATAAATTATTCCTCATCCCAAAAGTAAATGGCAAATTAATTTTAAGATTGCCACCTGGTTCTAGAGTTGCCATTAAGAAGAAACACCTCTCACATCTGTCCTTTCAAGCACCCTCAGAATCTTGTATTTTCATAAATGACCTCTTTCCTAAACTCCAAAGGGTATAGGCCCAATCTGCTTATTTAAGGTCATCTTGTGTGGATCCACAAGACTTGGGTGAAATCCGAAATTAATATTTCTCATCAGTATTGTGAGAAAAGCTTGGATGTGAAGGAACTTAGAGAAATAATAGTGATGTCTTGAGGAGTGTATCATAATTCAGAGAAGGAGATGCTGGATGTCTTAAAGCGCATCAAGGTAGATAAATTTCCTGGACCTGATGAAGTGTAACCCAGACATTGTGGGAGCTTGGGAGGAATTGCGAGTCCCCTAGCAGAGATATTTGAATCATTGATAGTCACAGGTGAGGTTCCTGAAGGTTGGAGATGGCAAATGTTGTTGTGCTTTGTTTAATAACAAAGATGAGCCTCATATTCGGTTGGGAAAGTCTTTGGAAGGTATACCCTTATGTCTCCAAGGGTAGGGTTTGGATGGGGAGGAGTTTGTTAGGTGTGTCAGGAGGGTTTCCTGACACAGCATGTGGACAAGCCTACGAGAGGAGAGGCTGTACTGGACCTGGTACTAGCTAATGAACCAGGACAGGTGATGGTCTCTCGGTAGGAGAGCATCTTGGGGATGGAGATCATAATTCTATCTCCTTCACCCTGCATTGGAAAAGGATAGGATCAGGCAGGCTAGGAAGGTGTTTGTCTGGAATAAGGGGAAATATGAAGACATCAGGCAGATGTTGGGCGAATAAACTGGAAGGAGGTGTTCTTGGGGAAAAGCACAGAAGAAGTGGCAGATATTCAAGGAATGCTTGTCTGGAGCTTTGCACGACAACGTTCCGGGTGAGACAAGGAGGTTTGGTAGGATGCGGGAACCGTGGTGCCGAAGGCTGTGGGTGAACATAGTCAGGAGAAAAGAAAGGTTATAAAAGGTTCAAAGAGCTAGGAGATGTTGGGGATCTAGAGAAGTATAAGGCTTATAGAAGAGAGCTTAAAAAGGAAATTAGGAGAGCCAGAAGGGGTCATGAGAAGGCCTTGGTGGTAGGATTAAGGAGAATCCCAAGGTCTTCTACAAATATGTGAAAAGTTAAAAGGATGAGAAGAGAAGGGATAGGACCTATAAAAGGTGAAGGGGGAAAAGTCTGTATGGAACCGAAGAAATGGCAGAGGTGCTTAATGGTACTTTGCCTCAGTATTCACGGTGGAAAGTGATCTGGGAGGATGCACTACAAGTTTGCGGCAGACTGAAAAGATTGAGTATGTAGATATTAAGGAAGCGGATGTGTTAGAACTTTAAATGCTATCAGATAGACAAGTCTCCGGGACCAGATGGGATGTACCCCAGGTTTGTGGGAGGTGAGGGATGTCATTGCAGAGCCCCTGGCGATGATCTTTGCGTCGTCGATGGAGACGGGAGAGGTTCCGGAGGATTGGAGGATTGCGGATGTGGTCCCTATTTTCAAGAAAGGGAACAGGGATAGTCCTGGAAATTACCGACCGGTGAGTCTGATCTCAGTGGTTGGTAAGCTGATGGAGAGGCTTCTGAGGGACAAGATTTACGAGCATTTGGAGAAGTTTAGGTTGATTAGAAATAGTCAGCATGGTTTTGTAAAGGGCAGGTCTGCCTTATGAGCTTAATTGAGTTCTTCGAAAATGTGACTGAACACATTGACGAAGGAAGAGCAGTGGATGTGGTGTACATGGACTCATCAAGGCATTTGACAAGGTCCACATGCAGACTTCTTGAGAAGGTGAGAGGCCATGGGTCCAAGGGGCTTTGGCCTTGTGGTCCAGAACTGGCTTGCCTGCAGAAGGCAGAGGGTGGTTGTGGATGGCTCTTTTCTGCATGTAGGTCGGTCACCAGTGGAGTGCCCAGGGATCTGTTCTAGGACCCTTGCTGTTTGTCATTTTCATAAATGACCTGGATGAGGAAGTGGGGGATGGGTGAGTAAGTTCGCCGATGACACGAAGGTCGGTGGTGTTGTGGATGGTCTGGAGGGATGTCAGAAGTTGCAGCATGACATCGTCAGGATGCAAGACTGGGCGGAGAAGTGGCAGATGGACTTCAACGCGGATAAATGTGTTTGTGGTCCATTTGGCAGATCCAACGGGATGAATGAGTACACTATCAAAGGTAGGAGTCTTAGCTGTGTGGAAGAGCAGAGGGATCTTGGGGTCCGGGTCCATAAGACTCTCAAATCGGCCTCCCAGGTGGAGGATGTGGTTAAGAAAGCTTACGGTGTACTGGCCTTCATTCATCGAGGGATTGAGTTCAGGAGTCAGGAGGTAATGCTGCAGCTTTATAGGACCCTTGTCAGACCACACTTGGAGTACTGTGCGCAGTTCTGGTCGCCTCACTATAGGAAGGACGTGGAAGCTATTGAAAGGGTGCAGAGGAGATTTACAAGGATGTTGCCTGGATTGGAGGCATGCCTTATGAAGACAGGTTGAGGGAGCTGGGACTGTTCTCCCTGGAGAGACGAAGGTTGAGAGGCGACCTGATAGAGGTTTACAAGATGTTGAGAGGAATAGATAGGGTGGACTCTCAGAGACTATTTCCCAGGGCTGAAATGGTCGCGATGAGAGGGCACAGATTTAAGGTGCAGGGAAGCAAGTACAGAGGGGATGCTAGGGGAAAGTTTTTCACTCAGGGGGTGGTGAGTGAATGGAATCGGCTGCCGTCGGTGGTGGTCGAGGCGAACTCGCTGGGGTCTTTTAAAAGACTTCTGGATGAGTATATGATGGTTCCATGCTTGCGTTCATCAGTTGGTAGATGCCCAAGTTTTGGTGGCGTTTAAAGGTTAGTTTATAATATATGAGGAGAAGGAATGGTTTAGTTTGGAGGGTCTTGCTTTTTATTATTGGTCGGCGCAACTCGAAGGCCGAAAGGCTGTCTGTGCTGTAATGTTTCTATGTTCTAATGGGATTGGTGGTTATAGATAAGTCTATGGCTGGGTAGGTTTTGATGTGTTCGTCACAACTTGTGGTCCGAAGGGCCTGTTGTGCTGTAGTGTTTCTATGTTCTATGACACTAGAAGACTTTGGCCTATGATCGAGAAGGATCCTAAAGCTTTCTTTTATATTTTAAGAATAGAATATTGGTTAGGGCATGATTAGGGTCAGTCAGAGACAGTAGTGGGAAGTTATTCATGAGCCTGAAGAGATGGAGAGGCACTGGTAACAAATATTTCTCTTCGGTATTCACGCAGGGAGACGTAATGTAGTTTGTGGAGAACACTGGATAGAGGGTTTTAAACTGAAAGTATTGAATGGATAAGGAGGAGGTGCTGGATATTTCTTGAGGGTTTGAAAATAGATAAGTCCTTGGGCTGGACGGGATTTTACCCTAGATTCTCTGGAGGCGAGAGTATTGCGAGCCTCTGGCTCTGATCTTCAGGTCATCGTTGGTTACGGGTATGTGCAGAAGACTGTAGGATAGCGAATGTTTCGCCATTGTTCAAGAAGGGGAATAGAGCTTTCCTGGGAATTATAGGCTGTTGAGTCTTACTTGTGTTGTGGCGAAGTATTGGGAGAGAATTATTAGGGATAGGATTTATAGTTATTTAGGAGAGAAATGAATGATTGGGGATAGTCAGCATGGTTTGTGAAGGGTAGGTTTGCCTTACTAACCTTATTTGATTTTTTGAAAAGTGACCAAAGAGGTGATGGGTAGGCATTGATGTGGTATATGTGGACTTTAGTAAGGCGTTCGATAAGGAGGCCCATGGAAGGCTTCTGGGCAGAAAATTTGCAGATTGGTTTTTTATTGGGGGGATTGAGGGTGATTAGCGTTAATTGGATCAGAATTGGCTAGCTGATAGAAGACAGAGGGGGTGTTGATGGAAATTATTCATCATAGTGTTTCGTGTTTACAAGTGGTGTGCGTCACGAACTGGTTTTTGGGGCCACTAATTTTTTTAATTTTTGTAATGTCTGGGTGGAGGGTATTGAGGGATTGGATTAGTAAATTTGAGATGACACAGTCGGAGAATTGGTAGATAGTGAAGGGCTTGTGATAGTTTGCAGAGAGACTTGGACACTTGCAGAGCCGGGCCAGAGGTGGCAAATGGAGTTTAATGCTGAAAAGTTTGAGGTAATTTCACTTTGGCAGGAATAACAAATGTATAGAGGGTTATAGGGTAATTGTAGTACTCTTAATAGTGTTGATGAACAGAGGATCTAGGTGTATAATGCATATTGTCCCTGAAGTTGGCAATCAAGTCGATAAGGTTGTTAGAAGCATACGGAGTCTTGGCTTTTATTGGTAGGGGGGATTAAATTTCGGAGTCTCAACGTCATGTTTCAACTGTACAAGTTCTGGTGCGGCAGCACTTGGAGTATTGTGTACAGTTCTGGTTTCACATTATAAGAAGATGTGGAGTTCATTGGGAGAGGGTGCAGAGGGGTTTACAGATGTTGCCTGGTATGGAGGGCAGTCTTTGATGAGGAAGGCTGAGGATTGAGGTTTGTTTTCATTCTAAATAAGTGGCTAAGAGTAACCTTATTAATCATATAAGATGATTAGAGGTTTAGAAGGGTGTATAGTGATAGCCTTTTCTGGATGGATGAAAGCTAGAATGAGGGGACATAGCTTTATAAGGTGGTAGTTATAGGCGATGTCAGATGTATGTTTCTTTACCCTGTAGGTTGTAGGGTATGGGATGCCCTGCCTGCTGCATTTGTAGATGCGCCAAGATTTGGGGGCGTTTAAGAGGTCAGTTGATAGGTTTTATGATGATAAGGGAATGGTTTAGGTTAGAAGGTCATTGCTTTTTCGGTTATTGGTCGGCGCAACATCGGGCCGAGGCCCTGTTCTGCGCTTGTAATAGAACATAGAACATAGAACAATACAGCACAGAACAGGCCCTTCGGCCTTCGATGTTGTGCCGACCAAAATAAAAAGCAATGCCCATCCTAACTAAACCATTCCCTTCTCTTCCATATACTTATCAACTAACCTCTTAAACGCCACCAAACTTGGCGCATCTACAACAGCTGCAGGCAGGGCATTCCACTCCCTAATCACTCTTTGAGTAAAGAACCTACCTATGATATCCGTCCTATAACTCATACCCCTTAATTTAAAGTTGTGTCCCCTCGTGCTAGCTTTCTCCATCCTAGGAAAAAGGCTATCACTGTCCACCCTATCTAAACCTCTAATTATCTTATATGCTTCAATAAGATCCCCTCTTAGCCGCCTCCTTTCTAACGAAAACAACCTCAAATCCTTCAACCTCTCTTCATAGGACCTGCCCTCCATACCAGGCAATATCCTGTAAACCTCCTCTGTACCCTCTCCAATGCCTCCACATCTTTCTTATAATGTGGCGACCAGAACTGCACACAATACTCCAGTGCGGCCGCACTAGAGTTTTGTACAGTTGCAACATGATGCTGCGGCTCCTAAATTCAATCCCCCTACCAATAAAGCTAAGACTCCATATGCCTTCTTAACAACTTTATCCACTTGACTGCCTACTTTCAGGGATCTATTGACACATACACCAAGATCCTTCTGTTCCTCAACACTATTAAGAGCCCTACCATTAGCCCTATACTCTACACATTTATTGTTCCTGCCAAAGTGCATTACCTCACACTTTTCACATTAAACTCCATTTGCCACCTCTCGGCCCAGCTCTGCAACTTGTCCAAGTCACTCTGTAAACTAAAACACCCCTCTTCACTATCTACCACTCCACCAACTTTAGTGTCATCTGCAAATTTACTGATCCATCCCTCGATACCCTCATCCAGATCATTTATAAAAATTACAAACAGCAATTCTTATGTTCTATGAAAGCCAGTACACTATATGCTTCTTGACTTATCCTCCACAGCAGTGTACTGAACGATATCCCGGGGTCTCCACTGGTGCTGACCTCCGTGCAGAAAAAGACGCATCCATAACTACTCTATGCCTTCTGCTGGCAAGCCAGTTCTGGATCACAAGGCCAAAGCCTCTTGGATCCCTGCCTTCTCAAGAAGTCTTGCATGGGACCTTATCATGCCTGCTAAATCCTGTAAAGCCACGTCCACTGCTCTTCTTTGTCATTGTGTTCAGTCGGAGCGTTTTTGAAGAACTCAACTAGGCTCGTATGGTATGATCGCTTTAACAAAGCCGTGTTTGACTATTTCTGATCATATTGAGCTTCTCTAATAATCAAAATCCTATCTCTCAGAATCCTCTCACAATCACTGACGCACTGAGGCAGACTCACTTGTCGATAATTCCTCGGGTTATCTCTGTCCCTTCTTGAAATTAGCCACCACATTCGCAATCCTCCAATCTTCCGGAACGCTCTCCCCTCCATTGACGATCGCAAAATCATCACCAGGGGCTCTGCAATCACTTTCCTCGCCTCCAAGTCCTTGGTTACATCCCATCTGGACCTGGCAATTATCTACCTTGATGGAAGGTTTAACAGTTCCAACACTTCCTCTTTTTTGATGTCTACATACTCATTCTTTTCAGTTTGCTGTGCTGTTTTTCAAACTGGAAACTTGTGATTTAGGGCAGTATTCCTCAGGGTTGGTGCTGGGTCCACTGCTATTTATCATTTATTTTAATGATTTTGGATGAGAATTTAGTAGCACCATTAGTATGTATTGAGGACATTGGCCAAACATGGCAGTTAGGACTAGCTTAACGATTAAAAGCAGGTAGTATGGGGGCAAGTTGGCTGAAGGGACTGTTTTTTCATGCTTTAAACCTCTATGACTCTGCCCAATGTTTCCTCAGAAGACAGCTCCTTCCATCTCAGACTCAGCCAAGTGAACCTTTGATTTGATTTTTTTTGATTAATATTGTCCAATATTGTTATACGTGAAAGGTATTGTTTAGTTGCACGCTACACAGACAAAGCATTACTATTCATAGAGAAGAAAAGGAGAGAGTGCAGAGTGTAGATGTGAGTCATAGCTATGGTGCGAGAAGATCACTTAATCAAAGTAGGATCTTCAAAGTCTGATGGCAGCAGAGAAGTTGGGTTGGTTCTTGATGTCATTTCGTACATTTCCTCAGATTTTTCGATGGAAGTAGAAAAGAATGTCCAGGGTACAAGGAGCCCTTGGTTTATGTGGCTACTTTTCCAAGGCAGCAGGAAATGTAGACAGAGTCAGTGATGGGAGTTTGGTTTGGTGGTAGATTGGCTTCATTCTTGTGTATTCTTGCAGTCTTTGGATAGAACAGGAGGTGTACCAAGCTGCGATGCATTGTGTATATTGTTCTTAAGGAAGCAGACCAGAATTGTACTAAACTCCAATACGACCCTAACAAATCTTCGTACTTTATATCCATCCATTTGCATAAAGCTCAGCATTTTTTTTGCCTTCCTAATTACATGCTGTACCTGCATGCTGATTTTTTGTGATTTGGGCAGCAAGGACACACAGGATTGCAGGATTTCACAGTCTTTCTCCATTAAATAATATTTCTTGAACAAGAAAATTCCAGCACAGGAGGACAGGGCCTTCAGGCCTCCAGCCTGCCCAACCATGCTGCCTGACTGAACTGAAACCCATTACGCATCTGGGACAGATCCCTGTATCCCATCTTATTCATGTTACTTTTTAAGACACCTCTTAAAAGTCAGTACTGTATTCGCTTCCATTTTTTTTTTTTTTTTTTTTTGTTTGTTTGTTCTACCTCCCCTTGCATGATTCCAGGCACGCCAGGACACTGTTGTAAAAGATCTTGCTTCTTACATCTCTTTTAAAATTTGCCCCTCGCATCTTAAACCTATGCCCCCTAGTAATTCACTCTTCCACCCTGGAAAAATGCTTCTGACTACCACTCTGCCATTGCTGCTCATAATCTTATAGACTTTTTTCTATCATGTCTCCCTCGATTATCTGTCATTCCAGTGAGAACAAACCAAGTTTCTCCAACCTTTTCTATAGCGAATGCCCTCCATACCAGGCGAACATGTATGGTAAATCTTTTCTGTACCCTCTCCAAAGCCTCCACATCTTTTGGTAGTGAGCAACCAAAATTGGAACACTCTATTCCAAGCGCGGCTTCACTAAGGTTTCTATAAAGTGTAACATGCTTGCTCATTTTTAAACTCAGTACCCGTCCGATTAGGCAGCTGCCATATGCCTCTTGACTACCTTTTCCATCATCACTGCCACTGTACACCCAGAATCAACGTTTGTGTATAAGAGTTTGGAATGTTATGGTGAGGTTGTATAAGACATTGGTGAGGCTGAGTTTACAGTATTGTGCGCAGTTTTGGGGTCACCTAATTACAGGAAGAATTTAACACAATTGAAAGAGTGCAGAGAAGGTTTTATAAGGATGTTGCTGGGACTTTAGAAACGAGTTACAGAGAAAGATTGAATAGGTTAGGACTTTACTGCCCTGGAGCGTAGAAGAATGAGGATAGATTTTGATATAATTGAATAAAATTATGGTAGGTATACATAGAGTGAATGCAGGCATACTTTTTTTCTCTGAGGCTAGGGGGGGGGGGGAAAAAAACAAAGGATTATGGTTTAAGGGTGAAGGGGGTAAAGGTTTAAAGGGATTTGGTGGGGTGGCTTCTTCACAGAGAGTAATTGGGTAGGAATTGGCTAGCAGATAGAAGACAGAGGGTGGTGGTTGATGGGAGATATTCATCGTGGAGTTCGTGACAAGTGGTGTGCCTCGGGTCTGTTTTGGGGCCCCTGCTTGTTGTAATTTTATAAATGATCTGGATGAGGGTATGAGGGATGGATTAGTAAATTTGCAGATGACACTAAAGTTGGTGGAGTGGTAGATGGTGAAGAGGGGTGTTATAGTTTGCAGAGGACTTGGACAAGTTGCAGAGCTGGGCCGAGAGGTGGCAAATGGAGTTTAATGTGGAAAAGTGTGAGGTAATGCACTATGGCAGAAATAATAAATGTGTAGAGTATAGGGCAAATGGTAGGATTCTTATAGTCTAGATGAACAGAGGGATCTTGGTGTGTATGTGCATAGATCCCTGAAAGTAGGCAGTAAGGTCGAGAAGGTTGTTAGGAAGGCATATGGAGTCTTGGCTTTTATGGTAGAGGGATTGAATTTCGGAGCCGCAACGTCATGTTGCAAGTGTACAAAACTCTAGTGCGGCCGCACTTGGAGTATTGTGTGCAGTCTGGTCCCACATTATAAGAAAGATGGAGGCATTGGAGAGGGTACAGAGGAGGTTTACCAGGATGTTGCGTGGTATGGAGGGCAGGTCTTATGAGGAGAGGCTGAGGGATTTGAGGTTGTTTTCGTTAGAAGGAGGAGGCTAAGAGGGGACCTGATCGAAACATATAAGATGATTAGAGGTTTAGATAGGGTGGACAGTGATAGCCTTTTCCTAGGATGGAGAAAGCTAGCACGAGGGGACACAGCTTTAAATTAAGGGGTGATGTTATAGGACGGATATCAGAGGTAGGTTCTTTACCAAAGGGTGGTTCGGAGTGAATGCCCTGCCTGCAGCAGTTGTAGATGCGCCAAGTTTGGTGGCGTTTAAGAGGTAGTTGATAAGTATATGGAAGAGAAGGGAATGGTTTAGTTTGGAGGGGCATTGCTTTTTATATTGGTCGGCGCAACATCGAAGGCCGAAGGGCCTGTTCTGTGCTGTAATGTTCTATGTTCTATGTTCTATGTTTGTGGGGTGTGGAATGAGCTGCCAGATAAAGTGCAAAATGTGGGTCACTTTTAACAATTAAGAAAATCTTGACAAGTGCATGGATGAGAGGGGTGTGGAGGGAATGGTCCAGGTGCAGGTCAATGTGACTTGCAGAAAAATGTTTTGGCACAAACGGGGGGCCAGAAGGCATTTTCTGTGCTGTAATGTTTGATGGTTCTAAATCAAAAATCTTGTCTGCCTTCATAATCTGAAGGATTCTGTTTCCATTTATTGTACATTTCCTATCTGTATTAGTCTTCTAAAATACATACTCACGTTTGTCTGGTTTTAAGATGAGATGTGAAGTGCTCGGTTGAGTGGGCACTGGAGAGTAAAATTAGCCAGGGGGAGCTAAGAGAGAGATAAGAAGAGCTACAAGAGGACTGAAAGATCTTTGGCGGATTAGAACATAGAACATTACAGCGCAGTACAGCCCTTTGGCCCTCGATGTGCGCCGGCCAGTGGACCCTCTAACCTAAACTATTCCAATATCATCCATATGCCTATCCACCGAACATTTGAATGCCCCCAAAGTAGGGCGGTCCACAACTTCTGCAGGCAGGGCATTCCACGCCCTCACCACCCTCTGTGTAAAGAACCTGCCTCTGACATCCGTCCTATAACTACCACCTCTTAATTTAAAGTTATGTCCCCTCGTGTTGGTCATCACCATCCGAGGAAAAGGCTCTCACTATCCACCCTATTCAATCCTTGATCATCTTATACGCCTCAATTAGGTCATCGCGTAACCTTCTTCTCTCTAATGAAAATAACCTCAGGTCCCTCAGCCTTTCCTCATAAGTCCTTCCCACCATACCAGGCAACATCCTGGTAAACCTCCTCTGTCACCCTTTCCAATGCTTCCACATCTTTCTTATAATGCGGCGACCAAACTGTACGCAATACTCCAAGTGCGGCCGCGCCAGAGTTTTGTACAGTTGTAACATAACCTCACGGCTCCTAATTCAATCCCTCTACCAATAAAAGCTAACAACGTACGCCTTCTTAACAACTTTATCAACCTGGGTGCCAACTTTCAAAGAGCTATGTATTTGTACCCCAAGATCCCTCTGTTTGACAACACTATTAGGGTCCTTCCATTACCCTATATTTCATATGCCTGTTATTCCTACCAAAGTGAATCACCTCACACTTATCCGTATTGATTCACCTCACGGCCCAACTCTGCAACCTATCTATGTCCCTCTGCAAACTGTAACATCCATCCTCGCTGTCTACAACTCCCCCACTTTGGTATTGTCAGCAAATTTACTAATCCAACCTCTACATCCTCATCTAGGTCATTTATAAAAATGACAAACAGAGTGGCCCCAAAACAGATCCTTGAGTACACCACTTGTAACTGCACTCCAGGTTGAATATTTCCCATCAGCCCCCACCCTCTGTCTTCTATCAGCTAGCCAATTTCTAATCCAACTGCTAAATCACCTTCAATCCTCATGCATTCCATGGATAGGATAAAGGAGAACTCTAAAACTTTTTATGAGATTTGTTAAGAATAAAGTTGGTTCGCAGATTAGGCCGTCGAGACAGTAGTGGGAAGTTGTACGTGGAGCCTGTATGAGATTGGTGAGGCACTGAATGATATTTTTTCGTCAGTCTTCACGCGGGAAAATGTCAACAGAGTTGGGGAGAATACTGTCATATAGGTTTTATGACGTGTACAGGATAGAGGTACATAAGGAGAGTGTTAGCTATTCTTGATAGTATGAAAATAGATAATCCCTTGCCGATGAGATTTATCCCATGTTACTCTGGGAGCTGAGAGGAGATTTTAGAACCTTTGGCTTTTGATCTTCATGTCTCTTGGCTGCAGGTGTAGTGCCTGAAGACTGGAGATGGCAAATGTTTGTTCCTTGTTTAAGGAGGGGAGTAGAGACCACCTGCAATTATATGACCAGTGATCCTTACATCTTTGTGGGGAAGTTTGGAAAGAATTATAAGGGAAGGATTTAAGTCTTTTGAAAGAAATGAATGATTAGGGATGGTCAACATGGATTCGGAAGGAAGGTCGTGCTCACTTTGGCAGGAACAATAAATGTGTAGAGTATAGGGCTAATGGTAGGGCTCTTAATAGTGTTGAGGAACTGAAGGATCTTGGTGTATGTGTCAATAGATCCCTGAAAGTAGGCAGTCAAGTGGATAAAGTTGTTATGAAGGCATATGGAGTCTTAGATTTTATTGGTAGGGGGATTGAATTTAGGAGCCGCAGCATCATGTTGCAGCTGTACAAAACTCTAGTGCGGCCGCACTTGGAGTATTGTGTGCAGTTCTGGTCGCCACATTATAAGAAAGATGTGGAGGCATTGGAGAGGGTACAGAGGAGGTTTACCAGGATGTTGCCTGGTATGGAGGGCAGGTCCTATGAAGAGAGGTTGAAGGATTTGAGGTTGTTTTCGTTAGAAAGGAGGCGGCTAAGAGGGGATCTTATTGAAGCATATAAGATGATTAGAGGTTTAGATAGGGTGGACAGTGATAGCCTTTTTCCTAGGATGAGAAAGCTAGCACGAGGGGACACAGCTTTAAATTAAGGGGTATGAGTTATAGGACGGATATCAGAGGTAGGTTCTTTACTCAAAGAGTGATTAGGGAGTGGAATGCCCTGCCTGCAGCTGTTGTAGATGCGCCAAGTTTGGTGGCGTTTAAGAGGTTAGTTGATAAGTATATGGATGAGAAGGAATGTTTAGTTTGGAGGGGCATTGCTTTTTTTTGGTCGGCACAACATCGAAGGCCGAAGGGCCTGTTCTGTGCTGTAATTGTTCTATGTTTCTAATCTTTATTGAGTTTTTGAAAAGGTGACCAAAGATGTAGATAAGGGTAAGTCATTTGATGTGGTGTACATGGATTTTTAGCAAAGCGTTTTGATAAGGTTCCCTATGAGACTATGCAGGAAGTGCAGATTCATGGGATTGAGGGAGATTTAGCAATTTGGATTAGGAATTGTTAGCTGATAGACAGAGGGGGTGGTTGATGGGATATATTCAACCTGGTGTTTAGTTTACTAGTGGTGTACTTCAGGATCTGTTTTGGGGCCCTATTGTTGATTTTATAAATGACCTGGATGATGGTGTAGAGGGATGGGTT
Organism: Sphyrna mokarran; assembly: GCA_024679065.1. Lineage (NCBI taxonomy): Eukaryota > Metazoa > Chordata > Chondrichthyes > Carcharhiniformes > Carcharhinidae > Sphyrna > Sphyrna mokarran. The sequence continues at coordinate 395,737 of JAGIQG010000006.1, forward strand.
AGTAAATTTTGCTGTCGACACCAAAGTCGGAGGAATTGTAGACGTGAGGATGGATGTTAAGGTTTGTAGAGAGACATAGATAAGTTGCAGGAGCTGGGCCGAGAAGTAGCAATGGAGTGTTTAACGTGGAAAAGTGTGAGGTGATTCACTTTGTAAGAGTAATATGTCTGCAGAATATAGAACATAGACAATACAGCACAAACAGGCCCTTCGGCCCACTGAGTTGCGCCGATCACATCTACCAATCCACAGACCTATCTTTAACCCCCTATCCTAGTCGTTTCCATATACTCATCCAGAAGTGTTTTAAAAGACCCCAGTGAGTTTTGCTGCAACAACCTCTGATGGCAGCGCGAGTTCCATTCACTCACCACCATCTGAGTGAAAACTTACCCCTGACATCCCTCTTATTTGCTTCCCTGCACCTAAATCTGTGTCCTCTTCGTAGTGACCATTCAGCTTGGGAAATAGTCTCTGAGAATCCACCTATCTATTCCCTCAACAGTTTTTATAAACCTCTATCATTCGCCTCTCAACCTACGTCTCTCCAGGTTGGGGGGGGAAGAATCCCATCTCCCTCAACCTATCTTCATAAGGCCTGCCTCCCATACGGCAGCATCCTGAAATCTCCTCTCATCTCTCAGGCTAATGATAAACTCTTAGTAGTGTAGGATGAGCAGAAAGATCTTGGTGTAGCAGGTGCATAATCCCTGAAAGTTGGTACTCTAAGTTGTAGGTGTTAAGAAGGTGTATAGTGTGTTATCATTTATTGTAGAGGGATTTGAATTTCGGAGCCGAGATTCATGTTGCAACTATACAAACTCGGTGGTGGCGGCCGCACTTGAGTGTTGTGTACAGTTTTGGTCACCACATTAAAGAAAGATGTGGAGGCATTGGAAGAGTGCAGAGGATGTTTACCAGGATGTTGCCTGGTATGATGGGGTAGGTCTTATGAGGAAGGGCTAAGGACTTGAAATTATTTTAACATAGAACACTACAGCACAACAGGCCCTTCGCCCACAAGTTGTGCCGATCATATCTATACTTACCAGGCTGGGGCATAAACCTACTGTAACTCCAATCCCATTACTTCCCATGTACTCATCCGAGAGTTTCTAAAAGGACCCCGCGAGTTTGCCTCTACCATCACCGACGGCAACCGATTCCATTCACGTTCCCACCCTCTGATCACAAACAGGGAATATAAAACACAAATAAATTTACATGAAGATGATGGAATGTGAGCCTTTAGAGCTAATCAAGTGTTAAAGATAATGAGAGTGGGAGAGATCATTAAGCAAAGTGAAAAGATGTGAGGAGAAGAGGAATGCGTAGATGAGGGCGTTGGATATGACGAGAGATTGATTAGGCTAGGTTTGTACTCTTGGAGTTGAGAAGGCTGAGAGGGGATCTTATAGAGTACGTACAAGATAATGAGGGATGGATAGGGGTACGGTTGACACACTTTTCCCGCTTAGCAAAGATAGCAGGACGAGAAGGCACAGCCTCAAGATTGGGTGAGGCGGTTCAGTCAGAGTTGCGGAAGAGTTTCTTCTTACGCAAAGGGTGGTTGATCTTTGGAATTTTCTCTTCCTGATGAGGTGGTGGAGGCTTCCTCGCTGAATATATTCAGGTCAAGAGTGGTGGTTTTTAATTGACAAGGAAATTAAGGTTATGGGGAGAAAGCGGAAGTGGTACTGATGCACTACAAATCAGCCATGATCTTAGTTGTGAATGGTGGGGCATGCTCGAGGGGCTGATGCCTGCTCCTGCTCCTATTTCTTAGTTCTTATGTGTATTGTTTCAGACAGGAAGAGTTAATGAGATTTTGGCAAGTCCAGTTAGTTTGTGGAGGTTACAGAAGTGTACATGAACCAAGATCCCGGTTGAGCACCCTCGTGTTCAGAACTTGTCTATCAGTTCTCTGCTCAGTTGACTCTGCGCTGTAGTGTGTCATGAATGCCGACTTGGAGAGACGCTTACCCACCCCCGCCCCCGAGATGACAGAGCGAAATGCACGTGAGCCGCTGAACTATTTGCCAATAGGAAGAGAACAGTTTTGCCTGGTGATTTTGTCGAGCGATGTTCATTCATCCATTCTCGTAGCATCTGCGTGGTTCACGCAATGTACTATTCCTCGGGACATTGTTTCCTGCAGCATATCAGGTTAGACGATGTTGGCTGAGTTGCAAGAGTATTTACTGTGTACCTGTTGGGTGGTGTTCTCACGTGAGATATAGCGACCGTTGATTATCCGGCATGTTTGCAGAGTTGCACAACTTGCAAAATCTCATTAACTTTCTCTGGCTGGAACAATATACTCTTTTTCAGCTGTCTTAATGCTCTCGTCCACTCACATTGTTGTGCCTTTAAGATTTGATTAGCGTAAAGACTCACATTGTAATCATTATTCGATGAATTGAGTTTGTGTTTTCATATGCCCTGTTTGTGATCAGCTCCCACCACCTGATGAAGGAACATCCAGTTCCAAAAGTTAGTGGCCTTTGCTACAAATAACCTGTTGACTTTAACTGGTGCTTTAGACTTCTTACGTGTTTTTTACCCCCGTCCACTCTGGCACTTTCACATCATGACCTCCCCTGTAGCCAGTGGAGGATACAAACATTTCTCTCAAGGCCCAGTAATTTTCCTCCCTTGCCCCTCTCAGTATTCGGGTTATATCCCATCAGCTCTGAGACTTGTCTACCTTAATATTTCTGAAGAACCCCAATACTTCTTCTCCTTTTTGATCTCAACATGACTCAAACTTCCACACATCCTTTCCCAGACTCATCATAGAATATAGAACATAGAACAATACAGCACAAACAGGCTCTTCGGCCCACGAGTTCGCTGATCACATCATATCTACCAATCCACAGACCTATCTATAATTTTTTTTGTGTTTTTTTTCCCCCTATCCCGTTTTTTCCATATACTCATCCGAAGTCTTTTAAAAGAGCCCAGCAAGTTTGCCTCAACCACCACTGACATCCGATTCTACCACTCAGCATCCTCTGAATTGAAAACTGATCCTGACATCCTGGCTCTCCAGCACTTTAAACCTGTGTCCTTCGTAGTGACCATTTCAGCCCTTGGAAATAGCCTCTGAGAATTTTTTTTTTCTCTACTCTATCTATAGCTCTCAACATTTTATAAAACTCTATCAGTCACCTCTCAACCTTCGTGGGTCTCTCCAGTGAGAAGAGACCTATCTCCCTCCCAATTTAAAAAGCAACTTCAAAATGAAAAAAATCAGCTGCAGCAAACAGCACAAGAACTGGGATTTGTGAGAAAGATTGCCCAATAAAGCACTCTATTGGCATGGAGATTGCAGATTATGTCCATTTGGTGAAAGAATTAAACCAGAAAATTACTGAGTCAAGAAAACTTGAAGAACAACATCGTGCAAACATAAACTAGAACCAGGAAGTGGAAATAAATTCTCTTCAGACTATGTTTTGGAAGAGCACAAAGAGAAAATAGTGAGTTGAAACAAATCCTAGTGAAAACAAAGGAGGAACTTACAGATTCAAAGTGGGAGTAGAAAAACAACATTAGTTCTCCAAACTTCTCTGAAAGGGTGAACTGGAAGCCAACCAGCACCAAATGGAAAATTACAGTGTGCAAGATTTAACTGCTGAAAACCACATGATTGAGAACAAAGCAGGTTTCTCCAACCTCTCCTCTTTTTATAGTTTATGCCCTCCATATCAGGCCATCCTGGTAAATCTTTTCTGTTACCGTCTCCAAACCTCCACGTTTCCTTCTGATAGTGTGACTCAGAATTGAACACTATATTGTTTCAAGCTGTGGGTGACACAGCTTTAAATTAAGGGTTATGAGTTATAGGACGGATATCAGAGGTAGTTTCTTACTCAAAGAGTGATTAGGATTGGAATGCCCTGACTGCGCTGTTGTAGATGCGCCAAGTTTGGTGGCGTTAGAGGTTAATTGGATGAAGTATATGGAAGAGAAGGGAATGATTTAGTTGGAGGGGCATTGCTTTTTTATTTTTGGTCGGCACAAAATCGAAGCCAAAGGCCTGTTCTGTGCTGTATTGTTCTAGTTCTATGTATATTCCAAGTGCGGCCTCACTAGGTTCCTAAAGCTGCAACATACTTGTCATTTTTTTAAACTCAATGCCCCAGCCTATAAGGCAAGCATGCATATGCCTTCTTGACTATCTTCTTCCACCTGCATTGCCACTTTCATCACCTGTGTACCTCTACATCCAGATCCCTTTGTCTGTCAATACTCCTAAGGGTTTTGGCCATTTTTGCTGTATATTTCCTATCTTTATCAGACCTTCCAAAATCATTACCTCACGGGGTATGTTTTTGCCCTGATTAAATTCCATCTGCATTTCTCTCGCCCAATTTCTCAACTGATGTATATCCTGCTGTATCCTCTGATTGTCCTCATCGCTATCCATAAATCCGCCAACCTTTCTTGTCATTCCGCAAACTTAGTAAACTATTTTTATATTTTTCTTGACAAAGTGGACAGCCTTTTATTTTCCCATGTTCTATTCCATCTGGCAGTTGTTCTTCCACATGCTTGGCCCCTCAATGTTCCATTGCAGATTCGTTTATTCCCCTCGCTTTTGCTTTCTCCTTACCTTTCTATCACTGGAAAATTGGGCTAAAATAATTGGTTCCTAGTGATCACTGCAAATGCACTAGTTTGCCATTCTGAATATTATCTGTTTATTCCCAACTTGTTTGAGATAAGAAAGGAAACCCGTATTTGCCTTTATTGGTTTCTCTGAGGCATTGAACATGTGTAATTGACTGCCCGTGGCTGCATCTTTATCAATGGGACAATTTATATCCAGATTACTGGCTATTTCTTCCTTGATGGTAGATTCAAGCATTTTCCAACTACATAAGTTAAACTTAACCACCTATATTTACCTACCTTTTGCTAACCTTTTTTTAAACAGTGGCATCACATTGCTGTTTTCCAATCTATTAGGAACCACCCCAGAGTCTAGTGAATTTTGGTAAATTACCCTAGTGCATTTGCTTTTGTCCGTCACTCTGTTTAGTACCTTGGATGCATTCTATCAGGACCAGGAGACTTAGGAACATAGAACACTACAGCACAAACAGGCCCTTCGGCCCACAAGTTGTGCCGAACACATCAAACCTATCCAGCCAAGACCTTCTATAACCCCCAATCCCATTGGATCCATATACTCATCCAGAAGTCTTTTAAAAGACCCCAGCGAGTTTGCCTCGACCACCACCGACGGCAGCCGATTCCATTCACTCACCACCCTCTGAGTGAAAAACTTTCCCCTAGCATCCCCTCTGTACTTGCTTCCCTGCACCTTAAATCTGTGCCCTCTCGTCGCACCATTTCAGCCCTGGGAAATAGTCTCTGAGAGTCCACCCTATCTATTCCTCTCAACATCTTGTAAACCTCTATCAGGTCGCCTCTAACCTTCGTCTCTCCAGGGAGAACAGTCCCAGCTCCCTCAACCTGTCTTCATAAGCATGCCTCCAATCCAGGCAACATCCTTGTAAATCTCCTCTGCACCCTTTCATAGCTTCCACGTCCTTCCTATAGTGAGGCGACCAGAACTGCGCACAGTACTCCAAGTGTGGTCTGACAAGGGTCTATAAGCTGCAGCATTACCTCCTGACTCCTGAACTCAATCCCTGATGAATGAAGGCCAGTACACGTAAGCTTTCTTAACCACATCCTCCACCTGGGAGGCCGATTTGAGAGTCTTATGGACCCGGACCCCAAGATCCCTCTGCTCTTCCACACAGCTAAGACTCCTACCTTTGATAGTGTCTCTTCATCCCGTTGGATCTGCCAAAATGGACACAACACATTTATCCGCGTTGAAGTCCATCTGCCACTTCTTCCGCCCAGTCTTGCATCCTGTCGATGTCATGCTGCAACTTCTGACATCCCTCCAGACCATCCACAACACCACCGACCTTCGTGTCTCGGCGAACTTACTCACCCATCCTCCACTTCCTCATCCAGGTCATTATGAAAATGACAAACAGCAGGGTCCTAGAACAGATCCCTGGGGCACTCCACTGGTGACCGACCTCATGCAGAAAAAGACCATCCACAACCACCTCTGCCTTCTGCAGGCAAGCCAGTTCTGGATCCACAAGGCCAAAGCCCCTTGGATCCCATGGCCTCTCACCTTCTCAAGAAGTCTTGCATGTGGGACCTTGTCAAATGCCTTGCTGAAGTCCATGTACACCACGTCCACTGCTCTTCCTTCGTCAATGTGTTCAGTCACATTTTCGAAGAACTCAATTAGCTCGTAAGGCATGACCTGCCTTTACAAAACCATGTTGACTATTTCTAATCAACCTAAACTTCTCCAAATGCTCGTAAATCTTGTCCCTCAGAAGCCTCTCCATCAGCTTACCAACCACTGAGGTCAGACTCACGGTCGGTAATTTCCATGACTATCCCTGTTCCCTTTCTTGAAAATAGGACCACATCCGCAATCCTCCAATCTCCGGAACCTCTCCTGTCTCCATCGACGACGCAAAGATCATCGCCAGGGGCTCTGCAATGACTCCCTCACCTCCCACAATAACCTGGGGTACATCCATCTGGTCCCGGAGACTTGTCTATCTGATAGCATTTAAAGTTCTAACACACCGCTTCCTTAATATCTACATACTCAATCTTTTCAGTCTGCCGCAACTTGTAGTGCATCCTCCCAGATCACTTTTCCACTCGTGAATACTGAGGCAAAGTTACTCATTAAGCACCTCTGCCTTTCTTCCGGTTCCATACAGACTTTTCCCCCTTCACCTTTTATAGGTTCCTATCCCTTCTCTTCTCATCCTTGTAACTTTTCACATATTTGTAGAATGCCTTGGGATTCTCCTTAATCCTACCTTTTTAATTCTACTCACTTCAATTAATAACATTTCTTGAGTGCTTAATTTTAACTTTTTTCCTCCTTTTTCATGTAATTGAACCTTCTCTCCCGTTTTTGTCCATGCTTCCTCTCTTCAGAACTCCTTCCATGACTTTCCATCCTCTTGCATATTAAAGATCAGACAACGATGGCAGATTTCTTCTCGAAAGATCATTGGTGACTAGATAAGTTTGTACACTATCGATAATGGTTTATCACTGCTACTGAAGTTAATTTTTTTCCAAATTTTTATTGGTTATTTGATATTTAAAAATTAATCTGCCATGTTCTGTGCCATGATATCAATTCATGTGACATGAGTAGAGATGCCGCATTGGACTGGGATAACAAGTAAGAAGTCTGATAACACTACAGGTTTTAAATCACTGATTTATTTGATAGAACTGACATAGCTTTTGACACTGTTCTCTTCATCACCTGAACAAGAAGCACAGCCTCGAAGCTTGTGAGTTACTGTCAAATGCGTCAGTTCATGTTCCCACAGAGAATTAGCCTGTATTGTGGTTATTAATCCAGTGACATTACTACTACATATCCTTGTGTCGAAATTCCTCTTTAACATTGTGGTGTACCTATTATGGTGACTGCAGTGATTCAGAAGAATGCTCCCCACATCTGAAAGATTTCTAGGAATGGATATTCTGAACATGCTGGCTGTGCCCACGTCACAAGCGGTATTGCCATTGGAACTTTACTGCCCAATATCAATGTAAGCTGTGCGTATCATGGGAAAAGCTCATCTCAGATCATTGGGGTTTCAAACCCCACTCCAGAGGCTTTGCACATCATACTCCAACTACAGTGAAGAGGAACTGCTGCAATCTTAGCGATTCAGTATGTGAAAGAGTGCTGCCCTGTCGAGGGTCATTAGTGAAGGAGTACAGTGCTTGCAGGAAAGGTTGCACTGAGAAAGCATGCTGTACCAGTTGGCAGAATCACTGAGAGGGAGTGCTGAAGTTTTGGATAGAAGGCTAGCAGGTGGATTTTAATGTTTGAAATGTAACGTTGTCAACTTTGCCATGGATTGAAAACCAGCAGAGAATTACAGACTCTGCTGCACTACAATGAGATCTGGTTGTCCTGAACATAATCACAAGAAGTACAGCAATTAATTTGGATGCAGGTGACAGACGTGGTCTGAGGGAACGCTCCCAATCTAGTGAATGTTTAATGTACCGGCTCCAATTCACTTCCTTCATCGTGATGGTGAATACTGCACATTATTTTAGATATGGTCACTTTATTACGTTTAATCCATCTCTACCATAAGACCAACATTCTGTTTACTTTCTTAATTGATTGCTGCACCACAATTTAGTAGGGTTGTAAATGATTCTAATGTTATGCTCACTTATTAGAGAGAAACAATGTTGGGGTTAGAAATCACGGAAAAAGGAGTGATACATTAAAGAGCTGAACATAGCTGAGAGGAGTTTTGAGTGCCTGGCTTATCTCTTGCAAATATGACCTGTTTCTTTCTTGCTGCAGGACCGGTAATGTCTCTTGGTAGTCTTTCTCCATCCCGGCATGTCTTCTATTCCCAGTCCAGGTACTGTTCATTAAAGATTCATTTTGCACACTTCCACAGATCACATCCTGTGGTGACTTGAAAGGATGGACCCAAGTGCTGGTGATCTGTGTACCAGAACAGCCAAGTTCTGCCATGTTTTCCAGTTCTATATATAATGCACCGTTTGCACCTCACCCTCTTTCATGAACGTGCTTGTGCTTCCCAATGTGGGTACGGTGCTCCCTTTATGGCTGTTGGTGTGTTTCCTTATGTGTTGTGTCTCTCTGCCCTATATTGAGGAAAATAATAATTAGTAGCATGAGAGGCCATCTGGCCCCTCATGCCTGCTCCACCATTCAATCAAGATCATCAACTGATGTTTTTGTGGACTCAAGTCCAGTACCCATTCGCTCACCATAACCTTTAATTCCTTACTGTTCAAGAATTTATCCATCGCTTGCCTTCAAAACATTCAACTGAGGTAGCCTCAACTGCTTTTCCTGGCAGGGAATTCCTTTGTGTGAAGAGTTCCTCCTGTCACCTAGTCCTAAATCTGCTTCCCTTATTTTTAGTTCTAGTTTCACCTGCCATAAAACCAACTTTCCCTACTTCTATGTGCTGTGTGCTCTCTGTCCCCCATGTGCTGTTGCTCTCTGGCCACTATGTGCAACCTTTCCATTCTTTGATTGTTGATAGATTAGTATTGTTACAGCTGTTTAGTACACAGTGAAAAGTTATTTGATTCTTGTGCGCAGTCTAACAGACAAAGCATACAATTCATAGAGAAGAAATGAGAGAATGCCGAATGTTTCGTTTTAACAGTCCATAGTTAGTGTGTAGAGAAATAGATCAACTTATGCAAGGTAGTCCATTCAAAGTCTTACACAGCAGCAGGAAGAACTGTTGTTGAGTCAATTGGTACGTACCTCAGTCTTTTTCCAGGTGAAGAAAGTGGATGTGAAGAACGTCCTCTGATTCTGATTCTTAAGCCATCCTGTGTAGCAGAAGCTATTTGCTAAACTCTCTTGCACCCTTCCAATACCGCCCTTTGCTTGCTAACAGTATATTCACTATCTTATGCACTGTTGTTAGAAGGAATTCCTGGCTTAATTTTTTTTGTGTTTGTTTTTCTGAATGTTGTGCTTTCCCCCTATCTATTTCATCTCAGGTATGAAGCCTGCTGGAGTGTCAACGCCGCTGTTCTCTCCTGGAGCGCCTGGACTATACAGTGTATCTCCTTCCATCGGGTCACCACAATGTCGGGACCAGAATAGTATTTTCCGGAAAGCATAAGGGCATCTGCATTCATTTCACCAGAAATCATGGGGTAGGTTTTAAGAGTCTTTATCTCATGACATGATCCTGACCTAACACATCTCATGCTGCTGTAACCTCTTACTCTTCACACCATTTTGTTCTAGAACCATAGAAAATTATAGCTCAGAAACCGGCCTTTTGCCTTCTGTCCTGTGCAAACCATTTTTTTTTTACCTAGTCCCACGGACCCTGCACTTGGACTATATCCCTCCATACTCCCTCTCATCCATGAACCCTTCCAAGTTTTTTCTAAATGTTACAACTGACCTCGCATTTTCACCACTTTATTCGACAGCTCATTTCGCACTCCCAATCATTCTGTGGTGTGAATAAGCCCCCCTCCTATATTCCCTTTAAACTTTCTCCTTTCAATCCTTAACTTATGCGCTCTGCGGGTTTTTTTCTCCCTAACCTCAGTGAAAAGCCTGCTTGGCATTCACTCTTATCTTGTACCCATCAAAATTTATACACTTCTATCAATCTTTCTCTTCTTCTACGCTCAGGGAATAAAGTTTCTAACTATTCCAATCTTTTTCTGTAACTCAGCTTCTCAAGTCGGCAATAATCCTGTGAACCTTCTCTGCACTACTTTCATCTTCTTTACATACTTCCTGTAATTAGTTGACGGCAAAACTGTACACAATATGGTAAAGAACGGCTTAAACATGCCTTACACACCTTTACCATAACATTCAAAAAGTTAAAAGGAAAAAGGAGGCTTATGTCGGATGAGGCTTGAAGGCTCAGTTAGTGCATGGATAGCTATAGATTAGCCAGGAGGGAGCTAAAGAGTGAATTGAGGAGAGCTAAGAGGGGACACGGAGAAGATTTTGGCTGATAGGATTAAGGAGAATCCTAAAGCTTTCTTTAGATATGTTAAGATAGAAGATTGGTTAGGCAAGATTAGGGCCAGTCATAGACAGCAGTGGGAAGTTGTGTGCGTGGAGCCTGAAGAGATTGGTGAGGCACTGAATAATATTTTCTCTTCGTATTCATGCAGGGGATGTAAATGTAGTTATGGAGACACTGAGGTACAGGGGCAAATTGGGAAGTATTGAAGTAGATAGGGAGGATGTGTTAGATATTCTCGAGGGTTTGAAGTTGGATAAGTCCCCTGGGCCGACGGATTTACCCTAGGATTCTCTGGGAGGCAAGAGAGGAGATTGCAGAGCCTCTGGCTCTGATCTTCAGGTCGTCGTTGGTTAAGGTGTGGTTCCGGAGGACTGGAGGATGGCGAATGTGGTCCCATTGTTTAAGAAGGGGAAGAGAGACCTTCCTGGGAATTATAGGCCAGTGAGTCTTACTTCTGTTGTGGGCAAGGTATTGGAGAGAATTATTAGGGATAGGATTTATAGTTATTTAGAGAGAATGAATTGATTGGGGATAGTCAGCATGGTTTTTGTGAAGGGTAGGTCGTGCCTTACTAACCTCATTGAGTTTTTTGAAAAGTGACCAGAGAGGTGGATGGGGGTAAGGCTGTTGATGTGGTATATATGGACTTTAGTAAGGCTTTTGATAAGGTGGCCCATGGAAGACTTCTGCAGAAAATGCAGATGTGTGGGATAGAGGGTGATTTAGCTAATTGGGTTAGGATTGGCTGGCAGATAGAAGACAGAGGGTGGTGGTTGATGGGAGATATTCATCGTGGAGTTCGGTGACGAGTGGTGTGCCTCAGGGGTCTGTTTTGGGGCCCTGCTGTTTGTAATTTTTATAAATGATCTGGATGAGGGTATTGAGGGATGGATCAGTAAATTTGCAGATGATACTAAAGTTGGTGGTGTGGTAGATAGTGAAGAGGGGTGTTTTAGTTTACAGAGTGACTTGGACAAGTTGCAGAGCTGGGCCGAGAGGTGGCAAATGGAGTTTAATGTGGAAAAGTGTGAGGTAATGCACTTTGGCAGGAACAATAAATGTGTAGGGTATAGGGCTAATGGTAGGGCTCTTAATAGTGTTGAGGAACAGAAGGATCTTGGTGTCTGTGTCAATAGATCCCTGAAAGTAGGCAGTCAAGTGGATAAAGTTGTTAAGAAGGCATATGGAGTCTTAGCTTTTATTGGTAGGGGGATTGAATTTAGGAGCCGCAGCATCATGTTGCAACTGTACAAAACTCTAGTGCGCCGCACTTGGAGTATTGTGTGCAGTTCTGGTCCCCACATTATAAGAAAGATGTGGAGGCATTGGAGAGGGTACAGAGGAGGTTTACCAGGATGTTGCCTGGTATGGAGGGCAGGTCTTATGAAGAGAGGCTGAGGGATTTGAGGTTGTTTTCGTTAGAAAGGAGGCGGCTAAGAGGGGATCTTATTGAAGCATATAAGATGATTAGAGGTTTAGATAGGGTGGACAGTGATAGCCTTTTTCCTAGGATGGAGAAAGCTAGCACGAGGGGACACAGCTTTAAATTAAGGGGTATGAGTTATAGGACGGATATCAGAGGTAGGTTCTTTACTCAAAGAGTGATTAGGGAGTGGAATGCCCTGCCTGCAGCTGTTGTAGATGCGCCAAGTTTGGTGGCGTTTAAGAGGTTAGTTGATAAGTATATGGAAGAGAAGGGAATGGTTTAGTTTGGAGGGGCATTGCTTTTTATTTTGGTCGGCACAACATCGAAGGCCGAAGGGCCTGTTCTGTGCTGTATTGTTCTATGTTCTATGTTCTATGTTCTATCTTCATAAGGCCTGCCTCCCAATCCAGGCAGCATCCTTGTAAATCTCCTCTGAACCCTCTCAATAGCCTCTACATCCTTCCTATAATGAAGCGACCAGAACTGCGCACGATACTCCAACTGGGGTCTGACAAGAGTCTTATAGAGCTGCATCATTACCTCCTGACTCCTAAACTCTATTCCTCGATTAATGAAGGCCAGTACACTGTACACCTTCTTGACCACTTCCTCCACCTGCGAGGCCGATTTAAGAGTGCTATGGACCTGGACCCTGAGATCCTTCTGCTCTACAACACAGCTAAAACTCCTACCCCTTATATTGTACTCCTTCATCCCATTATTCCTGCCAAAATGGACCACTACACATTTATCTGCGTTGAAGTCTATCCGCCACTTCTCCACCCAGTCTTGCATCCTGTCTATGTCCTGCTGCAACTTTTGGCATCCCTCCAGACCATCCACAACACCACCGATCTTTGTATCTTTGGCGAACTTGCTAACCCATCCCTCCACTTCCTCATCCAGGTCATTTATGAAAATGACAAACTTGAAGTAACCAGTCCTTTCCTTAAGTCATCCAAGTCTCTGTAATGGCCACCACATCACGTTTCTAAGTAGCAATCCACACTCTAAGCTCATCCACTTTGTTCACCACTCTCCTTGCGTTCAAATAGATACACATCAAACTTTCGGTCTGAGTGCTCCTCTTATCTATAGCCTGTCTGTCCTCCTCCCCACACGGTCAACAAGTTTTCTCTATTTGTGAGCTAACCTCCTCTCTCCCAGTCATTTCAATTTGATTCCCACCTCCCAACCTTTATGGTTTACACTCTCCCCAGGAGCCGTAACAAACCTCCCCGCCATGATATTGGTACCCCTGGGATTCAAGTGCAACCTGTTCTTTTTGTACAGGTCACACCTGCCCCAGAAGAGGTCTCAATGATCCAGAAACCTGAATCCCTGCACCCTGCTCCAAACCCTCAGCCATGCATTTATCCTCCACCTCATTCCATTCCTACTCACTCTCTCGTGGCATAGGCAGCAATCCCAAGATTATTTATCTTTGCATTCTTCTTCTTAACTCCCTTCCTAACTGCCTATATTCTCCTTTCAGGACTTCTTTCCTTTTCCTACCAATGTCATTGGTACCAATATGTACCACAACCTCTGGCTCTTCTCCCTCCCACTTCAGGATATATTGGACGCGATCAGAAGCATCCCGGATCCTGGCACCAGGAAGGCAAATTACCATACGAGTTTCCCTCCCTGGTGCACTTTTCTGCTTGCCTCTCATAACTCTTCCTTGTGGATCAGGTACCTGTCTAACTCAATCTCAGATATTTGCAATGACGTAGTCTTCATTTCTCTCTGTGGAAGAGAATTCCAGAAGTGCATGACCTGCTAAGAGAAGAAATTATTCCTCATCCCAAAAGTAAATGGCAAATTAATTTTAAGATGTGCCACCTGGTTCTAGATTGCCATTAAGAAGAAACATCCTCTCACCATCTGTCCTGTCAAGCACCCTCAGAATCTTGTATGTTTCAATAAATGACCTCTTTCCTAAACTCCAAAGGGTATAGGCCCAATCTGCTTATTAAGGTCATCTGTGTGTGGATCCACAAGACTTGGGTGAAATCCGAAATTAATATTTCTCATCAGTATTGTTGAGAAAAGCTTGGATGTGAAGGAACTTAGAGAAATAAATAGTGATGTCTTGAGGAGTGTACATAATTCAGAGAAGGAGATGCTGGATGTCTTAAAGCGCATCAAGGTAGATAAATTCCTGGGACCTGATGAAGTGTAACCCAGAACATTGTGGGAGGCTTGGGAGGAAATTGCGAGTCCCCTAGCAGAGATATTTGAATCATTGATAGTCACAGGTGAGGTGCCTGAAGGTTGGAGAGTGGCAAATGTTGTGCCTTTGTTTAAGAACAAAGATGAGCCTCATATTCGTAGTGGGAAAGTCTTTAGAAGGTATTACCCCTTATCCCAAGGGTAAGGGGTTTGGATGGGGAGGAGTTTGTTAGGTGTGTTCAGGAGGGTTTCCTGACACAGCATGTGGACAAGCCTACGAGAGGAGAGGCTGTACTGGACCTGGTACTAGCTAATGAACCAGGACAGGTGATGGATCTCTCGGTAGGAGAGCATCTTGGGGGTGGAGATCATAATTCTATCTCCTTCACCCTTGCATTGGAAAAGGATAGGATCAGGCAGGCTAGGAAGGTGTTTGTCTGGAATAAGGGGAAATATGAAGACATCAGGCAGATGTTGGGGCGAATAAACTGGAAGGAGGTGTTCTTGGGGAAAAGCACAGAAGGAAGGTGGCAGATATTCAAGGAATGCTTGTCTGGAGCTTTGCACGACAACGTTCTGGTGAGACAAGGAGGTTTTGGTAGGACGCGGGAACCGTGGTGCACGAAGGCTGTGGTGAACATAGTCAGGAAGAAAAGAAAGGTGTATAAAAGGTTCAAAGAGCTAGGAGATGTTGGGGATCTAGAGAAGTATAAGGCTTATAGAAGAGAGCTTAAAAAGGAAATTAGGAGAGCCAGAAGGGGTCATGAGAAGGCCTTGGCTGGTAGGATTAAGGAGAATCCCAAGGCCTTCTACAAATATGTGAAAAGTAAAAGGATGAGAAGAGAAGGGATAGGACCTATAAAAGGTGAAGGGGGAAAAGTCTGTATGGAACCGGAAGAAATGGCAGAGGTGCTTAATGAGTACTTTGCCTCAGTATTCACGGTGGAAAGTGATCTGGGAGGATGCACTACAAGTTTGCGGCAGACTGAAAAGATTGAGTATGTAGATATTAAGGAAGCGGATGTGTTAGAACTTTTAAATGCTATCAAGATAGACAAGTCTCCGGGACCAGATGGGATGTACCCCAGGTTATTGTGGGAGGTGAGGGATGTCATTGCAGAGCCCCTGGCGATGATCTTTGCGTCGTCGATGGAGACGGGAGAGGTTCCGGAGGATTGGAGGATTGCGGATGTGGTCCCTATTTTCAAGAAAGGGAACAGGGATAGTCCTGGAAATTACCGACCGGTGAGTCTGATCTCAGTGGTTGGTAAGCTGATGGAGAGGCTTCTGAGGGACAAGATTTACGAGCATTTGGAGAAGTTTAGTTGATTAGAAATAGTCAGCATGGTTTTGTAAAAGGCAGGTCATGCCTTACGAGCTTAATTGAGTTCTTCGAAAATGTGACTGAACACATTGACGAAGGAAGAGCAGTGGACGTGGTGTACATGGACTTCAGCAAGGCATTTGACAAGGTCCCACATGCAAGACTTCTTGAGAAGGTGAGAGGCCATGGGATCCAAGGGGCTTTGGCCTTGTGGATCCAGAACTGGCTTGCCTGCAGAAGGCAGAGGGTGGTTGTGGATGGCTCTTTTTCTGCATGGAGGTCGGTCACCAGTGGAGTGCCCCAGGGATCTGTTCTAGGACCCTTGCTGTTTGTCATTTTCATAAATGACCTGGATGAGGAAGTGGAGGGATGGGTGAGTAAGTTCGCCGATGACACGAAGGTCGGTGGTGTTGTGGATGGTCTGGAGGGATGTCAGAAGTTGCAGCATGACATCGACAGGATGCAAGACTGGGCGGAGAAGTGGCAGATGGACTTCAACGCGGATAAATGTGTTGTGGTCCATTTTGGCAGATCCAACGGGATGAATGAGTACACTATCAAAGGTAGGAGTCTTAGCTGTGTGGAAGAGCAGAGGGATCTTGGGGTCCGGGTCCATAAGACTCTCAAATCGGCCTCCCAGGTGGAGGATGTGGTTAAGAAAGCTTACGGTGTACTGGCCTTCATTCATCGAGGGATTGAGTTCAGGAGTCAGGAGGTAATGCTGCAGCTTTATAGGACCCTTGTCAGACCACACTTGGAGTACTGTGCGCAGTTCTGGTCGCCTCACTATAGGAAGGACGTGGAAGCTATTGAAAGGGTGCAGAGGAGATTTACAAGGATGTTGCCTGGATTGGGAGGCATGCCTTATGAAGACAGGTTGAGGGAGCTGGGACTGTTCTCCCTGGAGAGACGAAGGTTGAGAGGCGACCTGATAGAGGTTTACAAGATGTTGAGAGGAATAGATAGGGTGGACTCTCAGAGACTATTTCCCAGGGCTGAAATGGTCGCGACGAGAGGGCACAGATTTAAGGTGCAGGGAAGCAAGTACAGAGGGGATGCTAGGGGAAAGTTTTTCACTCAGAGGGTGGTGAGTGAATGGAATCGGCTGCCGTCGGTGGTGGTCGAGGCGAACTCGCTGGGGTCTTTTAAAAGACTTCTGGATGAGTATATGGGATCCAAGCCTGCCTGCAGCAGTTGTAGATGCACCAAGTTTGGTGGCGTTTAAGAGGTTAGTTGATAAGTATATGGAAGAGAAGGGAATGGTTTAGTTTGGAGGGGCATTGCTTTTTATATTGGTCGGCGCAACATCGAAGGCCGAAAGGCTTGTTCTGTGCTGTAATGTTCTATGTTCTAATGGGATTGGGGGTTATAGATAAGTCTATGGCTGGGTAGGTTTTGATGTGTTCGGCACAACTTGTGGGCCGAAGGGCCTGTTTGTGCTGTAGTGTTCTATGTTCTATGACACGAGAAGACTTTGGCCGATAGGATCGAGAAGAATCCTAAAGCTTTCTTTAGATATGTTAAGAATAGAATATTGGTTAGGGCATGATTAGGGTCAGTCAGAGACAGTAGTGGGAAGTTATGCATGGAGCCTGAAGAGATTGGAGAGGCACTGAACAAATATTTCTCTTCGGTATTCACGCAGGGAGACGTAAATGTAGTTGTGGAGAACACTGGGATACAGGGTTGTAAACTGGAAAGTATTGAAGTAGATAAGGAGGAGGTGCTAGATATTCTTGAGGGTTTGAAAATAGATAAGTCCCCTGGGCTGGACGGGATTTACCCTAGGATTCTCTGGGAGGCGAGAGAGGCGATTGCAGAGCCTCTGGCTCTGATCTTCAGGTCATCGTTGGTTACGGGTATAGTGCCGGAAGACTGGAGGATAGCGAATGTGGTCCCATTGTTCAAGAAGGGGAAAAGAGACTTTCCGGGGAATTATAGGCTGGTGAGTCTTACTTGTGGGCAAAGTATTGGAGAGAATTATTAGGGATAGGATTTATAGTTATTTAGAGAGAAATGAATTGATTGGGGATAGTCAGCATGGTTTTGTGAAGGGTAGGTCGTGCCTTACTAACCTTATTGAATTTTTTGAAAAAGTGACCAAAGAGGTGGATGGGGGTAAGGCAGTTGATGTGGTATATATGGACTTTAGTAAGGCGTTCGATAAGGAGGCCCATGGAAGGCTTCTGCAGAAAATGCAGATGTATGGGATTGAGGGTGATTTAGCTAATTGGATCAGGAATTGGCTAGCTGATAGAAGACAGAGGGTGGTGGTTGATGGAAATTATTCATCATAGAGTTCGTGTACAAGTGGTGTGCGTCACGGAACTGTTTTGGGGCCACTAATGTTTGTAATTTTTGTAAATGATCTGGATGAGGGTATTGAGGGATGGATTAGTAAATTTGCAGATGACACCAAAGTCGGAGAAGTGGTAGATAGTGAAGAGGCGTGTGATAGTTTGCAGAGAGACTTGGACACATTGCAGAGCCGGGCCAAGAGGTGGCAAATGGAGTTTAATGCGGAAAAGTTTGAGGTAATTCACTTTGGCAGGAATAACAAATGTATAGAGTATAGGGTAATGGTAGGACTCTTAATAGTGTTGATGAACAGAGGGATCTAGGTGTATATATGCATAGGTCCCTGAAAGTTGGCAATCAAGTCGATAAGGTTGTTAAGAAGGCATACGGAGTCTTGGCTTTTATTGGTAGGGGGGATTAAATTTCGGAGTCGCAACGTCATGTTGCAACTGTACAAAGTTCTGGTGCGGCCGCACTTGGAGTATTGTGTACAGTTCTGGTTTCACATTATAAGAAAGATGTGGAGGCATTGGAGAGGGTGCAGAGGAGGTTTACCAGGATGTTGCCTGGTATGGAGGGCAGGTCTTATGAGGAGAGGCTGAGGGATTTGAGGTTGTTTTCATTCGAAAGAAGGTGGCTAAGAGGAGACCTTATTGAATCATATAAGATGATTAGAGGTTTAGATAGGGTGGATAGTGATAGCCTTTTTCCTCGGATGGAGAAAGCTAGAATGAGGGGACATAGCTTTAAATTAAGGGGTGGTAGTTATAGGACGGATGTCAGAGGTAGGTTCTTTACCCTGAAGGTGGTAAGGGTATGGAATGCCCTGCCTGCTGCAGTTGTAGATGCGCCAAGATTGGGGGCGTTTAAGAGGTCAGTGGATAGGTTTATGGATGATAAGGGAATGGTTTAGGTTAGAAGGTCATTGCTTTTTCTTAATTGGTCGGCGCAACATCGGGGGCCGAAGGCCCTGTTCTGCGCTGTAATAGAACATAGAACATAGAACAATACAGCACAGAACAGGCCCTTCGGCCTTCGATGTTGTGCCGACCAAAATAAAAAGCAATGCCCATCCTAACTAAACCATTCCCTTCTCTTCCATATACTTATCAACTAACCTCTTAAACGCCACCAAACTTGGCGCATCTACAACAGCTGCAGGCAGGGCATTCCACTCCCTAATCACTCTTTGAGTAAAGAACCTACCTATGATATCCGTCCTATAACTCATACCCCTTAATTTAAAGTTGTGTCCCCTCGTGCTAGCTTTCTCCATCCTAGGAAAAAGGCTATCACTGTCCACCCTATCCAAACCTCTAATTATCTTATATGCTTCAATAAGATCCCCCCCTTAGCCGCCTCCTTTCTAACGAAAACAACCTCAAATCCTTCAACCTCTCTTCATAGGACCTGCCCTCCATACCAGGCAACATCCTAGTAAACCTCCTCTGTACCCTCTCCAATGCCTCCACATCTTTCTTATAATGTGGCGACCAGAACTGCACACAATACTCCAAGTGCGGCCGCACTAGAGTTTTGTACAGTTGCAACATGATGCTGCGGCTCCTAAATTCAATCCCCCTACCAATAAAAGCTAAGACTCCATAAGCCTTCTTAACAACTTTATCCACTTGACTGCCTACTTCAGGGATCTATTGACACATACACCAAGATCCTTCTGTTCCTCAACACTATTAAGAGCCCTACCATTAGCCCTATACTCTACACATTTATTGTTCCTGCCAAAGTGCATTACCTCACACTTTTCACATTAAACTCCATTTGCCACCTCTCGGCCCAGCTCTGCAACTTGTCCAAGTCACTCTGTAAACTAAAACACCCCTCTTCACTATCTACCACACCACCAACTTTAGTATCATCTGCAAATTTACTGATCCATCCCTCGATACCCTCATCCAGATCATTTATAAAAATTACAAACAGCAATTCTATGTTCTATGTTCTATGAAAGCCAGTACACTATATGCCTTCTTGACTATATCCTCCACAGCAGTGGTACTAGAACAGATCCCGGGGTCTCCACTGGTGACTGACCTCCGTGCAGAAAAAGACGCATCCATAACTACTCTATGCCTTCTGCTGGCAAGCCAGTTCTGGATCCACAAGGCCAAAGCCTCTTGGATCCCATGCCTTCTCAAGAAGTCTTGCATGGGGGACCTTATCAAATGCCTTGCTGAAATCCATGTAAACCACGTCCACTGCTCTTCCTTTGTCATTGTGTTCAGTCACGTTTTCGAAGAACTCAACTAGGCTCGTATGGTATGATCTGTCTTTAACAAAGCCGTGTTGACTATTTCTGATCATATTGAGCTTCTCTAATACTCATAAATCCTATCTCTCAGAATCCTCTCCATCAACTCACTGACCACTGAGGTCAGACTCACTTGTCGATAATTCCTCGGGTTATCTCTGTTCCCTTTCTTGAAAATAGCCACCACATCCGCAATCCTCCAATCTTCCGGAACCTCTCCCATCTCCATTGACGACGCAAAGATCATCACCAGGGGCTCTGCAATCACTTTCCTCGCCTCCCAAAGTAACCTGGGGTACATCCCATCTGGACCTGGCAACTTATCTACCTTGATGGAATTTAACAGTTCCAACACGTCCTCTTTTTTGATGTCCACATACTCAGTCTTTTCAGTTTGCTGCTGTTTTTCAAACTGGAAACTTGTGATTAGCAGTATGCCTCAGGGATTGGTGCTGGGTCCACTGCTATTTATCATTTATTTTAATGATTTGGATGAGAATTTAGTAGCACCATTAGTATGTATTGAAGGACATGGGCCAAACATGGGCAGTTAGGACTAGCTTAACGATTAAAAGCAGGTAGTATGGGCAAGTTGGGCTGAAGGGACTGTTTCCATGCTTTAAACCTCTATGACTCTGCCCAATGTTTCCTCAGAAGACAGCTCCTTCCATCTCAGGACTCAGCCAAGTGAACCTTGATTTGATTTATTATTTGATTAATAATTGTCACAAATATTGTATACAGTGAAAGGTATTGTTTATTGCACGCTACACAGACAAAGCATACTATTCATAGAGAAGAAAAGGAGAGAGTGCAGAGTGTAATGTTAGAGTCATAGCTAGGGTGCAGAGAAAGATCAACTTAATGCAAAGTAGGATCATTCAAAAGTCTGATGGCAGCAGAGAAGTTGTTGTTCTTGAGTCATTTCGTACATGTCCTCAGACTTTTTCCCGATGGAAGTAGAAGAGAGAATGTCCAGGGTACAAGGAGCCCTTGGTTATGTTGGCTACTTTTCCAAGGCAGCAGGAAATGTAGACAGAGTCAGTGGATGGGAGGTTGGTTTGGTGGTAGACTGGGCTTCATTCTTTGTAATTTCTTGCAGTCTTGGATAGAACAGGAGGTGTACCAAGCTGCGATGCATTGTGTATATTGTTCTTAAGGAAGCAGACCAGAATTGTACATAAAACTCCAATACGACCCTAACAAATCTTCGTTACTTTATACTCCATCCATTTGCATAAAGCTCAGCATTTTTTTGCCTTCCTAATTACATGCTGTACCTGCATGCTGATTTTTTGTGATTTGGGCACAAGGACACACAGGATTGCAGGATTTCACAGTCTTTCTCCATTTAAATAATATTCTTGAACAAAGAAAATTCCAGCACAGGAACAGGCCCTTCAGCCCTCCAAGCCTGCACCAACCATGCTGCCTGACTGAACTGAAACCCATTACGCATCTGGGGACCAGATCCCTGTATTCCCATCTTATTCATGTACTTGTTAAGACACCTCTTAAAAGTCAGTACTGTATTCGCTTCCACTACCTCCCCTGGCAATGAGTTCCAGGCACCCAGCACACTGTGTAAAAGATCTGCTTCTTACATCTCTTTTAAAATTTGCCCCTCGCATCTTAAACCTATGCCCCCTAGTAATTCACTCTTCCACCCTGGAAAAATGCTTCTGACTATCCACTCTGTCCATGCTGCTCATAATCTTATAGACTTCTATCAAGTCTCCCTCGATATCTGTCATTCCAGTGAGAACAAACCAAGTTTCTCCAACCTTTTCTATAGCGAATGCCCTCCATACCAGGCAACATTCTGGTAAATCTTTTCTGTACCCTCTCCAAAGCCTCCACATCTTTTGGTAGTGTAGCAACCAAAATTGAACACTCTATTCCAAGCGCGGCCTCACTAAGGTTCTATAAAGTGTCAACATGACTTGCTCATTTTTAAACTCAGTACCCCGGCCGATTAAGGCAAGCATGCCATATGCCTTCTTGACTACCTTTTCCATCATCACTGCCACTGTACACCCAGAATCAACGTATTGTGTATAAGAGTTGGAATGTTATGGTGAGGTTGTATAAGACATTGGTGAGGCTGAGTTTACAGTATTGTGCGCAGTTTTGGTCACCTAATTACAGGAAGAATATTAACACAATTGAAAGAGTGCAGAGAAGGTTTATAAGGATGTTGCTGGGACTTGAGAAACAAGTTACAGAGAAAGATTGAATAGGTTAGGACTTTACTCCCTGGAGCGTAGAAGAATGAGGAGAGATTTGATAGAATTGAATAAAATTATGGTAGGTATACATAGAGTGAATGCAGGCAGACTTTTTTCTCTGAGGCTAGGGGAGAAAAAAACAAAAGGATTATGGGTTAAGGGTGAAGGGGGGAAAGGTTTAAAGGGAATATTGGTGGGGGGTGGCTTCTTCACAGAGAGTAATTGGGTTAGGAATTGGCTAGCAGATAGAAGACAGAGGGTGGTGGTTGATGGGAGATATTCATCGTGGAGTTCGGTGACAAGTGGTGTGCCTCAGGGGTCTGTTTTGGGGCCCCTGCGGGTTGTAATTTTTATAAATGATCTGGATGAGGGTATTGAGGGATGGATCAGTAAATTTGCAGATGACACTAAAGTTGGTGGAGTGGTAGATGGTGAAGAGGGGTGTTATAGTTTGCAGAGTGACTTGGACAAGTTGCAGAGCTGGGCCGAGAGGTGGCAAATGGAGTTTAATGTGGAAAAGTGTGAGGTAATGCACTATGGCAGAAATAAAAAATGTGTAGAGTATAGGGCAAATGGTAGGATTCTTAGTAGTCTAGATGAACAGAGGGATCTTGGTGTGTATGTGCATAGATCCCTGAAAGTAGGCAGTAAGGTCGAGAAGGTTGTTAGGAAGGCATATGGAGTCTTGGCTTTTATTGGTAGAGGGATTGAATTTCGGAGCCGCAACATCATGTTGCAAGTGTACAAAACTCTAGTGCGGCCGCACTTGGAGTATTGTGTGCAGTTCTGGTCCCTACATTATAAGAAAGATGTGGAGGCATTGGAGAGGGTACAGAGGAGGTTTACCAGGATGTTGCGTGGTATGGAGGGCAGGTCTTATGAGGAGAGGCTGAGGGATTTGAGGTTGTTTTCGTTAGAAGGAGGAGGCTAAGAGGGGACCTGATCGAAACATATAAGATGATTAGAGGTTTAGATAGGGTGGACAGTGATAGCCTTTTTCCTAGGATGAAGAAAGCTAGCACGAGGGAACACAGCTTTAAATTAAGGGGTGATGTTATAGGACGGATATCAGAGGTAGATTCTTTACCCAAAGGGTGGTTCGGGAGTGGAATGCCCTGCCTGCAGCAGTTGTAGATGCGCCAAGTTTGGTGGCGTTTAAGAGGTTAGTTGATAAGTATATGGAAGAGAAGGGAATGGTTTAGCTTGGAGGGGCATTGCTTTTTATATTGGTCGGCGCAACATCGAAGGCCGAAGGGCCTATTCTGTGCTGTAATGTTCTATGTTCTATGTTCTAGTGGGGGTGTGGAATGAGCTGCCAGATAAAGTGCAAAATGTGGGGTCACTTTTAACAATTAAGAAAATCTTGAACAAGTGCATGGATGAGAGGGGTGTGGAGGGATATGGTCCAGGTGCAGGTCAATGGGACTTGGCAGAAAAATGGTTTGGCACAAACCGGAGGGGCCAGAAGGCATGTTTCTGTGCTGTAATGTTTGATGGTTCTAAATCAAAAATCTGTCTGCCTGTCAATACTCTGAAGGATTCTGCCATTTATTGTACATTTCCTATCTGTATTAGATCTTCTAAAATACATTACCTCACGTTTGTCTGGATTAAGATGAGATGTGAAGGCTCGGTTAGGGCACTGGAGAGTTATAAATTAGCCAGGAGGGAGCTAAAGAGAGAAATAAGAAGAGCTACAAGAGGACATGAGAAGACTTTGGCGGATAGAACATAGAACATTACAGCGCAGTACAGGCCCTTTGGCCCTCGATGTTGCGCCGGCCAGTGGACCCTCTAACCTAAACTATTCCAATATCATCCATATGCCTATCCACCGAACATTTGAATGCCCCCAAAGTAGGCGAGTCCACAACTTCTGCAGGCAGGGCATTCCACGCCCTCACCACCCTCTGTGTAAAGAACCTGCCACTGACATCCGTCCTATAACTACCACCTCTTAATTTAAAGTTATGTCCCCTCATGTTGGTCATCACCATCCGAGGAAAAAAGCTCTCACTATCCACCCTATCCAATCCCTTGATCATCTTATACGCCTCAATTAGGTCATCGCGTAACCTTCTTCTCTCTAATGAAAATAACCTCAGGTCCCTCAGCCTTTCCTCATAAGTCCTTCCCACCATACCAGGCAACATCCTGGTAAACCTCCTCTGCACCCTTTCCAATGCTTCCACATCTTTCTTATAATGCGGCGACCAGAACTGTACGCAATACTCCAAGTGCGGCCGCGCCAGAGTTTTGTACAGTTGTAACATAACCTCACGGCTCCTAAATTCAATCCCTCTACCAATAAAAGCTAACACACCGTACGCCTTCTTAACAACTTTATCAACCTGGGTGCCAACTTTCAAAGAGCTATGTATTTGTACCCCAAGATCCCTCTGTTTGACAACACTATTAAGGGTCCTTCCATTAGCCCTATATTTCATATGCCTGTTATTCCTACCAAAGTGAATCACCTCACACTTATCCGTATTGAATTCCATTTGCCACCTCACGGCCCAACTCTGCAACCTATCTATGTCCCTCTGCAAACTGTAACATCCATCCTCGCTGTCTACAACTCCCTCCACCTTGGTATTGTCAGCAAATTTACTAATCCAACCTCTACATCCTCATCTAGGTCATTTATAAAAATGACAAACAGAGTGGCCCCAAAACAGATCCTTGAGGTACACCACTTGTAACTGCACTCCAGGTTGAATATTTCCCATCAGCCCCCACCCTCTGTCTTCTATCAGCTAGCCAATTTCTAATCCAAACTGCTAAATCACCTTCAATCCCATGCATTCCATGGATAGGATAAAGGAGAACTCTAAAACTTTTTATAGATTTGTTAAGAATAAAAGATTGGTTCGGGCAAGATTAGGGCCAGTCAGAGACAGTAGTGGGAAGTTGTACGTGGAGCCTGTAGAGATTGGTGAGGCACTGAATGAGTATTTTTCGTCAGTCTTCACGCGGGAAAATGTCAACAGAGTTGGGGAGAATACTGGCATATAGGGTTGTAGACTGGACAGGATAGAGGTACATAAGGAGGAGGTGTTAGCTATTCTTGAGAGTATGAAAATAGATAAATCCCCTGGGCCAGATGAGATTTATCCCAGGTTACTCTGGGAGGCTAGAGAGGAGATTTTAGAACCTTTGGCTTTGATCTTCATGTCGTCGTTGGCTGCAGGTGTAGTGCCGGAAGACTGGAGGATGGCAAATGTTGTTCCCTTGTTTAAGGAGGGGAGTAGAGACCATCCTGCAAATTATAGACCAGTGAGCCTTACATCTGTTGTGGGGAAAGTTTTGGAAAGAATTATAAGGGATAGGATTTATAGTCATTTTGAAAGAAATGAATTGATTAGGGATGGTCAACATGGATTCGTGAAGGGAAGGTCGTGCCTCACTTTGGCAGGAACAATAAATGTGTAGAGTATAGGGCTAATGGTAGGGCTCTTAATAGTGTTGAGGAACTGAAGGATCTTGGTGTATGTGTCAATAGATCCCTGAAAGTAGGCAGTCAAGTGGATAAAGTTGTTATGAAGGCATATGGAGTCTTAGATTTTATTGGTAGGGGGATTGAATTTAGGAGCCGCAGCATCATGTTGCAGCTGTACAAAACTCTAGGGCGGCCGCACTTGGAGTATTGTGTGCAGTTCTGGTCGCCACATTATAAGAAAGATGTGGAGGCATTGGAGAGGGTACAGAGGAGGTTTCCCAGGATGTTGCCTGGTATGGAGGGCAGGTCCTATGAAGAGAGGTTGAAGGATTTGAGGTTGTTTTCGTTAGAAAGGAGGCGGCTAAGAGGGGATCTTATTGAAGCATATAAGATGATTAGAGTTTAGATAGGGTGGACAGTGATAGCCTTTTTCCTAGGATGGAGAAAGCTAGCACGAGGGACACAGCTTTAAATTAAGGGGTATGAGTTATAGGACGGATATCAGAGGTAGGTTCTTTACTCAAAGAGTGATTAGGGAGTGGAATGCCCTGCCTGCAGCTGTTGTAGATGCGCCAAGTTTGGTGGCGTTTTAAGAGGTTAGTTGATAAGTATATGGATGAGAAGGGAATGGTTTAGTTAGGAGGGGCATTGCTTTTTATTTTGGTCGGCACAACATCGAAGGCCGAAGGGCCTGTTCTGTGCTGTAATGTTCTATGTTCTAAATCTTATTGAGTTTTTTGAAAAGGTGACCAAAGATGTAGATAAGGGTAAGGCAGTTGATGTGGTGTACATGGATTTTAGCAAAGCGTTTGATAAGGTTCCCTATGGAAGACTATTGCAGGAAGTGCAGATGCATGGGATTGAGGGAGATTTAGCAATTTGGATTAGGAATTGGTTAGCTGATAGACAGAGGGTGGTGGTTGATGGGATATATTCAACCTGGTGTTTAGTTACTAGTGGTGTACTTCAGGGATCTGTTTTGGGGCCACTATTGTTTGATTTTATAAATGACCTGGATGAGGGTGTAGAGGGATGGGTTAGTAAATTTGCTGTCGACACCAAAGTCGGAGGAATTGTAGACAGTGAGGATGGATGTTACAGTTTGTAGAGAGACATAGATAAGTTGCAGAGCTGGGCCGAGAAGTAGCAAATGGAGTTTAACGTGGAAAAGTGTGAGGTGATTCACTTTGGTAAGAGTAATATGTCTGCAGAATATAGAACATAGAACAATACAGCACAAACAGGCCCTTCGGCCCACGAGTTGCGCCGATCACATCTACCAATCCACAGACCTATCTGTAACCCCCTATCCTATTCGTTTCCATATACTCATCCAGAAGTGTTTTAAAAGACCCCAGTGAGTTTGCTGCAACAACCTCTGATGGCAGCCGATTCCATTCACTCACCACCATCTGAGTGAAAAACTTACCCCTGACATCCCCTCTGTATTTGCTTCCCTGCACCTTAAATCTGTGTCCTCTCGTAGTGACCATTTCAGCTTGGGGAAATAGTCTCTGAGAATCCACCCTATCTATTCCCCTCAACATTTTATAAACCTCTATCAGGTCGCCTCTCAACCTACGTCTCTCCAGTGAGAAGAATCCCAGCTCCCTCAACCTATCTTCATAAGGCCTGCCTCCCAATCCAGGCAGCATCCTTGTAAATCTCCTCTTCATCTCTCAGGGCTAATGATAGAACTCTTAGTAGTGTAGATGAGCAGAAAGATCTTGGTGTACAGGTGCATAGATCCCTGAAAGTTGGTACTCAAGTTGATAAGGTTGTTAAGAAGGTGTATAGTGTGTTATCATTTATTGGTAGAGGGATTGAATTTCGGAGCCGAGATGTCATGTTGCAACTATACAAAACTCTGGTGCGGCCGCACTTGGAGTGTTGTGTACAGTTTTGGTCACCACATTATAAGAAAGATGTGGAGGCATTGGAAAGAGTGCAGAGGATGTTTACCAGGATGTTGCCTGGTATGATGGGGTAGGTCTTATGAGGAAAGGCTAAGGGACTTGAAATTATTTTAACATAGAACACTACAGCACAAACAGGCCCTTCGGCCCACAAGTTGTGCCGATCATATCTATACTTACCAGGCCATAAACCTATCTGTAACTCCCAATCCCATTACGTCCCATGTACTCATCCAGAAGTTTCTAAAAGGACCCCAGCGAGTTTGCCTCTACCATCACCGACGGCAACCGATTCCATTCACTCACCACCCTCTGATCACAAACAGGGAATATAAAGACACAAATCAAATTTACATGAAGAATGATTGGAATGTGAGCCTTTAGAGCTAATCAAGTGTTAAAGATAATGAGAGTGGAGAGATCATTAAGCAAAGGTGAAAAAGATGTGAGGAGAAGAGGAATAGCGGAGATGAGGGCGTTGGATTATGACGAGAGATTGAATAGGCTAGGTTTGTACTCTTTGGAGTTGAGAAGGCTGAGAGGGGATCTTATAGAGACGTACAAGATAATGAAGGGGATGGATAGGGTAGCGGTTGACACACTTTTCCCGCTTAGCAAAGATAGCAGGACGAGAAGGCACAGCCTCAAGATTGGGTGAGGCGGTTCAGATCAGAGTTGCGGAAGAGTTTCTTCACGCAAAGGGTGGTGAATCTTTGGAATTCTCTGCCTGATGAGGTGGTGGAGGCTTCCTCGCTGAATATATTCAGGTCAAGAGTGGATAGGTTTTTAATTGACAAGGAAATTAAGGGTTATGGGGAGAAAGCGGGAAAGTGGTACTGATGCACTACAAATCAGCCATGATCTTATTGAATGGTGGGGCAGGCTCGAGGGGCTGGATGGCCTACTCCTGCTCCTATTTCTTATGTTCTTATGTGTATTGTTTCCAGACAGGAAAGTTAATGAGATTTTGCAAGTCCAGGTTAGTTGTGGAGGTTACAGAAAGTGTGACATGAACCCAAGATCCCGGTTGAGGCCACCCTCGTGTGCAGAACTTGTCTATCAGTCTCTGCTCAGTGACTCTGCGCTGTAGTGTGTCATGAATGCCGCCTTGGAGAACGCTTACCCCCCCCCGCCCCCGAAGATGACAGAGCAAATGCCCGTGACCGCTGAACTATTTGCCAATAGGAAGAGAACAGTTTTGCCTGGTGATTGTCGAGCGATGTTCATTCATCCATTCTCGTAGCATCTGCGTGGTCTCACCAATGTACTATTCCTCGGGACATTGTTTCCTGCAGCATATCAGGTAGACGATGTTGGCTGAGTTGCAAGAGTATGTACTGTGTACCTGTTGGGTGGTGTTCTCACATGAGATGATAGCGACCGTGTTGATGATCCGGCATGTCTTGCAGAGTTGCACAACTTGCAAAATCTCATTAACTTTCCTGGCTGGAAACAATATACATCTTTTTCAGCTGTGCTTAATGCTCTCTCCACTCACATTGTTTGTGCCTTTAAGATTTGATTAGCGGTAAAGACTCACATTGTAATCATTATTCATGTAAATTGAGTTTGTGTTTTCATATGCCCTGTTTGTGATCAGCACTCCCACCCACCTGATGAAGGAACAGCCAGTTCCAAAAGTTAGTGGCCTTTGCTACAAATAAACCTGTTGGACTTTAACCTGGTGCTTTGAGACTTCTTACTGTGTTTACCCCCGTCCACTGCTGGCACTTTCACATCATGACCTCCCCTGTAGCCAGTGAGGATACAAACATTTCTCTCAAGGCCCCAGTAATTTCCTCCCTTGCCCCTCTCAGTATTCTGGGTTATATCCCATCAGGCTCTGGAGACTTGTCTACCTTAATATTTCTCAAGAACCCCAATACCTTCTCCTTTTTGATCTCAACATGACTCAAACTATCCACACATCCTTTCCCAGACTCATCATAGAATATAGAACATAGAACAATACAGCACAAACAGGCTCTTCGGCCCACGAGTTGCGCTGATCACATCTATATCTACCAATCCACAGACCTATCTATAACCCCCTATCCCATTCGTTTCCATATACTCATCCAGAAGTCTTTTAAAAGACCCAGCAAGTTTGCCTCAACCACCACTGACAGCCGATTCTACTCACTCACCATCCTCTGAATGAAAAACTGATCCCTGACATCCTGCTCTCCAGCACTTTAAACCTGTGTCCTTCGTAGTGACCATTTCAGCCCTTGGAAATAGCCTCTGAGAATCCACCCTATCTATACCTCTCAACATTTTATAAAACTCTATCAGGTCACCTCTCAACCTTCGTCTCTCCAGGGAGAAGAGACCTATCTCCCTCAACCAATTTAAAAAGCAACTTCAAAATGAAAAACATCAGCTGCAGCAAACAGCACAAGAACTGGGATTTGTGAGAAAGAATGCCCAATAAAGCACTCTAATGGGCATGGAGATTGCAGATTATGACCATTTGGTGAAAGAATTAAACCAGAAAATTACTGAGCAAGACAACTGGAAGAACAACATCGTGCAAACAGAAACTAGAAACCAAGGAATGTGAAATAAAATCTCTTCAGACAATGTTGGAAGAGCACAAAGAGAAAAATAGTGAGTTGAAACAAATCCTAGTGAAAACAAAGAAGGAACTTACAGATTCAAAGTGAGTAGAAAAACAACAATTAGTTCTCCAAACTTCTCTGAAAGGTGAACTGGAAGCCAACCAGCACCAAATGGAAAATTACAGTGGCAAGATTTAACTGCTGAAAACCACATGATTGAGAACAAAGCAGGTTTCTCCAACCTCTCCTCATAGTTAATGCCCTCCATATCAGGCAACATCCTGGTAAATCTTTTCTGTACCGTCTCCAAACCCTCCACTTCCTTCTGATAGTGTGACGATCAGAATTGAACACTATATTGTTCAAGCTGTGAGGGGACACAGCTTTAAATTAAGGGGTATGAGTTATAGGACGGATATCAGAGGTAGGTTCTTTACTCAAAGAGTGATTAGGGAGTGGAATGCCCTGCCTGCAGCTGTTGTAGATGCGCCAAGTTTGGTGGCGTTTAAGAGGTTAATTGATAAGTATATGGAAGAGAAGGGAATGATTTAGTTAGGAGGGGCATTGCTTTTTATTTTGGTCGGCACAAAATCGAAGGCCAAAGGGCCTGTTCTGTGCTGTATTGTTCTATGTTCTATGTATATTCCAAGTGCGGCCTCACTAAGGTTCCATAAAGCTGCAACATGACTTGTCAATTTTTAAACTCAATGCCCCAGCCTATTAAGGCAAGCATGCCATATGCCTTCTTGACTATCTTCTCCACCTGCATTGCCACTTTCAGCAACCTGTGTACCTCTACATCCAGATCCCTTTGTCTGTCAATACTCCTAAGGGTTTTGCCATTTGCTGTATATTTCCTATCTGTATCAGACCTTCCAAAATGCATTACCTCACATTTGCCCTGATTAAATTCCATCTGCCATTTCTCCGCCCAATTCTCAACTGATGTATATCCTGCTGTATCCTCTGATGGTCCTCATCGCTATCCATAAATCCGCCAACCTTTCTGTCATCCGCAAACTTAGTAAACTATTTTTATATTTTTCTGACAAAGTGGACAGCCTTATATTTTCCCATGTTCTATTCCATCTGGCAGTTGTTTCTTCCACATGCTTGGCCCCTCAATATCCATTTGCAGAATTCTTTATATCCTCCTCGCTTTTTGCTTTCCTCCTTACCTTTCTATCAACTGAAAATTGGGCTAAAAATAATTGGTTCCTTAGTGATCACTGCAGAATGCACTAGTTGCCATTCTGAATATGATCTGTTTATCCCAACTTGTTGCGATAAGAAAAGGAAACCACTGTATTTGCCTTTATTGGTTTCTCTGAGGCATTTGAACATGTGGTATATTGACTGCCCGTGCTGCATCTTATCAATGGGACAATTTATATCCAGATGACTGGCTATTTCTTCCTTGATGATAGATTCAAGCATTTTCCCAACTACATAAGTTAAACTAACCAGCCTATAGTTACCTACCTTTTGCTAACCTTTTTTTAAACAGTGGCATCACATTTGCTGTTTTCCAATCTATAGGAACCACCCCAGAGTCTAGTGAATTTTGGTAAATTACCACTAGTGCATTTGCTATTTGTCCTGTCAACTCTTTTAGTACCTTGGGATGCATTCTATCAGGACCAGGAGACTTAGAACATAGAACACTACAGCACAAACAGGCCCTTCGGCCCACAAGTTGTGCCGAACACATCAAAACCTATCCAGCCACAGACCTATCTATAATTCCCAATCCCATTGGATCCCATATACTCATCCAGAAGTCTTTTAAAAGACCCCAGCGAGTTCGCCTCGACCACCACCGACGGCAGCCGATTCCATTCACTTACCACCCTCTGGGTGAAAAACTTTCCCCTAGCATTCCCTCTGTACTTGCTTCCCTGCACCTTAAATCTGTGCCCTCTTGTCGCGACCATTTCAGCCCTGGGAAATAGTCTCTGAGAGTCCACCCTATCTACTCCTCTCAACATCTTGTAAACCTCTATCAGGTCGCCTCTCAACCTTCGTCTTTCCAGGGAGAACAGTCCCAGCTCCCTCAACCTGTCTTCATAAGGCATGCCTCCCAATCCAGGCAACATCCTTGTAAATCTCCTCTGCACCCTTTCAATAGCTTCCACGTCCTTCCTATAGTGAGGCGACCAGAACTGCGCACAGTACTCCAAGTGTGGTCTGACAAGGGTCCTATAAAGCTGCAGCATTACCTCCTGACTCCTGAACTCAATCCCTCGATGAATGAAGGCCAGTACACCGTAAGCTTTCTTAACCACATCCTCCACCTGGGAGGCCGATTTGAGAGTCTTATGGACCCGGACCCCAAGATCCCTCTGCTCTTCCACACAGCTAAGACTCCTACCTTTGATAGTGTACTCATTCATCCCGTTGGATCTGCCAAAATGGACCACAACACATTTATCCGCGTTGAAGTCCATCTGCCACTTCTCCGCCCAGTCTTGCATCCTGTCGATGTCATGCTGCAATTTCTGACATCCCTCCAGACCATCCACAACACCACCGACCTTCGTGTCATCGGCGAACTTACTCACCCATCCCTCCACTTCCTCATCCAGGTCATTTATGAAAATGACAAACAGCAAGGGTCCTAGAACAGATCCCTGGGGCACTCCACTGGTGACCGACCTCCATGCAGAAAAAGAGCCATCCACAACCACCCTCTGCCTTCTGCAGGCAAGCCAGTTCTGGATCCACAAGGCCAAAGCCCCTTGGATCCCATGGCCTCTCACCTTCTCAAGAAGTCTTGCATGTGGGACCTTGTCAAATGCCTTGCTGAAGTCCATGTACACCACGTCCACTGCTCTTCCTTCGTCAATGTGTTCAGTCACATTTTCGAAGAACTCAATTAAGCTCGTAAGGCATGACCTGCCTTTTACAAAACCATGTTGACTATTTCTAATCAACCTAAACTTCTCCAAATGCTCGTAAATCTTGTCCCTCAGAAGCCTCTCCATCAGCTTACCAACCACTGAGGTCAGACTCACCGGTCGGTAATTTCCAGGACTATCCCTGTTCCCTTTCTTGAAAATAGGGACCACATCCGCAATCCTCCAATCCTCCGAACCTCTCCCGTCTCCATCGACGACGCAAAGATCATCGCCAGGGGCTCTGCAATGACATCCCTCACCTCCCACAATAACCTGGGGTACATCCCATCTGGTCCCGGAGACTTGTCTATCTTGATAGCATTTAGAAGTTCTAACACATCCGCTTCCTTAATATCTACATACTCAATCTTTTCAGTCTGCCGCAAACTTGTAGTGCATCCTCCCAGATCACTTTCCACCGTGAATACTGAGGCAAAGTACTCATTAAGCACCTCTGCCATTTCTTCCGGTTCCATACAGACTTTTCCCCCTTCACCTTTTATAGGTCCTATCCCTTCTCTTCTCATCCTTTTACTTTTCACATATTTGTAGAAGGCCTTGGGATTCTCCTTAATCCTACCTTTTTGAATTCTACCACTTGCATTAATAACATTTCTTGAGTTCTTAATTTTAACTTTTTTCCTCATTTTTCATGTAATTGGAACCTTCTCTCCACGTTTTGTCCATGCTTCCTCCTCTTCAGACTCCTTCCATGACTTTCCATCCTCCTGGCATATTAAAGATCAGACAACGATGGCAGATTTCCTTCTCGAAAGATCATTGGTGAACTAGATAAGTTTGTACAACTATCGATAATGGTTTAATCACTGCTACTGAAGTTAATTTTTTTCCAAATTTATTGGTTATTTGATATTTAAAAATTAATCTGCCAGGTTCTGTGCCATGATATCAATTCATGTTGACATGATGTAGAGATGCCGGCATTGGACTGGGATAAACACAGTAAGAAGTCTGATAACACCAGGTTTAAATCCAACTGATTTATTTGATAGTAAACTGACAAGCTTTTGACACTGTGCTCTTCATCACCTGAACAAAGAGCACAGCCTCGAAAGCTTGTGAGTTTACTGTCAAATGCATCAGTTCATGTTCCCAGAGAATTAGCCTGTATTGTGGGTTATTAATCCAGTGACATTACTACTACATAATCCTTGTGTCAGAAATTCCTCTTTAACATTGTGGTGTACCTATTATGGTGGACTGCAGTGATTCAAGAAGATGCTCACCACATCTGAAAGATTTCTAGGAATGGATATTCTGACCATGCTGGCTGTGCCCACGTCACAAGCGGTATTGCATTGGAACTTTACTGCCCAATATCAATGTAAGCTGTGACGTAATGGGAAAAAGCTCATCTCAGATCATTGTGGGTTCAAACCCACTCCAGAGGCTTGCACTCATAATCCAACTACAGTGAAGAGTAACTGCTGCAATCTTAGCGATTCAGTATTGAAAGAGTGCTGCACTGTCAGAGGGTCAGTATTGAAGGAGTACAGTGCTGCAGGAAAGGTGGCACTGAAGGCATGCTGTACAGTTGGCAGAATACTGAGAGGGAGTGCTGAAGTTTTGGATAGAAGGCTAGCAGGTGGATTTAATGTGTGAAAATGTAAAGTTGTCAACTTTGCCAGGAAGAATTGAAAACCAGCAGAGATTACAGAATGCTGCAAACAATGAGATCTGGGTGTCTGAACATTAATCACAAGAAAGTACAGCAAGTAATTTGGAATGCAGGTGAAAGAAGTGGTTCTGAGGGAACGCTCCCAATCTAGTGAATGTTTACTGTACCGTCTCCAATGCACTTCCTTCATCGTGATGGTGAATACTGCACATTATTTTAGATATGGTCACTTTATTCGTTTAATCCAATCTCCTGACCATAAAGACCAACATGCTGTTTACTTTCTTAATTGATTGCTGCACCACAATTTAGTAGGGTTGTAAATGAATTCTTAATGTTGATGCTCACTTATGAGAGAGACAATGTGGGTTTAGAAATCACGGAAAAAGGATTGTGATACCATTAAAGAGCTGAACATAGCTAGAGAGGAGGTTTTGAGTGCCCTGGCTTATCTCTTGCAAATATGACCTGTTCTTTCTTTGCTGCAGGACCGGTAATGTCTCTTGGTAGTCCTTTCTCCAGTCCGGGCATGTCTTCTATTCCAGTCTCAGGTACTGTTCATTAAAGATTCCCATTTTGCACACTTCCACAGATCACATTCCTTGTGGGTGACTTGAATGGGAGACCCAAGTCTGGTGATCTGTGTACCAGAACGGCCAAGTTCTGCATGTTTCCAGGTTCTATATATAGTGCACCGTTTGCACCTCACCCTCTTTCATGCGACGTGCTTGTGCTTCCCAATGTGGTACGTGCTCCCTTTATGGCTGTTGTGTGTTTTCCTATGTGTTGTGTGCTCTCTGCCCTATATGAGAACATAAGAATTAGGAGCAGGAGGAGGCCATCTGGCCCCTCATGCCTGCTCCACCATTCAATAAGATCATCACTGATGTTTTTGTGGACTCAAGTCCACTTACCCATTCGCTCACCATAACCTTTAATTCCTTTACTGTTCAAAAATTTATCCATCCTTGCCTTAAAAACATTCAATGAGGTAGCCTCAACTGCTTCACTGGGCAGGGAATTCCCTTTGTGTGAAGAAGTTCCTCCTCAACTCAGTCCTAAATCTGCTTCCCCTTATTTTTAGTTCTAGTTTCACCTGCCAGTAAAAACAACTTTCCTACTTCTATGTGCTGTGTGCTCTCTGTCCCCATGTGCTGTATGCTCTCTGCCACTATGTGCCAGACTTCTTTGATTGTTGATATGATTTAGTATTGTTACATCTGTTAGTACACAGTGAAAAGTATTGATTCTTGCGCAGTCTACAGACAAAGCATACAATTCATAGAGAAGGAAATGAGAGAATGCAGAATGTCGTGTTACAGTCATAGTTAGGGTGTAGAGAAAGATCAACTTAATGCAAGGTAAGTCCATTCAAAAGTCTAACAGCAGCAGGGAAGAAGCTGTTGTTGAGTCAATTGGTACGTAACCTCAGTCTTTTTCCAGGTGGAAGAAAGTGGATGTGAGAACGTCCTCTGATTCTGATTCTTAATCCATTCCTGTGTAGCAGAAGCTATGTGCTACTCTCTTGCACCCTTCCAATACCGCCCTTTGCATTGCTAACAGTATATTCACTATCTTATCACTGTGTGTTAGAAAGAATTCCTGGCTTAATTTTTTGTGTGTTTGTGTTTCTGAATGTTGTGCTTTCCTCCCTATCTATTCATCTCAGGTATGAAGCCTGCTGGAGTGTCAACGCCGCTGTTCTCTCCTGGAAGCCCTGGACTATACAGTGGTATCTCTCTTCCCTCGGTCACCACAATGTCGGGACCAGAAGTAGTATTTTCCGGAAAGCATAATGGCATCTGCATCTATTTCACCAGAATCATGGGGTAGGTTTAAGAGTCTTTATCTCATTACATGATCCTGCCTAACACAATCTCATTCTGCTGTAACACTCTTACTCTTCACACCATTTTGTTCTAGAACCATAGAAAATTATAGCTCAGAAACATGCCTTTTAGCCCTTCTTGTCTGTGCCAAACCATTTTTTACCTAGTCCCACTGACCTGCACTTGGACTATATCCCTCCATACTCCTCTCATCCATGAACCCGTCCAAGTTTTTCTTAAATGTTAAAACTGACCTCGCATTTACCACTTTATTCGACAGCTCATTTCGCACTCCCATCATTCTGTGTGTGAATAAGCCCCCCTCCTAATATTCCCTTTAAACTTTCCTCCTTTCATCCTTAACTTATGCGCTCTGGGTTTTTTTCTCCCTAACCTCAGTGGAAAAAGCCTGCTTGCATTCACTCTTATCTGTACCCATCAAAATATTATACACTTCTATCAAATCTTCTCTCATTCTTCTACGCTCCAGGGAATAAAGTTCTAACCTATTCAATCTTTTTCTGTAACTCAGCTTCTCAAGTCCCGGCAATATCCTTGTGAACCTTCTCTGCACTCTTTCAATCTTCTTTACATCCTTCCTGTAATTAGGTGACCAAAACTGTACACAATATGGTAAAGACGGCCTTACCAATGCCTTACACAACTTTACCATAACATTCAAAAAGTTAAAAGGAAAAAGGAGGCTTATGTCAAGATGAGGCTTGAAGGCTCGGTTAGTGCAATGGATAGCTATAGATTAGCCAGGAGGGAGCTAAAGAGTGAATTGAGGACAGCTAAGATAGGACACGAGAAGACTTTGGCTGATAGGATTAAGGAGAATCCTAAAGCTTTCTTTAGATATGTTAAGAATAGAAGATTGGTTAGGACAAGATTAGGGCCAGTCATAGACAGCAGTGGGAAGTTGTGCGTGGAGCCTGAAGAGATTGGAGAGGCACTGAATAAATATTTCTCTTCGGTATTCATGCAGGGTGATGTAAATGTAGTTATGGAGAACACTGAGGTACAGGGTTGCAAACTGGAAAGTATCGAAGTAGATAGGGAGGATGTGCTAGATATTCTCGAGGGTTTGAAGTTGGATAAGTCCCCTGGGCCGGACGGGATTTACTCTAGGATTCTCTGGGAGGCAAGAGAGGAGATTGCAGAGCCTCTGGCTCTGATCTTCAGGTCGTCGTTGGTTACAGGTGTGGTTCCGGAGGACTGGAGGATAGCGAATGTGGTCCCGTTGTTCAAGAAGGGGAAGAGAGACCTTCCAGGGAATTATAGGCCAGTGAGTCTTACTTCTGTTGTGGGCAAAGTATTGGAGAGAATAATTAGGGATAGGATTTATAGTTATTTAGAGAGAAATGAATTGATTGGGGATAGTCAGCATGGTTTTGTGAAGGGTAGGTCGTGCCTTACTAACCTCATTGAGTTTTTTGAAAAAGTGACCAAAGAGGTGGATGGGGGTAAGGCGGTTGATGTGGTATATATGGACTTTAGTAAGGCGTTTGATAAGGTGGCCCATGGAAGACTTCTGCAGAAAATGCAGATGTATGGGATAGAGGGTGATTTAGCTAATTGGGTTAGGAATTGGCTAGCAGATAGAAGACAGAGGGTGGTGGTTGATGGGAGATATTCATCTTGGAGTTCGGTGACAAGTGGTGTACCTCAGGGGTCTGTTTTGGGGCCCCTGCTGTTTGTAATTTTTATAAATGATCTGGATGAGGGTATTGAAGGATGGATTAGTAAATTTGCGGATGACACTAAAGTCGGTGGAGTGGTAGATAGTGAAGAGGGGTGTTATAGTTTGCAGAGAGACTTGGACAAGTTGCAGAGCTGGGCCGAGAGGTGGCAAATGGAGTTTAATGTGGAAAAGTGTGAGGTAATGCACTATGGCAGGAATAATAAATGTGTAGAGTATAGGGCTAATGGTAGGATTCTTAGTAGTCTTGATGAACAGAGGGATCTTGGTGTGTATGTGCATAGATCCCTGAAAGTAACATATAAGACATAGAGGTTTAGATAGGTGGACAGTGATAGCCTTTTTCCTAGGATGGAAAAAGCTAGCACGAGGGGACACAGCTTTAAATTAAGGGTGATAGTTATAGGACGGATATCAGAGGGCAGGTTCTTTACCCAAAGGGTGGTTCGGGAGTGGAATGCCCTGCCTGCAGCGGTTGTAGATGCGCCAAGTTTGGTGGCGTTTAAGAGGTTAGTTGATAAGTATATGGAAGAGAAGGGAATGGTTTAGTTTGGAGGGGCATTGCTTTTTATATTGGTCGGCGCAACATCGAAGGCCGAAGGGCCAGTTCTGTGCTGTAATGTTCTATGTTCATCCCATTATTCCTGCCAGAATGGACCACTACACATTTATCTGCATTGAAGTCCATCTGCCACTTCTCCGCCCAGTCTTTCATCCTGTCTATGTCCTGCTGCAACTTTTGGCATCCCTCCAGATCATCCACAACACCACTGACCTTTGTGTCATCGGCGAACTTGCTAACCCATCCCTCCACTTCCTCATCCAGGTCATTTATGAAAATGACAAACAGCAGGGTTCCCAGAACAGATCCCTGGGGCACTCCACTGGTTACCGACCTCCATGCAGAACAAGACCCATCCACAACCACTCTCTGCCTTCTGCCGGCAAGCCAGTTCTGGATCCACGAGGCCAAAGCCCCTTGGATCCCATGCCCTCTCACCTTCTCCAGAAGCCTTGCATGTGGGACCTTATCAAACGCCTTACTAAAGTCCATGTACACTACGTTCACCACCGTTCCTTCGTCAATGTGTTCAGTCACATTTTCGAAGAACTCAACTAGGCTCGTAAGGCATGACCTGCCCTTGACAAAACCATGCTGACTATTTCTAATCAGTCCAAACTTCTCCAAATGTTCATATATCTTATCCCTCAGAAGCCTCTTCATCAGCTTACCAACCACTGAAGTCAAACTCACCGGTCGGTATTTCCTGGACTATCCCTGTTCCCTTTCTTAAAGATGGGAACCACATCCGCAATCCTCCAATCCTCCGGAACCTCTCCCATTTCCATGGACGACGCAAAGATCATCGCCAGGGGCTCTGCAACCACTTCCCTCACCTCCCACAATAACCTGGGGTACATCCCATCCGGTCCCGGCGACTTGTCTATCTTGATAGAATTTAACAGGTCTAACACATCCTCTTTCCTAACATCCACATACTCAATCTTTTCTGTATGCCGCAAACCTGCAGTGCAATCTCCCAGTTCACTTTCCACCATGAATACCGAGGCAAAGTACTCGTTAAGCACCTCTGCCATTTCTTCTGGATTCACACAGACTTTTCGCCCTTCACCTTTTATAGGCCTTATCCCTTCTCCTCGTCCTTTTACTTTTCACATATTTATAGAAGGCCTTGGGATTCTCCTTAATCTTACCTGCCAAGGCCTTCTCATGACCCCTTCTGGCTCTCCTAATTTCCTTTTTAAGTTCCCTTCTACACACCTTATACTCCTCTACAGCCCTAACATCCCCTATCTCTCTGAACCTTTTTATATACCATTTTTTTCTTCCTAACTAGGTTCACCACAACCTTCGTGCACCACGGTTCCCGCGTCCTACCAGAACCTCCTTGACTCCTCGGAACGTTGTCTTGCAGTGCCACAGACAAACATTCCTTGAAAATCCACCACTTTCCTTCTGTACTCTTCCCCAAGAACACTTCCTTCCAGTTTATACGTCCAATTACCTGCCTAATGTTTTCATATTTCCCCTTACTCCAGACATACACCTTCCTAGCCTGCCTGATCCTATCTCTTTCCATTGCTATCGTGAAAGAGATAGAATTATGATCTCCATTCCCAAGATGCTCAGCTACCGTGAGATCCGACGCCTGCCCTGGCTCATTAGCAAGCACCAGGTCAAGTACAGCCTCTCCTCTCGTAGGCTTTTCCATGTACTGTGTTAGGAAACCTTCCTGAACACACCTAACAAACTCCACACCATCCAAACCCCTTACCCTTGGGATGTTCCAGTCAATGTTTGGGAAATTGAAATCTCCCATCACGACAATCCTGTTATGTGTTAAACTTTGCCCCACTCGCCTTATGCTCGTGATCCCTCGTAATCGTCACCTCCGACCTGGGAAAATCTTTCTCACTGCTCACCCTATCTATGCCC
Organism: Sphyrna mokarran; assembly: GCA_024679065.1. Taxonomy (NCBI): domain Eukaryota; kingdom Metazoa; phylum Chordata; class Chondrichthyes; order Carcharhiniformes; family Carcharhinidae; genus Sphyrna; species Sphyrna mokarran. The sequence goes on from JAGIQG010000006.1 coordinate 436,511, forward strand.
TTCGTAATTTTATACACCTCTATTAGGTCACCCCTCAACCTCCATGTTTCCAGGGAAAACAACCTCAATTTACCCAATCTCTCCTCATAGCTAAGATCCACCATACCAGGCAACATCCTGGTAAATCTTTTCTGTATTCTCTCCAAAGCTTCCACATCCTTCTGGTCAAAGAACAAAGAACAAAACATTGAATATTACAGTGCAGTACAGGCCCTTTGGCCCTCGATGTTGCGCCGACCAATGTAACCAATTTTATGACCATCTATCCTAAACTATTCCAATACTATCCATATGCCTATCCATTGCCCATTTGAACGCCCTTAAACTTGACGAGTCCACAATTGCTGCAGGCAGGGCATTCCACGCCCTTACTACCCTCTGAGTAAAGAACCCACCTCTAGCATCTGTCCTATAACTACCACCTCTTAATTTAAAGCTATGTCCCCTCGTGTTATCCATCTCCATCCGAGGAAAAAGGCTCTCACTATCACCCTATCTAACCCTCTGATCATCTTATATGTCTCAATTAAGTCACCTCTTAGCCTTCTTCTCTCTAATGAAAATAACTTTAAGTCCCTTAACCTTTCCTCACAAGACCTACCCATCATACCAGGCAACATCCTTGTAAACCTTCTCTGCACCCTTTCCAATGCCTCCACGTATTTCTTATAATGTGGAGACCAAAACTGTACACAATACTCCAAGTGCGGCCGCACCAGAGTTTTGTACAGTTGCAACATGCCATCTCGGCTCCGAAATTCAATCCCTTTACCAATAAATGCTAACACACTATGCACCTTCTTAACAACCTTATCAACTTGAGTACCAACTTTCAGAGATCTATGCATCTGTACACCGAGATCTCTCTGCTCATCTACACAGAGAACGGCACGGGAAGCAGGCCTTTCGGCCCAACGAGCCCCCACCACCACCTCGCTGTTCCCACTTCTACCCATGATCCCTATCATCCCTGTCCATGTTTATAGATCTATGTATTGGAACCATATTTGAGACAATTTAGGGAGAATTTGCTCTGCCAGTCAGCCAAAGAGCACATCTTTGGGATGTGGGAGGAAACTGGAGCAACCATGCAAGCACGGGGAGAATGCGCAAACTCCTACAAACATAGGCCCAAATCCATGTATCTGCACAGCACAGCAATAATCATTGAGCTGTCGTGTTGCCCATCAACTGGTCCAGGTCAAGCGTACGCTAATGACGTGAAACGCTAGGCTGCTTTCAAAATCCAAGAGCAGCCCTCTCACGACCATCGTGTGTATGCCCCTTGTTAGTCAACGCAGACCAAAGTACCTGTAGGATAAAACAAATACATCAATGTCATCGACAATTTACACGTTTCCCAGAGATATAAACGTTTACACATTTATATCTCTGCATTCCCATTCTGTTCATGTGCCCATCTAAGTATCTCTTAAATAACTCCAGAGTGCCTGCCTCCACCACTTTACTTGGCAGCGTGTTCCATACCCCCACCACCCTCTGTGTGAAAAAACTCCCTCTAGCATCCACATTATACCTTACCCCCCTCACCCTAAGCCGGTGACCCCTCGTGGTATTCGAGTCCATGCTAGGAAAAAGCTTAACCCAGTTTACTCTATCTATACTCATAATCTTGTACACCGCTATTAGATCTCCTCTAAGTCTACGTCTTTCTAAGGAAAACAGCCCCAATTTGCCTAATCGCTCCTCGTAACTCAGACTTTCCATACCAGGCAGCATCTGGTAAACCTCCTCTGCACTCTCTCCAGAGTCTCCATGTCCTTCCGGTAGTAAGGTGACTAGAACTGGACGCAGTATTCCAAATGAGGTCTAACCAACATTTTATACAACTGCAACATTAAAGGCCAGCTCTTGTACTCTTTCCCCCTTCCTATGAAGGCTAACATACTATATGCTTTCTTCACAACCTTTTCCACCTGCTCTGCCACCTTCAGAGACTTGTTCACCTGCACCCCCAGGTCCCTCTGCGTTTCTATACTCTTAATAAGTTTACCCTTTATCATATACCTCCCCCCTATGTTCTTCCTCCCAAAATGCATCGCCTCGCATTTATCAGGATTGAATTCCACCTGCCATCTATCTGAACAAGCTACCAGCCTATCTATGTCCTGCTGTGTCGCCTGACAATGCTTACCCGAAGATCAGAGGCTGAACGCCTATGACTGCTGAAATGTTCCCCAACTGAAAGGGAACACTCCTGCCTGGTGATTGTCAAGCGATATTCATTCATCCTTTGCTGTAGCGACTGTATGATCTCCCCAATGTATAATGCGTTTCCTGCAGAGTATCAGGTAGACAACATTGGCTGAGTCACAAGAGTATGTACCATGTACCTGATGGATGGTGTGAGATTATGGCATCATGTCAATGCTGCGGCATGTCTTGCAAACATTGCTGTGGTAGGGTTGTGTGGTATTATGGTCACTGTTTTCCTGAAGACTGGGAAGTTTGCTGCAGACAATGGAATATAAGAAACATGGCTGGTAAGTTTGGAGATGATACTAAGATTGGTGGCATAGTAGATTGTGAAGAAAGCTATCTCCAGTTTTTTTTTTCTGGAGAGTATGAGGCTGAGGGGTGACCTTATAGCATATAAAATAATGAGGAGCGTAGACAAGGTAAACAGTCAATATTTTTTTCCAAAGGTAGGGAGTCTAAAACTAGAGGGCATAGGTTTAAGGTGAGAGGGGAGAGATACAAAAGTGACCAGAGGGACAGTTTTTTCACGCAGGCGGTCTGGAACAAGCTGCCAGAGGTGGTAGTAGAGGCAGGTTTAATTTTGTCTTTTAAAAAGCATTTAGATAATTGCATGGGTCCAATGAGTATCCAGGGATATGGGCCAAATGTGGGCAATTGGGAATAGTTTAGGGGTTTTTTAAAAAAGAGCAGTATGAATAAGTTGGGCCAAAGGGCCTGTTTCCATGCTGTAAACCTCTATGACTCTAAGATCATACAACTTAGCAGCAGAAGTAGGCTATTTGGCCCAACAAGTCTGCTCCGTAATTCAATGAGATCATGACTGATCTGATACAAAACATCTCAACTCCACTTTCCTACCTTATCTTTACCACACATGATTCCCTTCCTGATTAAAAATCTGTCACTGCCTTAAAGATATGTAACCCAGCCTGTACAGTGCTCTGTAAGGATTCATAACCACAGAGTCATTATCCTCTGAGAGGAAAAATTTCTCCTCATCTATTTTAAATGGTTGAGCCCTTACTCTGAGATGACGTCCTGTGGCCCGAGATCCTTCCACAAGGGGAAACAATCTCTTGGTGTCCATTCTGTCAGCAGCAGCAGCACACCACCTCATCCCCTACAGAATCCTGTATGTCTCAATAACGTTTTCTCTCATTTTTCAAAATTCCGATGAGTATAAGCCCAATCTACTCAACCTCTCCTCAGAAGAAAATCTCTCTATCCAGGATCATCTGAATGAACCTTCTCTGGACTGTCTCTAATTCTACTATATCCAAAACAGTTCACAGTATTTCAGGTATAGTTTAACTTGTGACTTGTATAGTTTAACAAGACTTCCCCTTTGCTTTTCCGATTATTTGCTGAATTTGCATACTAGCTTTTTTGTGTTTTAAGCACCAGAACCAACAGATCCATTTGTGCTGCAGCTTTCTGCAGCCTTTCTTCATTTAAATAATATTCAGTTCTTTTATTCTTATTAACAGAGTTCATTACTTTATACTTAATAACAGAGTTCATCTACCCGGTTGTTACCCACTTGCTTGACCTGCCTCTATCAGTCTGTAGAATCTTTGTGTCATCTGCCAGTCTGGCAACAATACGTTCACTTCCCATGTTCAAGTCATTAATATATATTGCAAAGAATTGTGGCCTCAGCACTGATCCCAATGGCACTCTACCAGGTACAAGTTGCCGTCCTGAAAATGCCCTTCTTATCCTAACCAGCTTATAGAATCAGTGGAGGTTTACAGCATGGAAATAGGCCCTTTGGCCCAATTTGTCCATGCCGCTCATTTTTTTAAAACCCTCAGCTAATCCCAGTTGCCCGCTTTTGGCCCATATCCCTCTATACCCATCATACCCCCAGGGAGGGAACTGTTTTGCCTGTGGGTGAACACTTCAGCAGTCACGGGCATTCGACCTCCGACCTGCGGGTAAATGTTCTTCAAGGGGGCCTTCACGACGCATGACAGTGCAGAGTTGCTGAGCAGAGACTGATAGCCAAGTTCCGCAGACATGAGGACAGTCTTAACAGGGATCTTGGCTTCATGTCACACTATCTGTCACCCCCATGACTTGCCTGGGTTAGCAAAAAACCTCATTTACTGTGCTGTCTGGAGACAATACACATCTCTCTAATCTGTGATGAATGTTCCTTCCACTCACATTGTTAGCCACTTTAAGACTTGAATAGCAGGTTAGGTGTAAGGATTTGCATTCTAATCAGTAATCTGTAAACTGTCTGTGCTGATATGTGTGCTTTTGGAGACCAGAAACAGTCAAATCGGATCAGTAAATTTGCAGATGACACTAAAGTCGTGGGTGGTGGTAGATAGTGAAGAGGGGTGTTATAGTTTACAGAGTGACTTGGACAAGTTGCAGAGCTGGGCCGAGAGGTGGCAAATGGAGTTTAATGTGGAAAAGTGTGAGGTAATGCACTTTGGCAGGAACAATAAATGTGTAGAGTATAGGGCTAATGGTAGGGCTCTTAATAGTGTTGAGGAACTGAAGGATCTTGTGTATGTGTCAATAGATCCCTGAAAGTAGGCAGTCAAGTGATAAAGTTGTTAAGAAGGCATATGGAGTCTTAGCTTTTATTGGTAGGGGTTGAATTTAGGAGCCGCAGCATCATGTTGCAACTGTACAAAACTCTAGTGCGCCGCACTTGGAGTATTGTGTGCAGTTCTGGTCGCCACATTATAAGAAAGATGTGGAGGCATTGGAGAGGGTACAGAGGAGGTTTACCAGGATGTTGCCTGGTATGGAGGGCAGGTCCTATGAAGAGAGGTGAAGGATTTGAGGTTTTTCGTTAGAAAGGAGGCGGCTAAGAGGGATCTTATTGAAGCATATAAGATGATTAGAGGTTTAGATAGGGTGGACAGTGATAGCCTTTTTCCTAGGATGGAGAAAGCTAGCACGAGGGGACACAGCTTTAAATTAAGGGGTATGAGTTATAGGACGGATATCAGAGGTAGGTTCTTTACTCAAAGAGTGATTAGGGAGTGGAATGCCCTGCCTGCAGCTGTTGTAGATGGCGCCAAGTTTGGTGGCGTTTAACATAGAACATAGAACAATACAGCACAGAACAGGCCCTTCGGCCTTCGATGTTGTGCCGACCAAAATAAAAAGCAATGCCCCTCCAAACTAAACTATTCCCTTCTCTTCCATATACTTATCAATAACCTCTTAAACGCCACCAAACTTGGCGCATCTACAACAGCTGCAGGCAGGGCATTCCACTCCCTAATCACCTTTGAGTAAAGAACCTACCTCTGATATCCGTCCTATAACTCATACCCCTTAATTTAAAGCTGTGTCCCTCGTGCTAGCTTTCTCCATCCTAGGAAAAAGGCTATCACTGTCCACCCTATCTAAACCTCTAATCATCTTATATGCTTCAATAAGATAAGAGGTTTAAGAGGTTAATTGATAAGTATATGGAAGAGAAGGGAATGGTTTAGTTTGGAGGGGCATTGCTTTTTATTTTGGTCGGCACAACATCGAAGGCCGAAGGGCCTGTTCTGTGCTGTAATGTTCTATGTTCTATGTTCTAAACCTCATTCGCCTGACGAAGGCACAAACGCCGAAAGCTAGCAGATTTACAATCAAATAAATCGGTTCGATTTAAAATTGGTGTTGCCAGACTCTTACTGAGTTTACCCCAGTCCAACGCCGGCATCTCTGCATCATGAATGTGGTGGGGCAGATTCAGTCCTAGCATTTGAACATGAATTGGATTATTACCTGAAAAGGAAGCATGTGCAAGTTGGTGGGGAGAGAACAAGGAAATCTGTAACTGACTTTGTAAGCAAATATCAACAATAACCCACTAGAATGCAGGAGAATGGCACAAGAGAGCCAGCGTAGAAGAAGACCATTAAGCCATATGGACTGCAACAGAACAAGAAGGCAATTTATCATAACCGTCTCAAGGGCAATTCAGATTGGCAACTAATATTAGCCTTGCCAGTGACACTCACATCTAAGCAGAAATAATAAATGTGTAGAGTATAGGGCAAATGGTAGGATTCTTAGTAGTCTAGATGAACAGAGGCATCTTGGTGTGTATGTGCATAGATCCCTGAAAGTAGGCAGTCAGGTCGAGAAGGTTGTTAGGAAGGCATATGGAGTCTTGGCTTTTATTGGTAGAGGGATTGAATTTCGGAGCCGCAACGTCATGTTGCAACTGTACAAAACTCTAGTGCGGCCGCACTTGGAGTATTGTGTGCAGTTCTGGTCCCCACATTATAAGAAAGATGTGGAGGCATTGGAGAGGGTACAGAGGAGGTTTACCAGGATGTTGCCTGGTATGGAGGGCAGGTCTTATGAGGAGAGGCTGAGGGATTTGAGGTTGTTTTCGTTAGAAAGGAGGAGGCTAAGAGGGGACCTGATCGAAACATATAAGATGATTAGAGGTTTAGATAGGGTGGACAGTGATAGCCTTTTTCCTAGGATGGAGAAAGCTAGCACGAGGGGACACAGCTTTAAATTAAGGGGTGATAGTTATAGGACGGATATCAGAGGTAGGTTCTTTACCCAAAGGGTGGTTCGGGAGTGGAATGCCCTGCCTGCAGCAGTTGTAGATGCGCCAAGTTTGGTGGCGTTTAAGAGGTTAGTTGATAAGTATATGGAAGAGAGGGAATGGTTTAGTTTGGAGGGGCATTGCTTTTTATATTGGTCGGCGCAACATCGAAGGCCGAAGGGCCTGTTCTGTGCTGTAATGTTCTATGTTCTATAAGAGAGACTTTTCTGAAATTGAAGCTCATGGCATTGAAGGCAAATCATTTACGTGGTTAAGAAATTGACTGAGCAATAAGTGACAGAAGGGAGATGTTCAGTTACTTCCATTACTGTCATTGGCAGGATCTGCCTTTAGAATATAGAACATAGAACATTACAGCACAGAACAGGCCCTTCGGCCTTCGATGTTGCGCCGACCAATTAGGAAAAAGCAATGACCCTCCAAACTAAACCATTCTCTTTTTATCCATAAACTTATCTACTAACCTCTTAAACGCCACCAAACTTGGCTTTGGACTTGAAACATAGAAAAGCACGCATTCTAGCAGTAGCTTCATAGGGCAGCATGTGTGAAAGGATGAGGGAATAGAATGTAGAACATTACAGCGCAGTACAGGCCCTTCAGCCCTCGAATAGGACTAATTGCACAGAGGTGAAAGGCCTCTTTTATGGTCTAAGAATCTGGAAATTAGATTTTTATACTTTATTTCTGAGCCAAGCTGCTGGGAGGCACAGGTGACCATCTTGGATGGCTTTTCACTCCAATCATGATGTGGCATTGCTGGTGTTGAACCAGGGTGGACACAGTAAAAAAAAACCTCACAACACCAGGTAAAGTCCAACAAGTTTATTTGGTAGCACAAGTTTTCGGAGCACTGCTCCTTCATTGGGTGCTCACCTGGACTTTAGTTCTCTCTAGAGCAAGTCTACCATCAGTCCGCGTGCTGCTGATAAGAGCACAGACCCGGTGGGCAGGTCATGTCATCTGTATGTCAGATGAGTGCAAAACCAAGCAGCTCCTTTTTGGGGAACTTCCTGCTGAAAGACGCTCGTATGGAGGGCAGAAGAAATGTTTCAAAGACACACTCAAGGCCTCCCTGAAGTTGCTTGACATTGACACGACCACGTGGGAAACACTGGCACAGAACCACCCTACGTGGTGCTGCCTCATCCACAAAGCCTGTCAAGCTCACAAAGCAAAATGTATTGCTGAAGCAGAACTTAAGCGCAACTGCACAAGTCTCTTGTTAGGTTGTAAACGCTTGTTCCCTGAACATTGAAATGGGAATATAGGGACTGCTGTGATGTTCAAGATGGGTAATCCAGTATTAATCCTGTCTCTGACTTGTGTTCCTGGGTAGGCAAATGCTGATAAATTGCACATGGGCTAAATTTCTGTTGTACTGAGACAGTTACAGTGACAAAGGTAAAGCAGGACTATTCTGTTTCTTGCAGGAATATCTGGGACAGTAGTATCGTACTGGAACAGACAGTCCATCATTACAGGCAACAGACAGTACTGGTGAGTACTCACACTGACACAAATTGTGCAGCAATCCTAGAATTGGAAGCGGGTTTGGTTCCCAAGTTGTGCAGATTGTTTGGGAGTCACCCAACATTTTTATGTGAAAGGATGGGAGTAAACTTATTTAGTTGATCAAATGTATCTCATTTAGCCAAGGTGCGATTAAATTAACAGAACAAAGAACAAGAACAAAGAAAATTCCGGCAGAGGAACAAGCCCTTCGGCCCTCCAAGCCTGTGCTGACCATGCTGCCCGACTGAACTAAAACCTCCAACCCTTCAGGGGACCATGTCCTTTATTCCCATTCATTCGTGTACTTGCCCAGATATCCCTTAAAAATCAGTACCACATTTGCTTCCTCTATGTCTCCAGGCAATGAGTTCCAGGCATCCACCACTCTCTGTGTAAAAAAAATCTTGTATGTCTGTTTTAAAACTTGCTTCTCACACCTTAAACCTATGCCCCTTAGTAATTGACTCTGGTGAAAAGCTTGTGACTATCCACTCTGTCCATGCATCTCATAATCTTGTAGCCTTCTATCAGGTCTCCCCTCAACCTCCGTTGTTCTAGTGAGAACAAACCAAGTTTCTCCATCCTCTCCTCATTAATGCCCTCCATACCAGGACAACATCCTGGTAAATCTTTTCTGTGTCCTCTCCAAAGTCTCCACAACCATCTGGTAGTGCGGCGACCGGAATTGAACACTATATTCCAAGTGTGGCCTAGCTAACTTTCTATAAAACTGCAACATGACTTGCCAGTTTTTAAACTCAGTACCCCGGCTGATGAAGACAAGCGTGCTGTATGTCTTTTTGACTCCCTTCTCCACCTGCATGCTGCTTTCAGTGTACCTCTACGCCTAGATCTCTGCCTATCAATACTCTTAAGGTTTCTGCCAACTATTGTATATTCCCTATCTGTATTAGACTTCCAAAATGCACTACCCCACATTTGTCCGGATTAAATTCCATCTGCCATCTCTCCGTCCAAGTCTCTAACTGATCTTTATCCTGCTGTATCCTCTGGTCCTTATTGCCATCCGAAGTGCGGTATAAGCTCCCCCTCAATGAACAGAGCTCAACCAAGTGCCTCGGATGGACAATGCTGTCCGGAACATCAGGGGACATTGCTCAACCAAGCTCTTTTGCCATGTGTTGGTCTGAACTTTTCTGCCCAGTGACCAGTGCTGGACAAGCCTCTTTATCTAGTCTATGCCTTTATTCAAGAAAGGTGGGAAACAGAAAGAAAACTTTGATATAGGCAATCAGTGTAACAGCCGTCAAATGGAAATTCCTGAAATTCATTATTACAGAGATTATGGCAGGATCTACTTTGAAAATCATAATGGAATCAGGCAAAATCAAGATGGATTTGTGAAATGGGACTACTCATTTGTTAGCTTTAGAGAAGATTCACCAGATTTTTCAAAGGATTAACTTAAAGGGATTAAGATATGATGAGAGCTCCAAACTGTCTTTAATATTTAATGGGATTGAGAGTTATAGAATAGGCCTGGTAGGTATAGATATGATTGCCGTAACTTGTGGGCCGAAGGACCTGTTTGTGCTGTAGTGTTCAATGTTCTATCTGTGGTCTGCTTTTTGTGTTCCATGTGAGAGGCCGAGAATGTTTCCAGTGCCCAGGGCCAGCATGTGTGCAAGAACTGTCTCCAGCTGCAGCTCCTGGAAGACTGCGTTTCAGAGCTGCACTGGCGGCTGGGGACACTGTGGAGCGAGGTGGAGAATACTATGGATCGCACGTATAGACAGGTGGTCACACCGCAAATTCAGACTCCAGACACAAGAAAGAAATGGTTGATCACCAGGCAGAGCAAAAGAGCTGAGTAGGCAGTGCAGGAATCCTTTGTGGTGCAAATGGGACTCCGGGATGGTGTGTTACCTCCCTGATGCTAAAGTCAAAGATATCTCAGAGTGGCTGCAGGACGTTCTGAAGGGCGAACAGCCAATAATTGTAGTATACGTTAGTACAAACGACACAGGTGAAAAAGGGGAAGTCTTACAGACAGAATATAAGCAGCTAGGAAGCAAACTGCAAAGAACAAACAAAATTCCAGCACATGAACAGGCCTTTGGTCCTCCAAGCTTGGGAGGATTTAAAGTAATATGACAGGCGGGTGGGGATCTTTTCAAGGATTTAAAGCAGGGGAATGAAGTAAAGAGGAGAAGGCAGTAAGGAGAATAAGGGAAGTGAAAGGCGGAGTATTAAGAGCCCGCGTCCGACAAAGATAAAGTCAACAAAAAATAGTAGGAAAGGGAAAAGAAATGTTAAAAGTGCTCACTTTAGGGTTTTGTACCTCAATGTTTGGAGCAAACTGGATGGATTAGTTGCACAGCTAGATGTAAAAGGGTATGATATAGTTAGCATTAAGGAGATATGGCTCCAAGGTGAACAAAGATGGGAACCAAACAACGAGGGCTCTTCAGTGTTTAGGAAGGACAGACTGAAAGGAAAAGATGGTGGAGTTGCTTTGTTAATTAATGATGATATTGATGTGATATTGAGGAAAGGTATTAGCATAGATGATGTGGGTCAAGTTAAGAAACAGCAAGGGGCAGAAAGAATTGGTGGGGGTGGTATACAGACCACCAAATTGTGGTGGTAATGTTGGGAAGAGTGTTAGACAAGAAATCAGAGATGCATGTGCTGAAGGATTATCTGAGATAATGGGCGACTTTAATCTGCATATAGATTGGGTGAGTCAAATTAGTCAGTCCAATAGAGGAGGAATTTCTGGAGTGTATACAAGTGGTTTTCTGAGCAATACATTGAGGAAACAACAAGTGAACAGGCCATCTTGGACTGGGTGTTGTACAGTATGAAACGATTATTTGACAATTAGTTATGACAGAATCCGTGGGAACAAGTCACTATAATATTGTCAAATTCTTTCTCAAGGTGGATAGTGATGTCATTGAATCTGAGTCATGATGGGGAGATGCTGGCATTGGACTGGGGTAAACACAGTAAGAAGTCTCACAACACCAGGTTAAAGTCCCTGTTAAAGTTTAATCTGGTGTTGTGAGACTTCTTACTGTTGATTCTGAGACCAGGGTCCTGAATCTGAATGAAGGTAACTATAATGGTATAAGGCATGAATTGGCCATTACAGACTACGAAACATCACGGAAAGGAAAAACAGTGGACAGGCAATGGCAGGCATTTAAAGAATTTACAGACCTCCTAATAGTTCTAGAGAGGTTGAGGAAAGGATTGCGAAGTCAATTCTGATTAGGAGTGAAAGTAGTAGGGTAATTGTGATGGGGGACTTTAACTTTGCTAATATTGATTGGAATAGCTATAGCTCTAGCTCGTTAGAGGGGTCAGTTTTCGTACAGAGTGTGCAGGAAGGTTTTTTGACTCAGTATGTAGATAGGCCAACTAGAGGTGAGGCTACATTGGATTTGGTGCTGGGCAATGAGCCAGACCAGGTGTTAGGCTTGGAAGTTAGTGAACATTTTGGTGATAGTGACCACAATTCGGTTACGTTCACCTTAGTGATGGACAGGGATAGGCATGAAGCTGGGGGCTGTAGTTATAGCTGGGGGAAGGGTAATTATGAGGCCATCAGGAGAGAATTAGGGTGCATAGATTGGACTAGGGAACTACAGGGACTGGGAACATCTGGAATGTGGTGCTTATTCAAGGAGCAGCTGCTGCGAGTCCTTGATAAGTATGTCCCTGTCAGGCAGGGAGGAAATGGACGAGTAAGAGAGCCTTGGTGTACGAAAGGTTGATTTGCTGGTTAAGAAGAAAAAGGAGGCTTATGTCAGGATGAGGCTTGAAGGCTCAGGTAGTGCAATGGATAGCTATAGATTAGCTAGGAAGGAGGTAAAAAGTGAATTGAGGAGAGCTAAGAGGGGACACGAGAAGATGTTGGCTGATAGGATTAAGGAGAATCCTAAAGCTTTCTTTCGATATGTTAAGAATAGAAGATTGGTTAGGGCAAGATTAGGGCCAGTCATAGACAGCAGTGGGAAGTTGTGCGTGGAGCCTGAAGAGATTGGTGAGGCACTGAATAAATATTTCTCTTCGGTATTCACGCAGAGTGCTGGAAATGTAGCTGTGGAGAGCACTGAGGTACAGGGTTGCAAATTGGGGAGTATTGTAGTAGATAGGGAGGATGTGTTAGAAATTCTCGAGGGTTTGAAGTTGGATAAGTCCCCTGGGCCGGACGGGATTTACCCTAGGATTCTCTGGGAGGCAAGAGAGGAGATTGCAGAGCCTCTGGCTCTGATCTTCAGGTCCTCGTTGGTTACGGGTGTGGTTCCGGAGGACTGGAGGATGGCGAATGTGGTCCCATTGTTTAAGAAGGGGAAGAGAGACCTTCCTGGGATTATAGGCCAGTGAGTCTTACTTCTGTGGTGGGCAAGGTATTGGAGAGAATTATTAGGGATAGGATTTATAGTTATTTAGAGAGAAATGAATTGATTGGGGATAGTCAGCATGGTTTCGTGAAGGGTAGGTCATGCCTTACTAACCTCATTGAGTTTTTTGAGAAAGTGACCAGAGAGGTGGATGGGGGTAAGGCGGTTGATGTAGTATATATGGACTTTAGTAAGGCTTTTGATAAGGTGGCCCATGGAAGACTTCTACAGAAAATGCAGATGTGTGGAATAGAGGGTGATTTAGCTAATTGGATTAGAATTGGCTGGCAGATAGAAGACAGAGGGTGGTGGTTGATGGGAGATATTCATCGTGGAGTTCGGTGACGAGTGGTGTGCCTCAGGGGTCTGTTTTGGGGCCCCTGCTGTTTGTAATTTTTATAAATGATCTGGATGAGGGTATTGAGGGATGGATCAGTAAATTTGCAGATGATACTAAAGTTGGTGGTGTGGTAGATAGTGAAGAGGGGTGTTTTAGTTTACAGAGTGACTTGGACAAGTTGCAGAGCTGGGCCGAGAGGTGGCAAATGGAGTTTAATGTGGAAAAGTGTGAGGTAATGCACTTTGGCAGGAACAATAAATGTGTAGAGTATAGGGCTAATGGTAGGGCTCTTAATAGTGTTGAGGAACAGAAGGATCTTGGTGTATGTGTCAATAGATCCCTGAAAGTAGGCAGTCAAGTGGATAAAGTTGTTAAGAAGGCTTATGGAGTCTTAGCTTTTATTGGTAGGGGGATTGAATTTAGGAGCCGCAGCATCATGTTGCAGCTGTACAAAACTCTAGTGCGGCCGCACTTGGAGTATTGTGTGCAGTTCTGGTCGCCACATTATAAGAAAGATGTGGAGGCATTGGAGAGGGTACAGAGGAGGTTTACCAGGATGTTGCCTGGTATGGAGGGCAGGTCCTATGAAGAGAGGTTGAAGGATTTGAGGTTGTTTTCGTTAGAAAGGAGGCGGCTAAGGGGGGATCTTATTGAAGCATATAAGATAATTAGAGGTTTGGATAGGGTGGACAGTGATAGCCTTTTTCCTAGGATGGAGAAAGCTAGCACGAGGGGACACAGCTTTAAATTAAGGGGTATGAGTTATAGGACGGATATCAGAGGTAGGTTCTTTACTCAAAGAGTGATTAGGGAGTGGAATGCCCTGCCTGCAGCTGTTGTAGATGCGCCAAGTCTGGTGGCGTTTAAGAGGTTAGTTGATAAGTATATGGATGAGAAGGGAATGGTTTAGTTAGGAGGGGCATTGCTTTTTATTTTGGTCGGCACAACATCGAAGGCCGAAGGGCCTGTTCTGTGCTGTATTGTTCTATGTTCTATGTTCTAATGAATAGGTGAATTCCAGAAGTTCTTTATCCCTGATAAGCGCAAGACTGGTAAGGAAGTTTCAGCCAAACCGTGGTTTATAAGGGAAATTAGAGATGGTATTAGATTCAAGGAATAAATATACAAATTGGCAAGAAAAGACAATAGACTTGAGGGTTCGGAGCAGTTTAAAATTCAGCAAAGGAGGACCAAGGAATTGATTGAAAAGGGAGAAGTAGAGTAAGCTATCAGGAAACATAAAAATTGACTATGAAAGTTTCAATAGATATGTAAAGAGCAAAAGATTTTGAAAAACAAATGTAGGCCCATTATAACCTCAAATGGGAGAATTCATAACAGGGAATATAGAAATAGTCGAGGAATTAAATTTGTACTTTATACATGTATTCCTTTGTGAAGACTGAAGCAAAGTACCAGAAGTGCTGAGAGAAACATGCTTTAGTGAGGAGTTGTAGGAAATCAGCATTAGTAGAGAAATGGTTTTGGGGGTAATTTTTAATTCATTTGTGGGACATCGGTGTCACTCACTGGCCAGCATTTATTGCCCATTCCTGGTTGTCCTTGAGAAGATGTGGTGAGCTGCTGCCTTCTTGAATTGCTGCAGTCCACGTGCTGTGGGTTGACCCATAAGGAGTACAATATCAAGGGTAGGAGTCTTAGCTGTGTTGAAGAGCAGAAGGATCTTGGGGTCCGGGTCCATAGGACTCTTAAATCGGCCTCGCAGATAGAGGATGTGGTCAAGAAGGCGTATGGTGTTCTGGCCTTCATTAATCAAGGGATTGAGTTTAGGAGTCAGGAGGTAATGATGCAGCTCTATAAGACCCTTGTAGAACATAGAACATAGAACAATACAGCACAGAACAGGCCCTTCGGCCTTCGATGTTGTGCCGACCAAAATAAAAAGCAATGCCCCTCCAAACTAAACCATTCCCTTCTCTTCCATATACTTATCAATTAACCTCTTAAACGCCACCAAACTTGGCGCATCTACAACAGCTGCAGGCAGGGCATTCCACTCCCTAATCACTCTTTGAGTAAAGAACCTACCTCTGATATCCGTCCTATAACTCATACCCCTTAATTTAAAGCTGTGTCCCCTCGTGCTAGCTTTCTCCATCCTAGGAAAAAGGCTATCACTGTCCACCCTATCTAAACCTCTAATCATCTTATATGCTTCAATAAGATCCCCTCTTAGCCGCCTCCTTTCTAACGAAAACAACCTCAAATCCTTCAACCTCTCTTCATAGGACCTGCCCTCCATACCAGGCAACATCCTGGTAAACCTCCTCTGTACCCTCTCCAATGCCTCCACATCTTTCTTATAATGGGCGACCAGAACTGCACACAATACTCCAAGTGCGGCCGCACTAGAGTTTTGTACAGTTGCAACATGATGCTGCGGCTCCTAAATTCAATCCCCTACCAATAAAAGCTAAGACTCCATATGCCTTCTTACAACTTTATCCACTTGACTGCCTACTTTCAGGGATCTATTGACACATACACCAAGATCCTTCTGTTCCTCAACACTATTAAGAGCCCTACCATTAGCCCTATACTCTACACATTTATTGTTCCTGCCAAAGTGCATTACCTCACACTTTTCCACATTAAACTCCATTTGCCACCTCTCGGCCCAGCTCTGCAACTTGTCCAAGTCACTCTGTAAACTAAAACACCCCTCTTCACTATCTACCACTCCACCAACTTTAGTATAGAACATAGAACATAGAACAATACAGCACAGAACAGGCCCTTCGGCCTTCGATGTTGTGCCGACCAAAATAAAAAGCAATGCCCCTCCTAACTAAACCATTCCCTTCTCATCCATATACTTATCAACTAACCTCTTAAACGCCACCAAACTTGGCGCATCTACAACAGCTGCAGGCAGGGCATTCCACTCCCTAATCACTCTTTGAGTAAAGAACCTACTCTGATATCCGTCCTATAACTCATTACCCCTTAATTTAAAGCTGTGTCCCCTCGTGCTAGCTTTTTCCATCCTAGGAAAAAGGCTATCACTGTCCACCCTATCTAAAACCTCTAATCATCTTATATGTTTCAATAAGATCCCCCTTAGCCGCCTCCTTTCTAACGAAAACAACCTCAAATCCTTCAACCTCTCTTCATAGGACCTGCCCTCCATACCAGGCAACATCCTGGTAAACCTCCTCTGTACCCTCTCCAATGCCTCCACATCTTTCTTATAATGTGGCGACCAGAACTGCACACAATACTCCAAGTGCGGCCGCACTAGAGTTTTGTACAGTTGCAACATGATGCTGCGGCTCCTAAATTCAATCCCCTACCATAAAAGCTAAGACTCCATAAGCCTTCTTAACAACTTTATCCACTTGACTGCCTACTTTCAGGGATCTATTGACACATACACCAAGATCCTTCTGTTCCTCAACTATTAAGAGCCCTACCATTAGCCCTATACTCTACACATTTATTGTTCCTGCCAAAGTGCATTACCTCACACTTTTCCACATTAAACTCCATTTGCCACCTCTCGGCCCAGCTCTGCAACTTGTCCAAGTCACTCTGTAAACTAAAACACCCCTCTTCACTATCTACCACACCACCAACTTAGTATCATCTGCAAATTTACTGATCCATCCCTCAATACCCTCATCCAGATCATTTATAAAAATTACAAACAGCAGGGGCCCCAAAACAGACCCCTGAGGCACACCACTCGTCACCGAACTCCACGATGAAAATCTCCCATCAACCACCACCCTCTGTCTTCTATCTGCCAGCCAATTCCTAATCCAATTAGCTAAATCACCCTCTATTCCACACATCTGCATTTTCTGTAGAAGTCTTCCATGGGCCACCTTATCAAAAGCCTTACTAAAGTCCATATATACTACATCAACCGCCTTACCCCATCCACCTCTCTGGTCACTTTCTCAAAAAACTCAATGAGGTTAGTAAGGCATGACCTACCCTTCACGAAACCATGCTGACTATCCCCAATCAATTCATTTCTCTCTAAATAACTATAAATCCTATCCCTAATAATTCTCTCCAATACCTTGCCCACCACAGAAGTAAGACTCACTGGCCTATAATTCCAGGAAGGTCTCTCTTCCCCTTCTTAAACAATGGGACCACATTCGCCATCCTCCAGTCCTCCGGAACCACACCCGTAACCAACGAGGACCTGAAGATCAGAGCCAGAGGCTCTGCAATCTCCTCTCTGCCTCCCAGAGAATCCTAGGGTAAATCCCGTCCGGCCCAGGGGACTTATCCAACTTCAAACCCTCGAGAATTTCTAACACATCCTCCCTATCTACTACAATACTCCCAATTTGCAACCCTGTACCTCAGTGCTCTCCACAGCTACATTTCCAGCATCTGCAAATTTACTGATCCATCCCTCAATCCCTCATCCAGATCATTTATAAAAATTACAAACAGCAGGGGCCCCAAAACAGACCCCTGAGGCACACCACTCGTCACCGAACTCCACGATGAATATCTCCTATCAACCACCCCCCTCTGTCTTCTATCTGCAAAGACCCACTTGGGTCTTTGTCAGACCCCACTTGGAATATTGTGCGCAGTTCTGGTCGCCTCACTATAGGAAGGATGTGGAAGCTATTGAAAGGTTGCAGAGGAGATTTACAAGGATGTTGCCTGGATTGGGAGGCATGGGCCTTATGAAGATAGGTTGAGGGAGCTGGGACTCTTCTCACTGAAGACGAAGGTTGAGAGGTGACCTGATAGAGGTTTATAAATGTTTGAGAGGAATAGATAGGGTGGACTCTCAGAGACTATTTCCCAGGGCTGAAATGGTCACTACGAGAGGACACAGATTTAGAGGTGCAGGGAAGCAAATACAGAGGGGATGTTAGGGGTAAGTTTTTCACTCAGAGGGTGGTGAGTGAATGGAATCGGCTGCCATCAGAGGTGGTAGAGGCATAACTCACTGGGGTCTTTTAAAAGACTTGTGGATGAGTATAGGGGAACTAATGGATAGGGGGTTATAGATAGGTCTGTGGCTGGTAGGTATATATGTGATCGGCACAACGGCACAGGAGCCGCAGCATCATGTTGCAGCTGTACAAAACTCTAGTGCGGCCGCACTTGGAGTATTGTGTGCAGTTCTGGTCGCCACATTATAAGAAAATGTGGAGGCATTGGAGAGGGTACAGAGGAGTTTTACTGGATGTTGCCTGGTATGGAGGGCAGGTCCTATGAAGAGAGGTTGAAGGATTTGAGGTTGTTTTCGTTAGAAAGGAGGCGGCTAAGGGGGATCTTATTGAAACATATAAGTAATTAGATGTTTGGATAGGGTGGACAGTGATAGCCTTTTTCCTAGATGGAAAAAGCTAGCACAGGGGACACAACTTTAAATTAAGGGTATGAGTTATAGGACGGATATCAGAGGTAGGTTCTTTACTCAAAGAGTGATTAGGGAGTGGAATCCCTGCCTCAGCTGTTGTAGATGCGCCAAGTTTGGTGCGTTTAAGAGGTTAGTTTGATAGTATATGGATGAGAAGGAATGGTTTAGTAGGAGGGGCATTGCTTTTTATTTTGGTCGACAACATCGAAGGCCGAAGGGCCTGTTCTGTGCTGTATGTTCTATGTTCTATGTTCTATTAACTCGTAGGGCTGAAGGGCCTGTTGTGCTGCATGTTCTATGTTCTAATGCTGTTAAGGAGGGAATTCCAGGATTTTAGCTCGGCGACTGTGAAGGAGTGGCGATATTATATTTCCAAGCTAGGATGTGAGTGGCTTTAGAACATAGAACAATACAGCACAAACAGGCCCTTCGGCCCACGAGTTGTGCCGATCACATCTACCAATCCACAGACCTATCTATAACCCCCTATCCTATTCTTTTCCATATACTCATCCAGAAGTCTTTTAAAAGACCCCAGTGAGTTTGCTCAACAACCTCTGACGGCAGTCGGTTCATTCACTCACCACCCTCTGAGTGAAAAACCTACCCCTGACATCTCCTTTGTATTTGCTTCCCTGCACCTTAAATCTGTGTCCTCTCGTAGTGACCATTTCAGCTCGGGGAAATAGTCTCTGAGAGTCCACCCTATCTATTCCTCTCAACATTTATAAACCTCTATCAGGTCGCCTCTCAACCTATGTCTCTCCAGTGAGAAGAGTCCCTCCCTCAACCTATCTTCATAAGGCCTGCCTCCCAATCCAGGCAGCATCCTTGTAAATCTCCTCTGAACTCTTCTAAAGCCTCTACATCCTTCCTATAATGAGGCGACCAGAACTGCGCACAATACTCCAAGTGGGGTCTGACAAGAGTCTTATAGAGCTGCATCATTACCTCCTGACTCTAAACTCTATTCCTCGATTAATGAAGGCCAGTACACCGTACGCCTTCTTGACCACTTCCTCCACCTGCGAGGCCGATTTAAGAGTCCTATGGACCCGGACCCCAGATCCTTCTGCTCTACAACACAGCTAAGACTCCTACTTATATTGTACTCCTTCATCCATTATTCCTGCAAAATGGACCACTACACACTTATCTGCGTTGAAGTCCATCTGCACTTCTCTGCCCAGTCTTGCATCCTGTCTATGTCCCGCTGCAACTTTTGGCATCCCTCCAGACCATCCACAACACCACCGATCTTTGTATCGTCGGCGAACTTGCTAACCCCATCCCTCCACTTCCTCATCCAGGTCATTTATGAAAATGACAAACAGCAGGGTCCCAGAACAGATCCCTGGGGCACTCCACTGGTTACCACCTCCATGCAGAACAAGACCCATCCACAACCACTCTCTGCCTTCTGCCGGCAAGCCAGTTCTGGATCCACAGGCCAAAGCCCTTGGATCCCATGCCCTCTCACCTTCTCCAGAAGCCTTGCATGTGGGACCTTATCAAACGCCTTACTAAAGTCCATGTACACTACGTCCACCGCCCTTCCTTCGTCAATGTGTTTAGTCACATTTTCGAAGAACTCAACTAGGCTCGTAAGGCATGACCTGCCCTTGACAAAACCATGCTGACTATTTCTAATCAGTCCAAACTTCTCCAAATGTTCATATATCTTATCCCTCAGAAGCCTCTCCATCAGCTTACCAACCACTGAAGTCAACTCACCGGTCGGTAATTTCCTGGACTATCCCTGTTCCCTTTTCTTAAAGATAGGAACCACATCTGCAATCCTCCAATCCTCCGGAACCTCTCCCATTTCCATGGACGACACAATATCATCGCCAGGGGCTCTGCAAACCAGGGGCTTGGAGGGAAACTTGCAGTTGGTGGTAACCCCATGTTTTCCTGCTGCTCTTATTTTGACTAGACTGAAGTGGTTATGGATATGGAAGGTTGCTGTCTGCAGATCTTTGGGTGAATTCTTGCAGTGTCATTTTTAGATAGTACAGTAGCTGCGACGAGTGTTGGTGATGGAGAAACTGGATGTTTGTAGATGTTGCGTGCTAAATCGGTGGGCGAGTTTCCTGGATGGTGTCAAGCTTCTTGAGTGTTGTTGGAGCGCACCCATCCATGCAAAAAGGAAGTATTGACTTGTGCCTTGTAGATGGTGACAGGGCTTTGGGGAATCAGGAGGTGAGTTACGTACCACAGTATTCCGACCTCTGAACTGTTCTTGTAGCCCCTGTGTGTACTTGCAAGTCCCAGTTCAGTGTTTCTGGTCAGTGGGTAAACCACAGGGATGTTGACAGTGGGGAATTTAGGTGGTACACCATTGCATGTCACAGAGCAGTGGTTAGAGTGTCCTTGTTATTGGTGATGGATCCTTGGCTGGCATTTTTTTGTATTGGAATTGTTAGCTCAAACTTGGGATATTGTCCAGATCTTGTTCCATTTGAACATGGACTTTTCCGTATCTGAGGCATCGCAAACAGGATAAGATTGTGCAATCATCGGTGAACATCCCCACTTCTGATCTTGTGATGGAGGGCAGGTCATTGATGAAGCTGAAGATTTGTTGGGCCTAGGACATAACCCTAAGGGACTCCATAGAAAGCGGAGGAGGCTGTGTCACTGAATTTGTATCACGGCTGCAGTAGATTGATTTTTGAGAGAGTAAGGGTTATTAGGGCAGAGGGAAAGTAGAATTAAATCAAGAATCAGGTCAGCCATGATTTTGTCAATGGAAGACTTGGAAGGCCCACTGCAGCTCGCTAATCCTATGTTCCTTGTCAAGTTGTGGATCAGATTCTTCTGGCCGACTGAAAAACTCAGTATCCAGTTGTCACTGCTGAATTGTTCCCCTGCCTGGTGACCAGTGCTGTCAGACTTCACACTATGGTTATTTGATGGGATATGAGTTTGTGAATTGTAGTGCTAGTTATTGATTATCCTTTGCAGTTTGAAAGCAGCGTTGCTGTGAAGGTTCTGGCCAACATTCTACTGGAACTCAATGGATTGCGAGAATTCCTTGATAGAAACTCCCAATTTGGATCTGGAACTCTAGGAAATGCAAGGTAAGATTAACATGATGAACCTGTACCTCACATACAGCGAGGTCCTCTGGTCAGCGAGGGCCCTCTGGTCAGCAAAGGGCCTCTGGCATTCTAGGGGTCAATGCCTGTAGCGCTGTCGGGTCAGTGCGGGGGCGCCGCTGGCGCTGTGTCGGGTCAGTGCGGTGCGCCTCTGGTGCTGTCGGGTCAGCTGGCGCTGTGTGTCGGTGCAGGGTGCCTGGCGCTGTCGGGTCAGTGCGGCCCGCTGCGCTGTCGTGTCAGTGTGGGGGCGCCCTGGCTGGCGCTGTCGGGTTAATGAGAGATCTCCTGCACTGACTGAAATTGTTTTTTGAACTGAATGGTTCCTTATTTTTCTAGTTTTTAGTGCTTCCAATGTACCACAGAGACTGCTGGGTTCCATTCGCCCCTGATGGCAGCTCACAGCAAGTCCAGCAAGAGCTACAAAGGAAATACACAGTAAGCAGTTTACACACTAAACTGGAATCATTGTGAATTGTTCAAGAGTAAAGAAAGGCCATGCGGTCTGTGATGTTTGGGGCTCCCTCTCAGAAGAACAAATTCACTTTGTAGCCACTCCCCCTACCTCATCCCTGGTACAATGTACATTCTTCTTTTTCAAGTATTTATTCATTTCTTCTTGATGCCTTTGATTTGAATCTGTACTCCATCACACTGTCATGCAGCGCATTCCAGTTTTCAGCCACTTTACATGAAAAAGTTTCCCTCATCACTGTGGTTTTTTTTTAATTGCGTTAAATCTGTGTTCTATGACTTTCGAGGGGGGTGGGGGGAAAATCTTCTTCCACCAATGTGCAAATTTTCTTCCTCTGTACTCTGTACAGATCCTCAAGGCTTTTGAGTACCTCTGTCTAATCTCCTCTCAACCTTTTCCAACTTTGTCAATCTGACTGTGCTAACTGAAGTCCTATCACTGCCCCATTCTCAGGTGTTAGCAATAATCTCAAGAGTATGAAATAGGATAATATGAAATAGTAGATAAGGATGTAGAGGTAGATATAGTAGATTAGGAGTAGATAATAGTAGATAAGGATAATAAAAATCGTAGATAAGGAGGAAGTGCTAGATACTCTTAAGGGTTTGAAAATCGATAAGTCCCTGGGCCTGACGGGATTTACCCTAGGATTTCCTGGGAGGCAAGAGAGGCGATTGCAGAGCCTCTAGCTCTGATCTTCAGATCGTTTGTTGGTTACAGATATAGTGCCGGAAGACTGGAGGATAGAGAATGTTGTCCCCTTGTGCGAAGGGGAATAGAGACTTTCCGGGGAATTATAGACCGGTGATCTACTTCTGTTGTGGGCAAAGTATTGGAAGAATATTAGGATAGGATTTATAGTTATTTAGAGAGAAACAATTGATTGGGGATAGTCAGCATGGTTTGTGAAGGGTAGGTCGTGCCTTACTAACCTTATTGAGTTTTTGAAAAAGTGACCAAAGAGGTGGATGGGGTAAGGCAGTTGATGTGGTACATATGGACTGTAGTAAGGGGTTCAATAAGGTTCCCCGGTGGAAGGCTTCTGCAGAAAATGCAAATGTATGGATTGAGGGGATTTAGCGATTGGATCAGGAATTGGCTAGCGACAAATCACGACTTTCGACTATGTTGTGCCTTCGTCAGGCAAATGCGTGTTACACTGCATTGCCTGACGAAGGCACAACATAGTGTCGAAAGCTCGTGGATTTACTATCAAATAATTGGTTGGATTTTAAATTAGTTTGCAAAACTTTACTGAGTTACCCATCCAACGCCAGCATCTCTACATCATAGCTAAAGACAGAGGGTGGTGCTTGATGGAAATTATTCATCATGGAGTTCGGTTACAAGTGTGTACCTCAGGGATTTGTTTTGGGGCCACTACTGTTTGTAATTTTTATAAATGATCTGGATGAGGGTATTGAAGGATGGATTAGTAAATTTGCAGATGACACCAAGTCGGAGGAGTGGTAGATAGTGAAGAAGGGTGTTATAGTTTGCAGAGAGACTTGGACAAGTTGCAGAGCGGGCCGAGAGGTGGCAAATGGAGTTTAATGTGGAAAAGTGTGAGGTAATCACTTTGGCAGGAATAACAATGTGTTAGAGTATAGGGTTAATGGTAGGACTCTTAATAGTGTTGATGAACAGAGGGATCTTGGTGTATATGTGCATAGATTCTTGAAAGTTGGCAATCAAGTCAATAAGGTTGTTAAGAGGCATACGGAGTCTTAGCTTTTATTGGTAGGGGGCATTGAATTTCGGAGCCGCAACGTCATGTTGCAATTGTACAAAACTCTGGTGCGGCCGCACTTGGAGTATTGTGTACAGTTCTGGTCCTACATTATAAGAAAGATGTGGAGGCAGTGGAGAGGGTACAGAGGAGGTTTACCAGGATGTTGCCTGTATGGAGGGAAGGTCTTATGAAGAGGTCTGGGGGATTTGAGGTTGTTTTCGTTAGAAAGAAAGCGGCTAAGATGAGACCTTTTGAAACATATAAAGAGATTAGAGGTTTAGATAGCTATCACTGTCCCCCCTTTTTTTTCCTCGGATGGAGAAAGCTAGCATGGGGGACATTGAGTTCTTCGAAAATGTGACTGAACACATTGACGAAGGAAGAGCAGTGGACGTGGTGTACATGGACTTCAGCAAGGCATTTGACAAGGTCCCCCATGCAAGACTTTTGAGAAGGTGAGAGGGCATGGGATCCAAGGGGCTTTGGCCTTGTGGATCCAGAACTGGCTTGCCTGCAGAAGGCAGAGGGTGGTGTGGATGGTTTCTGCATGGAGGTCAGTTACCAGTGGAGTGCCCCAGGGATCTGTTCTAGGACCCTTGCTGTTTGTCATTTTCATAAATGACCTGGATGAGGAAGTGGAGGGATGGGTGAGTAAGTTCGCCGATGACACGAAGGTCGGTGGTGTTGTGGATGGTCTGGAGGGATGTCAAAAGTTGCAGCAGGACATCGACAGGATGCAAGACTGGGCGGAGAAGTGGCAGATGGACTTCAATGCGGATAAATGTGTTGTGGTCCATTTGGCAGATCCAACGGGATGAATGAGTACACTATCAAAGGTAGGAGTCTTAGCTGTGTGGAAGAGCAGAGGGATCTTGGGGTCCGGGTCCATAAGACTCTCAAATCGGCCTCCCAGGTGGAGGATGTGGTTAAGAAAGCTTATGGTGTACTGGCCTTCATTCGTCGAGGGATTGAGTTCAGGAGTCAGGAGGTAATGCTGCAGCTTTATAGGACCCTTGTCAGACCACACTGGGAGTACTGTGCGCAGTTCTGGTCGCCTCACTATAGGAAGGACGTGGAAGCTATTGAAAGGGTGCAGAGGAGATTTACAAGGATGTTGCCTGGATTGGGAGGCATGCCTTATGAAGGCAGGTTGAGGGAGCTGGGACTGTTCTCCCTGGAGAGACGAAGGTTGAGAGGCGACCTGATAGAGGTTTACAAGATGTTGAGAGGATAGATAGGGTGGACTCTCAGAGACTATTTCCCAGGGCTGAAATGGTCACGAGAGGGCACAGATTTAAGGTGCAGGAAGCAAGTACAGAGGGGATGCTAGGGAAAGTTTTCACTCAGAGGGTGGTGAGTGAATGGAATCGGCTGCCGTCGTGGTGGTCGAGGCGAACTCGCTGGGTCTTTTAAAGACTTCTGGATGAGTATATGGATCCAATGGGATTGGGGGTTATAGATAGGTCTATGGCTGGTAGGTTTTGATGTGTTTGGCACAACTTGTGGGCCGAAGGCCTGTTTGTGCTGTAGTGTTCTATGTTCTATGTACTCCGTATTTAAATTCAAAGGGTGGTAGTCATGACGGATGTCAGATAGTTTCTTTACCCAGGGTGGTAAGGGTATGAAGCCTGCCTGCTGCAGTTGTAGATGCACCAAGTTTGGGGGCGTTTAAGAGGTCCGTGGATATTGGATTGAAAGGGAATGGTTTAGGTTAGAGGGTCACTGCTTGTTCCTAATTGGCGGTGCACGCATGCAAAGGGCCTGTTCTGCGCTGTAATTTCATTTCACCCCTGGGCCGGGTGGGATTTACCGTAAGATTCTCTGGAAGCTAGGGAGGAGATTGCAGAGCCTTGGCTGATCTTCATGTCGTCATTGGTGAGAGGTATAGTGCCGGAAGACTGGAGGATAGCAAGTGTTGTACCCCTTGTTGAAGAAGGGAAGTTAGAGACGATCCTGGGAATTATAGACCGGTGTGCTTATTTTTGTTGTGGGCAAACTTTTGGAAAGAATTTATAAGGGACAGGATTTATAATCATCTATAGAAAAATAAAATTGATTAGGGATAGTTGCAGATGACACTAAAGTCGGTGGAGTGGTTGATAGTGAAGAGGGATGTTATAGTTTGCAGAGGGACTTGGACAAGTTGCAGAGCTGGGCCGAGAGGTGGCAAATGGAGTTTAATGTGGAAAAGTGTGAGGTAATGCACTATGGCAGAAATATAAATGTGAAGAGTAATAGGCAAAATGGTAGGATTCTTAGTAGTCGTAGATGAACAGAGGGATCCTTGGTGTGTATGTGCATAGATCCCTGAAAGTAGGCAGTCAGGTCGAGAAGGTTGTTAAGAAGGCAATGGAGTCTTGGCTTTTATTGGTAGAGGGATTGAATTTCGAGCCGCAACGTCATGTGGTGCAACTGTAAAAATCTAGTGCGGCCCGCACTTGGAGTATTGTGTGCAGTTCTTCTGGTCCCCACATTTAATAGAAAGATGTGGAGGCATTGGAGAGGGTACAGAGGAGGTTTTACCAGGATGTTGCCTGGTATGGAGGGCAGGTCTTATGAGGATAGGCTGAGGGATTTGAGGTTGTTTTCGTTAGAAAGGAGAGGCTAAGAGGGACCTGATCAAAACATATAAGATGATTAGAGGTTTAGATAGGTGGACAGTGATAGCCTTTTCCTAGGATGGAAAAAGCTAGCACGAGGGGACACTAGCTTTAAATTAAGGGTGATAGTTATAGGACGGATATCAGAGGCAGGTTCTTTACCCAAAGGGTGGTTCAGGAGTGGAATGCCCCTGCCTGCAGCGGTTGTAGATGCGCCACATGTTTTGGTGGCGTTTAAGAGGTTAGTTGATAAGTATATGGAAGAGAAGGGAATGGTTTAATTGGAGGGGCATATTGCTTTTTTATATTGGTCGGCGCAACATCGCAGGCCGAAGGTCCTGTTCTGTGCTGTAATGTTCTATGTTCTATTAATATGGTTTGTGAAGGGTAGGTCATGCCTCACAACCCTTATTGAGTTTTTTTTTGAAAACGTGACCAAAGAGGGGATAAGATTAAGGCAGTTGACGTGGTGTGTATGGATTTTTTTAGTAAAGCGTTTGATAAATTTCCCCATGAATTGCTACTGCAGAATGGTGATTTAGCAGTTTGGATCAGAATTGGCTGGCTGATAGAAGACGAGGGTGGTGGTTAATGGAAATATCCAACCTGGAGTTCAGTTACAAGTGGTGTACGTTCCGGGACTCTGTTTTGGGCCACTGCTGTTGTCTTTTTATATTTGACCTAGAAGGTGGGTTAAATTTGCAGACGGACACTAAAGTCAGAGGAGTTGTAGACAGGAGGGTGGATGTTACAGTTTGCAGTGGACCTAGAGAAGCTGCAAGCTGGGCTGCAGGTAACAAAGGGCGTTTAATATGAAAAGCGTGAGATGACTTCACTTTGGTAAGAGTAACAGGAATACAGAATATAGGGCTAATGGACTGTTAGTAGTTTCGATGTGCAAAGAAACGTCTCGTGTGCCATGTGTGTGTAGCTCCCTGAAAGTTGCATCCAGGTTGATGAGGTTGTTAAGAAGTGCGTACGGTGTGTTAGCTTTTATTAGTAGAGGGATGTAATTTCGGAACTGTGAGGTCCAATGTTGCAACTGTACAAAACTCTGGTGCGGACGCACTTGGTGTATTGTGTACAGTTTACTGGTCGCCCGCTTATAGAACGATGTGGAGGCATTGGAGAGGGTGCAGAGGAGGTTTACCAAGATGTTGCCTGGTATGGTGGGAAGGTCTTACAAGGAAAGGCCAAGGGACTTGAAGTTCTTTTCACTGGAGATAAGAAGGGTAAGTTGTGACCTAATTGAGGTATACAAGAGGGTTTAGACAGAGTGGACAGTGAGAGCCTTTTTCCTCGATGGAGATGGATAACTTGAGAGGGCATAGCTTTGAAATTATGGGATGGTAGTTACAGGAACTATGTCAGATGTGGATTTTTTACTCAAGGGTAGTAGAGGGCGTGGAATGTCCCTGCATGCAGCAGTTGTGGACTCGTCAAGTTTAAGTGGGCTTTTCAAATGGGCAGTGGATAGGCATATGGATAACATTAGAATAGTTTAGGTTAGAGGGTATTTGATTGGTTCCACTGGTTGGCGCAGCATTGACTGCCGAAGGGCCTGTACTCTGCTGTAATATTCTATGTTCTAGTTATTTCTTTCTGCAATCTTTCTGTTCTCTCAAATACCTTCAGGCCGAGCCATGGTCCATAGAACATAGAACACTACAGCATGAACAGCCCTTTGGCTCACAAGCTTGCGCTGATCACATCTATACCTACCAATCCACAGACCTATCCTATAACCCTCTATCCATTAGTTTCTATATACTCATCCAGAAGTCGTTTAAAAGACCCCAGGTGAGTTCGCCTGTACCACCTCCAATGGCAGCCGATTCCTTTCACTCACCAACCTCTGAGTGAAAAACTTACCCCTAACATCCCCTCTGTAGTTTGCTTCCCTGCACCTTAAATCTGTGTCCCTCTAGTATTTGACCATTTCAGCTCGTTAAATAGTCTCTGACAGTCACCCTCCTGTTTTCCCTCAACATTCTATAAAACCTCTATCAGGGTCGCCTTTCAACCTACGTCTTTCCAGGGAGAAGAGTCCCAGCTT
The DNA here is from genome assembly GCA_024679065.1 of Sphyrna mokarran. Classification (NCBI taxonomy): domain Eukaryota; kingdom Metazoa; phylum Chordata; class Chondrichthyes; order Carcharhiniformes; family Carcharhinidae; genus Sphyrna; species Sphyrna mokarran. The sequence goes on from JAGIQG010000006.1 coordinate 464,828, forward strand.
CCCTCAACCTATCTTCATACGGCCTGCCTCCCAATCCAGGCAGCATCTTGTAAATCTCCTCCGCCCCCTTTCAATAGCTTCCATCCTTCCTATAGTGAGGCGACCAGAACTGCACACAGTTCTCCAAGTGGGGCCTGACAAGAAGGTCTTATAAGCTGCATCATTACCTCCCAACTCCTAAACTCAATCCCTCTATTAATGGTACTGGCCTTCTTAATCGAGGATTGAGTTTAGGAGTTGGAGGTATGATGCAGCTTATAAGACCCTTTGTCAGGCCCCACTTGGAGAACTGTGTGCAGTTCTGCGTCGCCTCACTATAGGAAGGATGTGGAAGCTAATTGAAAGAGTGCAGAAGAAGAGGAGATTTACAAGATGCTGCATGGATTGGGAGGCAAGGCCCTATACGAGATAGGTTGAACATAGACATTACAGCCAGAACAGGCCCTTCGCCTTCGATGTTGTGCCGACCAAATAAAAAGCAATGCCCCTCCAAACTAAACCATTCCCTTCTCTTCCATATACTTATCAACTAACCTCTTAAACGCACCAAACTTGGCGCATCTACAACAGCTGCAGGCAGGGCATTCCACTCCCTAATCACTCTTTGAGTAAAGAACCTACCTCTGATATCCGTCCTATAACTATCCCCTTAATTTAAAGCTGTGTCCCCTCGTGCTAGCTTTCTCCATCCTAGGAAAAAGGCTATCACTGTCCACCCTATCTAAACCTCTAATCATCTTATATGTTTCAATAAGATCCCCTCTTAGCCGCCTCCTTCCTAACGAAAACAACCTCAAATCCTCAGCCTCTCTTCATAGGACCTGCCCTCCATACCAGGCAACATCCTGGTAAACCTCCTCTGTACCCTCTCCAATGCCTCCACATCTTTCTTATAATGTGGGGACCAGAACTGCACACAATACTCCAAGTGCGGCCGCACTAGAGTTTTGTACAGTTGCAACATGATGCTGCGGCTCCTAAATTCAATCCCCTACCAATAAAAGCTAAGACTCCATATGCCTTCTTAACAACTTTATCCACTTGACTGCCTACTTTCAGGGATCTATTGACACATACCCAAGATCCTCTGTTCCTCAACACTATTAAGAGCCCTACCATTAGCCCTATACTCTACACATTTATTTTCCTGCCAAAGTGCATTACCTCACACTTTTCCACATTAAACTCCATTTGCCACCTCTCGGCCCAGCTCTGCAACTTTCCAAGTCTCTGCAAACTATAACACCCCTCTTCACTATCTACCACTCCACCGACTTTAGTGTCATCTGCAAATTTACTGATCCATCCTTCAATACCCTCATCCAGATCATTTATAAAAATTACAAACAGCAGGGGCCCCAAAACAGACCCCTGAGGCACACCACTTGTCACCGAACTCCACGATGAATATCTCCCATCAACCACCACCCTCTGTCTTCTATCTGCTAGCCATTCCTAATCCAATTAGCTAAATCACCCTCTATCCCACATCTGCATTTTCTGCGCCTTCCATGGGCCCCTTATTACTAAAGTCCATATATCCACATCAACCGCCTTCCATCTTTGGTCACTTTTCAAAAAACTCAAAGGTTAGTAAGGCCCTACCCTTCACAAACCATGCTGACTATCCCCCAATCAATTCATTTCTCTCTAAATAACTATAAATCCTATCCCTAATAATTCTCTCCAATACTTTGCCCACAACAGAAGTAGACTCACTGGCCTATAATTCCCTGGAAGTTCTCTCTTCCCCTTCTTGAACAATGGGACCACATTCTATCCTCCAGTCCTCCGGAACCATACCCGTAACCAACGAGGACCTGAAGATCAGAGCCAGAGCTCTGCAATCTCCTCTCTTGCCTCCCAGAGAATCTAGGGTAAATCCCGTCCGGCCAGGGGACTTATCCACTTCAAACCCTCTAATATTCTAGCACATCCTCCCTATCTCTACTACAATACTTTCCATTTGCAACCCTGTACCTCAGTGTTCTCCATAACTACATTTCCAGCACTCTGCGTGAATACCGAAGAGAAATATTTATTCAGTGCCTCACCAATCTCTTCAGGCTCCACGCCAACTTCCACTGCTGTCTATTCACTGTTTCTTGACCCATCCTCCACTGCAAGGCTGATTTAAGAGTCCTAGTCGCCCGAACCCCCAAGATCCTTCTGCTCTTCAACACAGCTAAGACTCCTACCCTTGATATTGTACTCCTTCATCCCATTATTCCTGCCAAAAGGACCACTACACATTTATCCGCGTTGAAGTCCATCTGCCATTTCTCCACCCAGTCTTGCATCTTGTCTATGTCCCTGCTGCACTTTTGACATCCCTCCAGACCATCCAACACCACCAACCTTTGTATCGTCAGCGAACTTAAACTGACCCTCCCTTCCTTCCTCATCCAGGTCATTTATGAAAATGATAAACAGCAGGGGTCCCAGAACAGATCACTGGGGCATCCACTGGTTACCGACCTCCATGCATAGAACATGAGAACATAGAACATACAGCACAGAACAGGCCCTTCGGCCTTCGATGTTGTGCCGACCAAATCAAAAGCAGTGCCGCTCCTTAAACTAAACCATTCCTTCTCATCCATATACTTTATCACTACCTCTTAAACTCCAGCGCGTCTCGGCCAACTTGCGCATCTCAACAGCTGCAGGCAGGGCATTCCACTCCTAAGAACTCTTTGAGTAAGAAGAACCTACCTCTGATATCCTCCTATAACTCTACCCCTTAATTTAAAGTTTGTGTCCCCTCGTGCTAGCTTTTTTCCATCTAGGAAAAGGCTATCACTGTCCCCCTATCCAAACCTCTAATTATCTTAATAGTTTTCAATAAGAATCCCCCCCTAGCCGCCTCCTTTCTAACGAAAACAACCTCAAATCCTTCACTCTCTTCATAAGGCCCTGCCTCCATACCAGCAACTCCTAGTAAACCTCCTCTGTAACCCTCTCCAATGCTCACATCTTTCCTTATAATGTGGCGACCAGAACTGCACACAATACTCCAAGTGCGGCGCACTAGACTTTTGACAAGCTGCAACATGATGCTGCGGCTCCTAAATTCAATCCCCCTACCAATAAAAGCTAAGACTCCAGTAAGCCTTCTTAACAACTTTATCCAACTTGACTGCCTACTTTCAGGGATCTATTGACACATACACCAGATCCTTCTGTTTCCTCAACACTATTAAGAGCCCTACCATTAGCCTATACTCTACACATTTTATTGTGCTGCCAAAGTGCATTAACCTCACACTTTTCCCATTAAACTCCATTTGCCCCTCTCGGCCCAGCTCTGCAACTTGTCCAAGTCACTCTGTAACTAAAACACCCCTCTTCACTATCTACCCCAACCACCAACGTTTAGTATCATCTCTAAATTTACTGATCCATCCCTCAAATACCCTCGTCCAGATCATTTATAAAAATTAAAACAGCAGGGGCCGCCAAAACAGACACCATCCACAACCACTCTCTGGCCTTCTGCGCAAGCCAGTTCGGGTCCCAGAGGCCAAAGCCCCTTGGATCCCATGCACTCTCACTCTTGTCCTAGAGCCTTGCATGGTGGACGCGTTGTCAAACGCCTTGCTAAAGTCCACTTACACCACGTCCAACGCTCTTTCTTTGTCAATTGTGTCAGTCCCAACATCTTTCGAAGAACTCCCCTAGGCTCCGTAAGCACGACCTGCCTTGACAAAACCATCTGTCTATTTCTGTGCATTCTAAGATTTCTCCAAATGCTCATAAATCCTGTCCTTAGAAGCCTCTCCATCAGCTTACCAACCACTGAAGTCAGACTCCCCGGTCGGTATTTCCCGGACTATATCCTCGGTTCCCTTTCTTAAAAATAGGAACTCAACATCTGCATCCTCCGAAAACCTCTCCCGTTTTCCATGGACGACACAAGATCATCGCCATGGCTCTGCAATCACTTCCCTCACTTCCCTAATAACATGGGGTTATATCCCATCCTGTCCCAGTGACTTGTCCTATTTGATAGATTTAAAAGTCTAAACACATCCTCTTTCTAACATCCACACCTCAATCTTTTCCGGTGCTGCAAAACCTGTCGGTACAACTTCCCAATCACTTTCCACTGTGAATCCCGAGGCAAAGTACTCTGCCATTTCTTTCCGATTTCACAACAGACTTTTCCCGCCTTCATCTTTTATAGGTTCCCTACCCTTCTCTTCTCATCCTTTTACTTTTCACATATTTGTGGAAGGCCTTCGTAATTCTTCCTTAATCTTACCTGCCAAGGCTTCTCATGAACCCCTTCTGGCTCTCCTAATTTCCTTTTTTAAGTTTTTCCTTCTACACGCCTATACTCCTATATCCCGAACATCCTTAGCTCTCTGAACCTTTTATAAACTCCCTTTTCTTCTTCTGACCTAGGTCCACCACACCTTCATGCAGCACGGTTCCGCGTCTATGCCAAACACGCTCCTTGTCTCCTCATGAACGTTGTCTTGCAGGCCCGACACATTCCTTGAATATCCATCCATTTTCTCTGTACTCTTCCCCACTAACACCTTTCCTTCCAGTTATTCATCCAATTACCTGCTATGTTTTCCATATTTCCCTTACCCAGGCAAACACTTCCTAGCCTGCCTGATCATCTCTTTCCATTTCTATTGTGAAAGAGTAGAATTATGATATCTCCATTCCCAAATGCTCACCTACAATGATTCCGACACTGTCCTGGCTCATTAGGTAGCACCAGGTCAAGTACACAGCCCCTCCTCTCATAGGCTTATCCACGCACTGTGTCCAGTAACCTTTCTGAACACACCATAACAACCTCCTCCCCATCCAAACCCCTTACCCTTGGTATTCAGTCAATGTTAATGTGACTTTTTAATTACTACACTTTTAATGGGAAAAGTGTGAGTAATGCATAAAAACCTTTAAATTTTGGGGGGGGGGGGGGGCAGAAATAATTAATGTTGTTGAGTATAGGCAATGGTAGGATTCTTAGTATCTCGATGTAACAGAGGGATCTTGGTGTGTATGTTGCATCAGATCCCTGCAAGTAGGCAGTCGGTAGAAGGTTGTTAAGAAGGCACATGGAGTCTTGCTTTTATTGGTAGGGGATTGAATTTCGGAGCCGCAACGTCAGTTGCAACTGTACAAAACTTAGTGCGGCCGCACTTGGTAGTATGTGTGCAGTTCTGGTCCCCACATTATAAGAAAGATGTGGAGCATTGGAGAGGGTACAGAGGATGTTTACCAGGATGTTGCCTGTTATGGAGGACAGGTCTATGAAGAGAGGCTGACGGATTTGAGGTTGTTTAGTTAGAAGGAGGAGGCTAGAGGGGACCTCATCGAAACATATAAGATGATTAGAGGTTTAGATAGGGTGGATAGTGATAGCCTTTTTCCTAGGATGGAAAAAGATAGCACGAGGGGACACAGCTTAAACTTAAGGGGTGTAGTTATGGACGGATATCAGAGGTAGGTTCTTTACCCAAAGGGTGGTTCGGGAGTGAATGCCCTGCCTGCAGCAGTTGTAGATGCGCCAAGTTTGGTGTGCGTTTAGAGGTTAGTTTTGATAGGTATATGGAAGAGAAGGGAATGGTTTTAGTTTGGAGGGTCATGCTTTTCTATTGGTCGGCCGCAAACAATCGAGCCGAAGGGCCTTGTTCTGTGCTGTAATGTTCTGAGTTTGGGAATTGAAATATCCCATCCGACAACCCTGTTATTTGGGCCGAAGGGCCTGTTCCCGTGCGGGTGTTTTTGTTCTTGTTTGTTCTTTGTAATTTCTACGTCTTTCTATTATCTGTTTCCCTGCTGCACTCAAGTTCCCTGTCACTATTTGGGGCGGCCTTAGAAATACACCCAGCAAAGTTATCGAGCTTTGCTGTCCCTAACTTTTCACCCACAGAGACTCTAGACAATCCCTCTGTCTTCCACCTTCTCTACAGCCATGACACTGTTCTTATCAACAGTGCCAAACCCGATCCTCTTTTTGCCCCAACCCTGTCCCTCCCTGAAGCATCTGAACCCCAGCACCTGAGTACCCAGTCCTGTCCTGATGAACCCAAGTCTTCTGTAAATGGCCACACATCACACTCCACAAGCAGCAATCCCACGCCTAAACTCATCTACCTTATTTAATACCCTTCCTGGCGTTTAAATAGGCACACTTAGCCCTTAGTCAGGATATTTCCCTTTTCCACCCCCCGTCTAACCCCCCTCGCATACTGTCCTACAGTCCTTTCCCCGACCCTGGAAGCTAACCTCCTTGTTCTCATTCTCATCAATATTCCCTCCCCCCAACCTTTCTAGTTTATATTGTTTTATATGTGTTTTACACAATTCCTTTGCTTTGTATTCTTGAGATAGCCCAATGTTATTCCATTGTATTAAGAGTGCACAGGGATGATCCAGGAAGTTAGGCTGCATTGGAGAAGTGTTAATTTCTGGCCCCCACACTAGGAGGTTTTGGGTAGGGTATATAAAATATTTACCATGAATGTTGCCTGTAGGGAGGGCATTACTAATGCAAAAGAGGTTGGGAACTTGTTTGTTCTCACTGTAACCACAGATGTTGAGAGTGACCTGATAGAAGTCTACAAGAGATGAAGGGCTATGGACAGAGTGGATAGTTCGAAGCTCTTTCCCAAAAATTCAACAGTCAATTACCAGGAGGCAATAAGTTTTAAGGTGTGAGGGGCAAGGTTTAAAGGAGACAGTAAGCGGCAAGTTTGTTTTATACTGAGCTGGTGGATGCCTGGAACTTCTGCCATAAGAAATAGTTGAAACAGATACTGTCGTGAGTTTTTAAGGGCCATCCTATGAACATAGAACATGAAACATAGTAACAATACACACGAACAGGCCTTCGGCCTTCGATGTTGTCCGACCAAAATAAAAGCAATGCCCCTCCAAACTAAAACCATTCCCTTCTCTTCCATATGCTTATCAATTACCTCTTAAACGCCACAAACTTGGCGCATCTACAACAGCTGCCGAGCAGCGCATTCGCACTCCCTAATCACCTCTTTGAGTAAAGAACCTACCTCTGATATCGTTCCTTAACTCATGACCCCTTAATTTAGCTGTTCCCCCTCGTGCTAGCATTCTCATCTAGAAAAAGCTGATACATAAATACATACAGACAAATACATAAGATGGGAATAGGAAGGATTTAGTTCCTGAATGTTAATGGGTGTTAGTTCGTCAGGCATCAGGTTTTGGAAGGTGTTTCTTGTGCTGAATTTTCTTTGTTCTTGGTATTATAGGCTGGTTACCTTGCATCAGTGGTAGGGAAATTATTGGAAAAGATGCTTCGGGTCAGACCTAGTCGCATTTGAAAATAAATGGACTTTTTGTTGAGAACAGGCATGGTTTTTTTTTGTTACAGGGAGGTCGTGCCTCCTAACCTGATGAGTTTTTTGAGAAAGTGATAAGATGATAGATGTGGAAAAGACAATGGATATTGGGAAATATTCAACCTGGAGTTCAGTTTACAAATGGTGTTCCTCAGGGAACTGTTTTGGGGGCCACTGCTATTTGTCATTCTGATAAATTACCTCGATGAGGGTGTAGAGGGATGGGGTAGTACTTTGCAGAGTATCACTAAATTCACAGGAGTTGTTAAACATTGTAGGATGGTGTTACAGTTGCAGAGGACATAGATCAAGCTGTCAGAGCTGGGCTGAGAGATGGCAAGTGAGTTTAATGCAGAAGAGTGTGACGTTATTCGCTTGTCGAAAGAGTAAGCCGTATTATAGAATGTAGGGCTAATGGAAGGACTCTTGGCAGTGTTCGACGGCAGAGAGATCTCAATGTACATGTGTATAGATCCCTGAAAGTTGGCACCCAGGTTAATAAGGTTCTTCAGAAGGCGAGGTGTGTTAGCTTTATTTGTAGAGGGATTGAATTTCGGGAGGCTGTGAGATCATGTTGCAAATTGTATAAACTCTGTGTCAGGCCGCCTTGGAGTATGTATCCATTTTCTGGTCGCTGATTGTAGAAAGATATGAGGCGTTGAAATGGTGCCGAGGAGTTTACCAGATGTTGCTATATGGTGGAGATCTTATGAGAAGGCTGAGGTTGAGGTTACTTTTCATTAGAGAGAAAAAGGGTTAATAGGTGACCTAATTTGAGCGTACAAAGTGATCATAGGATCTAGGTAGGGTGACAGCGAGCCATTTTCCGCGGATGGAGAACGCTCAATGAAGGGGACCAGCTTTAAATTAAGGGGTGTACGATAGGATGGAGTGTGAGCAGTAGGTTCTTTTATACGAGGGTAGTAAGGGCGGGGAAAGGCCCATGCCTGCAGCAGTTTTGTGGACTTCGTCAATTTTAAGGGGCGTTCATGTGGTCATTGGATGGTTCTATGGATAATATTGGAAATAGTTTTTAAGATTCTATAGGATCATTAGATTGGTCCACTGGTTGGCGCAACCATCGAGGGCTGAAGGGTCTGTACTGCACTGTATGTTCTATGATTACATTATACATGAATGGTGGTGAATGGAAGAATAATGAATTTCTGTAACTGTATACAGTTTTTTAGTTTTTAGACAGTATCGTGATCAGCGCAAGTTGGAGGGCCTGTATTCCTGTGCTGTATTTTCTTGTTCTTTATTCTGTGCCTCATCTATGCAGATTACAAAGGGTCAACGGCAGCGTTCTAAGGAATGTGAGGAACAGAGAGATCTGGGGGTTTCAGATCCGAGATCTCTGAAAGTTGTCACTCATGGAATAGAGCTATGAAGAAGGCTTATAGTGTTTTAGCATTACTGATGGGGTTTGCAGTTTAAGAGCCGTGGATTATGCTGACACGTATACAGACATTAGTGAGACTACGTTTGGAATATGTGTTCACTCTGTCACCTCACGATAAGAAGAGATTTTGGAAGAATTGAGAAAGTATTGAGAGATTTACCAGGATGTTGCCAAGTGTTTGGAGGGTAGGTCTTATGAGGAAGGTTTGAGAGATCGGGGCTTTGAGCTCTTTAGAGATCAAGTAGGATGAGAGTGGCTGACAGAGATTTTTAAGATGGTGAGAGGGGATTTGGAATGGAGTAGGATGTGCAGAGATTATTTCCTCAGTGGATGTATCTGTTACTAGGTAGGCACTAACTATGAGGATTCCGGTGTAGCTAGGCGGGGATTGTCCAAGGTAGATTTCTTTACGCATAGAGTGGTTGGGGTGTGTAACGCACGCTGCTGTGATACTGGAATCGAACCTTCGAACTCAAGCGGGTTTATTGATGGGCACATGAACACACCAGAATTATAGAATATAGAACATTAAAGCGCAGTACGGCCCGTTCGGCTTCGATGTTGCGCCGACCAATGTAACCGTTTAAACTGCCTGTGGCTGAATATGTTGCTTTTGGAGACCAGAACATCTCATTCACCTGAGAAGCACAACGCCGAAAGCTATCGAATTTGCTATCGATTTGCTATCAAATAATCAATAATTTTATTTTCAATAATCCCTTAAAGTGGCAATCAAGTCGATAATGTGTTAGAAGGCTATGGATCTTGGCTTTTATTGGTAGGGGGATTGAATTTCGGAGCCGCAACGTCCGGTCCAACTGTACAACTCTGGTGCTAGAACATAGAACGTTCAGCACAGAACAGCCCTTCGGCCTTCGATGTTGCGCCAACCATATAAAAAGCAATGACCCTCCAAACTAAACCATTCCCTTCTCTTCCATATACTATCAACTAACCTCTTAACACCACAACTTGGCGCATCTACAACTGCCGCGGCAGGGCATTCACTCCCTAACCACCCTTTGGGTAAAGAACCTACCTCTGATATCCGTCCTATAACTATATCAACCCCCTTAATTTTAAAGCTGTGTCCCCTCGTGCTAACTTTCTCCATCCTAGGAAAACGGCTATCACTGTCCACCCATCTAAACCTCTAATCATCTTATATGTTTCGATAAGGTCTCCTCTTAGCCGCCTCCTTTCTAAACGAAAACAACCTCAAATCCCTCAGCCTCTCTTCATAAGACCTGCCCTCCATACCAGGCACATCCTGGTAAACCTCCTCTGTACCCTCTCCAATGCCCCACATCTTTCTTATACTGTGGGGACCAGAACTGCACACAATACTCCCAGTGCGGCCGCACAGAGTTTCTGTACAGTTGCCCACATGACGTTGCGGCTCCGAAATTCAATCCCCCTACAATAAAAGCTAAGACTCCATATGCCTTCGTAATAACCTTCTCGACTTGACTGCCCTACTTTCAGGGATCTATGCACAAATACAACCAAGATCCCTCTGTTCATCAACACGATTAAGAATCCTACCTTAGCCCTATACTCTACACATTATTTTCCTGCCAAAGTGCATTACCTCACACATTTTCCACATAACTCCATTTGCCACCTCTTGGCCCAGCTCTGCAACTTTGTCCAAGTCTCTCTGTAAACGTAACACCCCTCTTCACTATCTCACCACTCCACCAACTTTAGTGTCATCTGCAAATTTTACTATCCAGCCTTCAATACCCTCATCCAGAATCATTTATAAAAAAAAAATTACACACAGCATGGACCCATCCAAAACAGACCCCTGCGGCGCACATGGAGTATTGTGTACAGTTTTGGTCCCCACATTATAAGAAAGATGTGGAGGCATTGGAGAGAGTGCAGAGGAGGAGATGTTTCCAGGAATTGCCTGGTATGGAGGGAAGGTCTTATGAGGAGAGGCTGAGGGATTTGAGGTTGTTTTCGTTAGATAGAAGATGGCTAAGAGGAGACCTTATTAAACCATCCAAGATGATCAGAATTTTAGATAGGGTGGACAGTGATAGCCTTTTTTCCTGGATGGAGAAAGCTAGCACGAGGGGCCATAGCTTTAAATTGGGGTGGTAGTTATAGGACGGATGTCAGAGGTAGTTCTTTCCCAGAGGGTGGTAAGGGTATGGAATGCCCTGCCTGCTGCGTTTAGATGCAGCCAAATTTTGGGGGTGTTTAAGAGGTCAGTGGATAGGTTTATGGATGAAAAGGGATGTTTAGGTTAAGGGTCTTTGCTTTTCTTAATTGTCGGGCCAACATCGCAGGCGAGTGGCCTGTTCTGCGTTTTAATGTTCTATTTCTAACTCGTTGGATTTAAAATTGGTGATGGCCAGACCTCTTACTGAGTTTACTCCAGTTCAACGCCGGCATCTCTAACATCATGACCAATTTTATGACCCTCTATCCTAAACTATCAACGATATCCATATGCCTATCCACTGCCGCTTTTGAACTCCCTTAAACTTGACGAGTCACAACTGCTGCAGGCGGGCATTCCACCGCCTTTAACTACCCTCTGAGTAAGACCCACCTCTTGTATCTGTCCTATAACCACCCACCACTGTAAGTTAAGAGCTAATGTCCCCTCGTGTTTAATCCATCTCCATCCGAGGAAAAAGGCTCTCCTGTCCCACGCCTATCTAACCCTTTGTCCTCTATATGTCTCGAGTTAAGTCTCCTCTTAGCCTTCTTCTCTCTAATGAAATAACTTTAAGTCCCCTTAGTCTTCCTCATAAGACCTACCCATCATACCAGGCAACATCCTGGTAACAGGGAGGGTATGCTTATGATCTTGGATTAGCCTGAGCTCAGTAACAACATTGAGAGCCAGAGAGCCTGTACTGTGCTGTATTGCTATTAGATGAAGCCATAGCACTGTCTGCTTTATTAAGCACTCTCAGCCTCTCCTGCTACATTCAAATTCACACACACAAACTCAGTTCCTCTGCTCCTGCACTCCCCCCCCCCACTCCCCCCTTCCTTTAGAATTGTACTCTCCCTAGAAAATGATATGGGGAGCAGCAATTTAGAGAGGTTTTTCACCAGCACGACATAGCTATTCAACCCCTCGAGCTACTCTAACCATCATCCAGTATGATTATAGCTGAATCTTTATTGGCCTCAACTCCATCTTCCGGCCTGTTCCCACAACTCTTCACCCTGTTAGTAATTAAAAAAAAAAACCCACCTATCTACCAAGTTTGATTTTTGTTCCCACTTCCACAGCACTCTAGGAGAAATTTCCACAGATTCTCCACTCTTATGATGAAAGTAATTCCTCCTTATTTCGGTTTTAAATCAGCCACCGTTTAGCCAAAAAAATATGGTCCTCTTGTTCTAGAATGCCCAACAAAAACATAGACATTACATCAATTACAGGCCCTTCGCCCTCGATGTTGCGCTCGGCCGTGGACCCTCTAACCTAAACTATTCCAATATCATCCATATGCCTATCACACCGACCTTTGAATGCCCCCAAGGTGGGCGAGTCCACAACTGCTGCAGGCATGGCATTCCATTCCACGCTCTCACCACCCTCCTGTTGTAAAGACCGCCTCTGACATCCTCCTATAATACCACTCTAATTTAAGTTATGTCCCCTCATGTTTCATCACCATCCAGAAAAAGCTCTCACTATTCACCCTATCCGAAAAAAAAAAAATCCCTTGATCTCTTTACGCCTCAATTAGGTCACCGCGGTAACTTCTTCTATCTAATGAAATACCTCAGCCCGCACCTTTCCTCATAATGCCTCCCACCATACCAGGCAACATCCTGGTAACCTCTCTGCCCCCTTTCCAATGCTTCCCATCCTTTCTTATAATGCGCGACCAGTAACTGTAATGCACTACTACTCCAAGTGCTGCGCACCAGAGTTTTGTACAGTTGTACATAACCTCCGGCTCCTAAAATTTTCATCCTCGACAAATAAAACTAACACAAAAACCGTACGCCTTCTTAACCACTTAAGAATGGAAACATCCAATCTGTTTTGACGCCTCTCAATCCCCTTTACATGTTATAGAACATAGAAACATTACAGCACAGCACAGGCCCTTATCGGCCTTCGATTGGGGGTTTTTTTTTTTGCGCCGACCACTATAAACGCAATGCCCCCTCAAACTAAACAGTCCCTTCTCTTCCATATACTTATCAACCAACCTCTTAAACGCCACCAAACTTTGCTCATTACAACTGCTGCAGGCATGGCATTCCACTCCCTAAACCACCCCTTTGGGTAAAGACCTGCCTCTGGATATCCGTCCTATCAATATCACGCCCTTAATTTAAAGCTGTGTCCCTTGTGCTAGCTATAGGGTTTATAAATGTTAGAGGAATAATAGGTTGGACTTCTCAGCAGACTATTTCCCCGACTGAAATGGTCACTAACGAGTGGAAACAGCTTTAAGGTGCAGGGAAGCCAATACCAAGGAGATTCAGGGTACATACAACATAGAACATTCCGCACAGAACAGTCCTTCGGCTTCGATGTTAGCGCCGACCAATAAAAAAGCAATGACCCTCCAAACTAACCATTCCTTCCTCTTCCATAACGTTAATGGTAAGACTTGGACAAGTTGCAGAGCTGGGCCGAGAGGTGGCAAATGGAGTTTAATGTGGAAAAGTGTGAGGTAATGCACTTTGGCAGGAACAATAAATGTGTAGAGTATAGGGCTAATGGTAGGGCTCTTAATAGTGTTGAGGAAGAAGGATCTTGGTGTATGTGTCAATAGATCCCTGAAAGTAGGCAGTCAAGTGGATAAAGTTGTTAAGAAGGATATGGAGTCTTAGCTTTTATTGGTAGGGGGATTGAATTTAGGAGCCGCAGCATCATGTTGCAACTGTACAAAACTCTAGTGCGGCCGCACTTGGAGTATTGTGTGCAGTTCTGGTCCACATTATAAGAAAGATGTGGAGGCATTGGAGAGGGTACAGAGGAGGTTTACCAGGATGTTGCCTGGTATGGAGGGCAGGTCCTATGAAGAGAGGTTGAAGGATTTGAGGTTGTTTCGTTAGAAAGGAGGCGGCTAAGAGGGGATCTTATTGAAGCATATAAGATGATTAGAGGTTTAGATAGGGTGGACAGTGATAGCCTTTTTCCTAGGATGGAGAAAGCTAGCACGAGGGACACAGCTTTAAATTAAGGGGTATGAGTTATAGGACGGATATCAGAGGTAGGTTCTTACTCAAAGAGTGATTAGGAGTGGAATGCCCTGCCTGCAGCTGTTGTAGATGCGCAAGTTTGGTGGCGTTTAAGAGGTTAATTGATAAGTATATGGAGAGAAGGGAATGGTTTAGTTTGGAGGGGCATTGCTTTTATTTTGGTCGGCACAACATCGAAGGCCGAAGGCCTGTTCTGTGCTGTAATGTTCTATGTACTTATCAACTACCTCTTAACGCCACCAATTCGCGCATCTCCAACTGCCGCAGGGCAGGGCATTCCACTCCCTAACCACCCTCTGGGTTAAATAACCTACCTCTGAAATCCGTCCTATAACTATCACCCCTTAATTTAAGCTGTGTCCCTCGTGCTAGCTTTCTTCCATCCTAAGGAAAAAGGCTATCACTGTCCACCCTATCTTAAACCTCTATCATCTATATGTTTCAATAAGGTCCCCTCTTAGCCGCCTCCTTTCTAACGAAAACACCTCAATCCCAGCCTCTCTTCATAAACCTGCCCTCCATACATGCACATCCTGGTAACCTCCTCTGTACTCCTCATCCAAGCTCCACATCTTCTTATATTGGGGACCAGAACTGCACACAGTACTCCAGTGGCGGCCGCACTAGATTTTGTACAGTTGCAACATACGTTGATGGCTCCGCACATTCAATCCCCCTACCAATAAAAGCTACGACGCCGTATGCTTCTTACAGCCTTATAGACTTGACTGCCTACTTTCAGGATTCGACTTGACGCCTACTTTCAGGGTAGGTTTTTTTCACTCAGAGGGTGGTGAGTGAATGAACGGGACTGCCGTTGGAAGGTTGTTTACGGCAAAACTCACTGGGGTCTTTTAGAGCTTCTGGATGAGTATATGGAAAGAATAATGATAGGGGGTTATAGATATGTCATTGTGGATGGTAGATGTGATCGGCGGCAAACTCGTGTTCCGAAGGGCCTTTTTGTGCTTATTGTTCTTATTCTCTGTTCTATAATGTTGCAAACCAAGAACTGTACACAATACTCCCGTACGGCCGCCCAGAGTGTTGTCACAGTTTGCAACATGACATCTCAGCTCCGAATTCAATTCCCTCTACATACGGTCGAACACACTATATGCTTCTACAACCTTATCACTTTAGTACCAAACTTTCAATGCTATATTCACCTGTACACCGAGATCTCCTCTCATCTATACTAATAACATCCGAATACCTTAGCCCTCTTTCTGCAAACATATTACTCTTACCAAAGTGAATCACCTCACACTTTTCACCTTAAACTCCATTTCCCACTCTCATCCGGCTCGCAACTTTTCTATGTCTCTCTGCAAACTGAACATCCATCCTCACTGTCTACAACTCCTCCAACTTTGTGACGTCAGCAAATTTACTAACCCGATGCCCTATACACCCTCATCCCAGGTCATTTATAAAAATAACAAACACATTCGCCTAAAACATTTCCTGAGGTACCCAGAAGTAACTAAATCCAGGTTGAATATATTCCATCACCCATCACCTCTCTGTTTCTATCAGCTAGCCATTCATGAGGGTGATCTGATAGAGGTTTTCTAGGATGTTGAGAGGCATAGATAATGGTGTATTCTCGGAAGGGGGCTATTCCAGGGCATAAATGGTCGCTATGAGGCCATAGTTTTAAGGTGCGGGGAGTAGGCACAGGAGGAGATGTCAGAAGTAAGTTTTTCACCAGGTTTTAAATCCACCGGGATTACTTTGATAGTAACTTACAAGCTTTCAATCCTATTGTCTTCGTCCATCAGTCAAACGTTTCCTCCTATTGGCGACACTTCACGGTCACAGGCATTTGGCCTCCGACCTTCGTGTAAACGTTCTCAGGGGCCTTCACACCACGACAGCAGCAGAGCAGATACTGAGAGCAAATTCCGCACACATGAGGAAGTCTTAATATGGATCTTGGCTTCAATGTCACACTATCGTACCCCCCACATGACTTGCCTGGTTAGCAAAAACCTACACTTACTGTGCTGTCTGAGACAATACATTTAATCTTTAATCAGTGCTCGTGCTCCTTCCACTCACATTGTTACCACTTTAGACTTGAATAACATGGTGTAAAGATCGCATCGAATCATTAATCCTGTAAACAGTCCTGTGCTGATGTGTCTGCTGTTGAGACCAGAACACCTCATTCACCTACCGAGGCCATAGGTCGAATAAGCTGGTACGTTTACTATCAATTAATCAATTGGATTTAAGCCTGTGTTTTCAGACTTTTCTTTTCTGTTTAGAGCATAGACATTACAGCACAGAACAGGCCCTTCAGCCTTCGATGTTGCGCCGACCAATATAAAAAAGCAATGCCCCTCCAAACTAAACCATTCCCTTCTCTTCCATATACTTATCAACTAACCTCTTAAACGCCACCAAACTTGGCGCATCTACAACTGCGCAGGCAGGGCATTCCACTCCCTAAACCACCCTTTGGGTAAAGAACCCCTCTGATATCGTCCTATAACTATCACCCCTTAATTTAAAGCTGTGTCCCCTCGTGCTAGCTTTCTCCATCCTAGGAAAAAGGCTATCACTGTCCACCTATCTAAACCTCTATCATCTTATATGTTTCGATAAGGTCCCTCTTAGCCGCTCCTTTCTAACGAAAACAACCTCAAATCCTCAGCCTCTCCTCATAAGACCTGCCCTCCATACAGGCAACATCCTGGTAAACCTCCTCTGTACCCTCTCCAATGCCTCCACATCTTTCTTATAATGGGGGACCAGAACTGCACACAATACTCCAAGTGCGGCCGCACTAGAGTTTTGTACAGTTGCAACATGACGTTGCGGCTCCGAATTCAACCCCTACCAATAAAAGCTAAGACTCCATATGCCCTTCTTAACAACCTTCTCGACTTGACTGCCTACTTTCAGGGATCTATGCACATATACACCAAGATCCCTCTGTTCATCAACTACTAAGAATCCTACCATTAGCCTATACTTACACATTTATTATTTCTGCCAAGTGCATTACCTCACACTTTTCCACATTAAACTCCATTTGCCACCTCTCGGCCCAGCTCTGCAACTTGTCCAAGTCCCTCTGCAAACTATAACACCCCTCTTCACTATCTACCACTCCACCGACTTTAGTGTCATCCGCAAATTTACTAATCCATCCTTCAATACCTCATCCAGATCATTTATAAAAAATTACAAACAGCAGGGGCCCCAAAACAGACCCCTGAGGTACACCACTTGTAACCGAACTCCAAGATGAAATCTCCATCAACCACCACCCTCTGTCTTCTATCTGCTAGCCAATTCCTAATCCAATTAGCTAAATCACCCTCTATCCCATACATCTGCATTTTCTGCAGAAGTCTTCCATGGGCCACCTTATCGAACGCCTTACTAAAGTCCATATATACCACATCAACCGCCTTACCCCCATCCACCTTTAGTCACTTTTTCAAAAAACTCAATGAGGTTAGTAAGGCACGACCTACCCTTCACAAAACCATGCTGACTATCTCCAATCAATTCATTACTCTCTAAATAACTATAAATCCTATCCCTAATTATCTCTCCAATACTTTGCCCACCACAGAAGTAAGACTCACTGGCCTATAATTCCTGGAAGTCTCTCTTCCCCTTCTTGAACAACGGGACCACATTCGCTATCCTCCAGTCCTCCGGAACCACACCGTAACCAACGACGACCTGAAGATCAGAGCCAGAGGCTCTGCAATCTCCTCTCTTGCTCCCAGAGAATCCTAGGGGTAAATCCCGTCCGGCCCAGGGGACTTATCCAACTTCAAACCCTCGAGATATCTAGCACATCCTCCCTATCTACTTCGATACTTCCAGTTTGCTACCCTGTACCTCAGTGTTCTCCATAACTACATTTACATCTCCCTGCGTGAATACGAAGAGAAATATTTTTCAACCTCTCCAATCTCTTCAGGCTCCACGCACAATTCCCACTGCTGTCTATGACTGGCCCTAATCTTGCCCTAACCAATCTTCTATTCTTAAACATATCTAAAGAAAGCTTTAGGATTCTCCTTAATCCTATCAGCCAAAGTCTTCTCATGTCCTCTCTTAGCTCTCCTCAATTCACTCTTTAGCTCCTCCTGGCTAATCTATAGCATCATTGCACTAACCGAGCCTTCAAGCCTCATCCTGACATAAGCCTCCTTTTTCCTTTTAACCCAGCAAATCAACTTTTTCGTACACCACGGTTCTCTTACTCGACCATTTCTCCTTGCCTGAACAGGAGACTTATCAAGGACTCGCAGCAGCTGCTCCTTGAATAAGCACCACATTCCAGATGTTCACAGTCCCTGTAGTTCCTAGTCCAATCTATGCACCTAATTCTCTCACTGATGGCCTCATAATTACCTTCCCCCAGCTATAACTACTGCCCCAGCTTCATGCCATCCCTATCCATCACTAAGGTGAACGTAACCGAATTGTGGTCCACTATCAGCCAAAATGTTCACCAACCTCCAAGCCTAACACCGGTCTGGCTCATTGCCCAGCACCAAATCCAATGTAGCCTCAACCCCAGTCCAACGCTGGCATCTCTACATCGTAGTTTTTCACTCAGGGGGTGATAAGTTTATTGGAATCAAGCTGCCGCGGTGATTGTGAGGCAAACTCGGTGAGGCTTTAAGAGGCTTTTGGATGATTCCCTTGGGATTAATGGGATTGAGGGTTTTAAACATGCCCTGGTAGTAGGGATATGAATCGCATAACACTTGGGGCCGAATGGCCTGTTTGTACTGTAGTGTTTTATGTTCTCCTGTCTAAATCTCGATATGTTCCTTATATTGGTGTAGCATATACATTCCGTACTGTTCCGTATGTTAAAGTTTAATGGCTTGGTTTCCTGCCCAAGTACTAACCTTATTGCTTCTCTCCCAGCGGAAGCACAGGGCCTATGAGACGCTAATCAATTGCAGGTTACAGCACTACTCCATTAACACCTGTCAACCCTGCTTTGTGGAAGCCTACTCTGTGATCACCCGGTGGGGTTTGGTTTCAGCATAGTCTTGCGGATTTACAGAAGGTACCTTTTTAACTTATTCCATGGAATTGTAACCATATGCAAGGTCAACCCTTGTTGGCCTTGGTGTTGATCACTTTGTCCACTGCTGTGCTCCATATTGTGATATATTGGGTTACCATTAGGCTAAAGGAAGGGAAGGGCAGCAGTAGGAGGTTCCCCTGTAGCAATTCCCACTCCATAACAGGGTATTCTGCGTTTGGATACGGTTTGTAGCGGATTCTTACCTGGGACAGAGCTGCAGCAACCGATCTCGATCACGGTGGGTTTCTGCAGCGAGAAAGGAGGGGGAGAAGAGGAGAGTGGTAGTGATATGGGACTCATAGTCAGAGGTACAAATAGGAGTTCTTTGATCATGACAGAACTTCTCCGGATCGTTTGTTGCTTCCATGGTGCCAGGGTCAGGGATGTGTCTGATGGCGTGCACAGCATTCTGAAGTGGGAGGGGAATCAGCCGGACGTCATGGTATACATCGTGCCAATGATGTCGAGAGAGGAAGAGTGTGAAGTTCCTGTAAAATGGAGTACAGACAGCTGGGTGAAGTTAAAACGCAGGACGCCCAAGGTAGTGATCTCAGGATTGCTACCTGTGCCACATGTCAGTGGCGGTAAGAGTAGATGCGTGGGCCAGATGAGCACGTAGAACATAGAACCTACAGCACAGAACAGGCCCTTCGGTCCTTTGATGTTGCGCCGACCAATATAAAAAGCAATGCCCCTCCAAACTAAAACCATTCCCTTCTCCATATACTTATCAACTAACCTCTTAAAACGCCACAAACTTGGCGCTCTACAACTGCTGCAGGCAGGGCATTCCACTCCCGAACCACCCTTGGGTAAAGAACTACCTCTGATATCCGTCCTATAACTATCACCCCTTAATTTAAAGCTGTGTCCCCTGTGCTAGCTTTCTCCATCCTAGGAAAAAGGCTATCACTATCCACCCTATCTAAACCTCTAATCATCTTATATGTTTCGATTTAGGTCCCCTCTTAGCCGCCTCCTTTCTAACGAAAACAACCTCAATCCCTCAGCCTCTCTTCATAAGACCGCCCTCCATACCAGGCAACATCCTGGTAAACCTCCTCTGTACCCTCCAATGCCCCACATCTTTCTTATAATGGGGGACCAGAACTGCACACAATTACTCCAAGTGCGGCAGCACTAGAGTTTTGTACAGTTGCAACATGACGTTGCGGCTCCGAAATTCAATCCCCTCCAATAAAAGCAAGACTCCATATGCCTTTCTTAAAAACCTTCTCGACTGACTGCCTACTTTCAGGGTCTATGCAATACACACCAGAATCCTCTGTTCTGATGAACATGGCTGAGGAACTGTGTAGGACAGGATTTTCAGATTTCTAGATCATTGGAACCTCTTGTGGCAGATGGGACCTATATAAGAGAAACTGGTTACCACGCTAAACTACAGGAACCAATATACTTGCAAGGAAGTTGCTTTGTTACTTGGGTATGGTTTAAGTATATTTTGCAGGGAGCTGGGAACCAGAATGCCAGAGCAGTAGAGTGGAGCGGGGTGAAAATAAATGATGTTCATAGTTCATGCAAAATCACAAATAGAAAGGTTGTGTGTAGTGTAATATAATCTATTCCTGAACTGTGGTCTATTTCATGCCAGAGTATTGTGGGGAAGGCAGATGAGGTGGGGCATGGATTGACTCATGGAAATAAGACAGTTGCAATTAGTAAAACTTGCCTCAGGAAGGGTCAGGACGCCATTGCAATGTTTCTCGGGGTTCCAATGTTCAGACATGTATAGAGGCGAGGGATGCAGGGCGGGATGGGGGGTGGTGGTGGACATTGCTAGTCAGGGAAAATGTGCGCAGTGCTCATGCGGACAGATTAGAAGGCTTGTCTAAGAGGCCCATAATATGGATGGAGCTGAGAAACAGGAAAGTATGACCACTTAATGGGGTGTATTCTAGGCTCACCCAATAGTCAGCAAAGAGCGAAACTGCAAAGAGACAGCAGGCCAACTGCCGAGATATAAGTGTGATTAGTAAGGGATTTTAATTTTCCTACATTTCGATTGGGACTCCCATACTGTTAAATGTCTAGACTGGGTGAGTTTGTAAAATGATTCAGGCAAATTTTGCTGATAATATGTAGAGGGATCGAACTAGAGAGGATGCACTATTAGATCTGTATTACCAAATAAGTTAGGACAAGTGACAGAATGTGTGTAGGGAAATGCTTTGGTTCCGTGATTGTTATCCATGATCAAGGTAAAACTAATGGGTGTTTTAGGTGGATTTTGGTCTTGGGTTGAGGTTCCTGAACTGGAAAAAAGACCAAATTTGAAAAAATGAGAAAAGATCTAAAAAAGCATGCATGGCAAACTGTTCTTCTGGCAATGATTTAGTTGGTAAGTGGGAAAGGCCTTCAAGGAGAATTTAAGAGTGCAGAGTTTGTATTTTCGTGTCATGATTAGACAAAGTACATCGAATAAGGAACATTTGTTTCTTGAGGATATTGCACTCGATAAAGAGGAACGAGAGAGATGTATATATTTATTGGCAACAGGGAACAAATAAGATGATTCAGGAGTTTTGAAAGTGTAAGAAACTAACTGAAGAAGGATTCAGAGGGCTGAAAGAAGACATGATGTTGCTTTGGCAGTAAGGTGAAGGAATAATCCGAAGAACTTCCTTCAGGTATATTAAAGGAGCAAAAGGATAGTAGCGGGGTAAAATTGGTCCTCTTGAAGATCAGAGTGGTCGGGTTTTTGTATGGAACCAAAAGAATGGGGGGAGATAGTTAGTGGGTTTTTTTGCATCCATACTTTACTAAGGAACTGGCTTGAGGTTACGGAAATAAGCAAACAATAGAAAAGTCATGGAACTCTACAGATTGAAGGAGAGGAGGTGCTTGCTGTCTTGAGCAAATCAAGTAGATAACCTACTCTGATAACTACCCAACTACTTAGGTGGGATCCTAAGTAGTTGGGGTGCTAAGAGGGATGAGAGTAAGGGGGTCATAGAGGAAAGCTGTAAAACACAGCAGCGTACGGGTGGGGTGGCATGGTTTGAAATGCGTATACTTTAATGCAAGGAGTATTCGCAATAAGGGGGAGGAACTTGCAGCTTGGACCAGTACCTGGAACTTCGATGTTGTGGCCATTTCAGAGACTTGGGTAGAGCAGGGACAAGGAATGGATGTTGCAGGTTCCGGGGTTCAAATGCTTTAGTCGGGAGTAGAGAAGGAGGTAGAAGGGGGGAGGAGTGGCATTATTAGTCAAAGACTGTATCACAGTGACAGAAAAAGAAGTTTGATGAGGACTTGTCTGTTGAGGTAGTATGGGCTGAGATTAGAAACAGGAGAGGAGAGGTCACCCTGTTGGGAGTCTTTATAGACCTCCTAAAAGTTCTAGAGAGGTGAGGAAAGGATTGCCAAGTCAATCTGGTCAGGAGTGAAAGTAATAGGGTAATTGTTATGGGGGACTTTAACTTTACTAATATTGATTGGAATAGCTATAGCTCTAGCTCGTTAGAGGGGTCAGTTTTCGTACAAAGTGTGCAGGAAGGTTTTTTGACTCAGTATGTAGATAGGCCAACTAGAGGTGAGGCTACATTGGATTTGGTGCTGGGCAATGAGCCAGACCAGGTGTTAGGCTTGGAAGTTGGTGAACATTTTGGTGATAGTGACCACAATTCGGTTACGTTCACCTTAGTGATGGATAGGGATAGGCATGAAGCTGGGGGCAGTAGTTATAGCTGGGGAAGGGTAATTATGAGGCCATCAGGAGAGAATTAGGGTGCATAGATTGGACTAGGAAACTACAGGGACTGGGAACATCTGGAATGTGGAGCTTATTCAAGGAGCAGCTGCTGCGAGTCCTTGATAAGTATGTCCCTGTCAGGCAAGGAGGAAATGGTCGAGTAAGAGAACCTTGGTGTACGAAAAAAGTTGATTTGCTGGTTAAAAGGAAAAAGGAGGCTTATGTCAGGATGAGGCTTGAAGGCTCGGTTAGTGCAATGGATAGCTATAGATTAGCCAGGAGGGAGCTAAAGAGTGAATTGAGGAGAGCTAAGAGGGACACGAGAAGACTTTGGCTGATAGGATTAAGGAGAATCCTAAAGCTTTCTTTAGATATGTTAAGAATAGAAGATTGGTTAGGCAAGATTAGGGCCAGTCATAGACAGCAGTGGGAAGTTGTGCGTGGAGCCTGAAGAGATTGGAGAGGCACTGAATAAATTTCTCTTCGGTATTCACGCAGGGTGATGTAAATGTAGTTATGGAGAACACTGAGGTACAGGGTTGCAAACTGGAAGTATTGAAGTAGATAGGGAGGATGTGCTAGATATTTGAGGGTTTGAAGTTGGATAAGTCCCCTGGGCCGGACGGGATTTACCCTAGGATTCTCTGGGAGGCAAGAGAGGAGATTGCAGAGCCTCTGGCTCTGATCTTCAGGTCGTCGTTGGTTACGGGTGTGGTTCCGGAGGACTGGAGGATAGCGAATGTGGTCCCATTGTTCAAGAAGGGGAAGAGAGACCTTCCAGGGAATTATAGGCCAGTGAGTCTTACTTCTGTTGTGGGCAAAGTATTGGAGAGAATTATTAGGGATAGGATTTATAGTTATTTAGAGAGAAATGAATTGATTGGGATAGTCAGCATGGTTTTGTGAAGGGTAGGTCGTGCCTTACTAACCTCATTGAGTTTTTTGAAAAAGTGACAAAGAGGTGGATGGGGGTAAGGCGGTTGATGTGGTATATGGACTTTAGTAAGGCGTTGATAAGGTGGCCCATGGAAGGCTTCTGCAGAAAATGCAGATGTATGGGATAGAGGGTGATTTAGCTAATTGGGATTAGGAATTGGCTAGCAGATAGAAGACAGAGGGTGGTGGTTGATGGGAGATATTCATCGTGGAGTTCGGTGACAAGTGGTGTACCTCAGGGGTCTGTTTTGGGGCCCCTGCTGTTTGTTTTATAAATGATCTGGATGAGGGTATTGAAGGATGGATTAGTAAATTTGCAGATGACACTAAAGTCGGTGGAGTGGTAGATAGTGAAGAGGGGTGTTATAGTTTGCAGAGGGACTTGGACAAGTTGCAGAGCTGGGCCGAGAGGTGGCAAATGGAGTTTAATGTGGAAAAGTGTGAGGTAATGCACTTGGCAGAATAATTAATGTGTAGAGTATAGGGCTAATGGTAGGGTTCTTATAGTTGATGAACAGAGGGATCTTGGTGTATGTGCATAGATCCCTGAAAGTAGGCAGTAAAGTGGATAAGGTTGTTAAGAAGGCATATGGAGTCTTAGCTTTTATTGGTAGGGGATTGAATTTAGGAGCCGCAGCATCATGTTGCAGCTGTACAAAACTCTAGTGCGGCCGCACTTGGAGTATTGTGTGCAGTTCTGGTCGCCACATTATAAGAAGAATGTGGAGGCATTGGAGAGGGTACAGAGGAGGTTTACTAGGATGTTGCCTGGTATGGAGGGCAGGTCCTATGAAGAGAGGTTGAAGGATTTGAGGTTGTTTTCGTTAGAAAGGAGGCGCTAAGGGGGGATCTTATTGAAGCATATAAGATGATTAGAGGTTTGGATAGGGTGGACAGTGATAGCCTTTTTCCTAGATGGAAAAAGCTAGCACGAGGGACACAACTTTAAATTAAGGGGTATGAGTTATAGGACGGATATCATAGGTAGGTTCTTTACTCAAAGATGATTAGGGAGTGGAATGCCCTGCCTGCAGCTGTTGTAGATGCGCCAAGTTTGGTGGCGTTTAAGAGGTTAGTTGATAAGTATATGGATGAGAAGGGAATGGTTTAGTTAGGAGGGGCATTGCTTTTTATTTTGGTCGGCACAACATCGAAGGCCGAAGGGCCTGTTCTGTGCTGTATTGTTCTATGTTCTATGTTCTATTAACTCGTGGGCTGAAGGGCCTGTTTGTGCTGCAGTGTTCTATGTTCTAATGCTGTTAAGGAGGGAATTCCAGGATTTTAGCTCGGCGACTGTGAAGGAGTGGCGATATATTTCCAAGCTAGGATGGTGAGTGGCTTAGAACATAGAACAATACAGCACAAACAGGCCCTTCGGCCCACGAGTTGTGCCGATCACATCTACCAATCCACAGACATATCTATAACCCCCTATCCTATTCTTTTCCATATACTCATCCAGAAGTCTTTTAAAAGACCCCAGTGAGTTTGCTTCAACAAACTCTGACGGCAGTTGGTTCCATTCACTCACCACCCTCTGAGTGAAAAACTTATCCCTGACATCTCCTTTGTATTTGCTTCCCTGCACCTTAAATCTGTGTCCTCTCGTAGTGACCATTTCAGCTCGGGGAAATACTCTCTGAGAGTCCACCCTATCTATTCCTCTCAACATTTTATAAACCTCTATCAGGTCGCCTCTCAACCTACGTCTCTCCAGTGAGAAGAGTCCAGCTCCCTCAACCTATCTTCATAAGGCCTGCCTCCCAATCCAGGCAGCATCCTTGTAAATCTCCTCTGCACTCTCTCTATTGAGAGAGTGCCTCTACATCCTTCCTATAATGAGGCCACCAGAACTGTGCACAATACTCCAAGTGGGGTCTGACAAGAGTCTTATAGAGCTGCATCATTACCTCCTGACTCCTAAACTCAATTCCTCGATTAATGAAGGCCTGTACACCGTACGCCTTCTTGACCACTTCCTCCACCTGTGAGGCCGATTTAAGAGTCCTATGGACCCGGACCCCAAGATCCTTCTGCTCTACAACACAGCTAAGACTCCTACTTATATTGTACTCCTTCATCCCATTATTCCTGCCAAAATGGACCACTACACATTTATCCGCGTTGAAGTCCATCTGCCATTTCTCTGCCCAGCCTTGCATCCTGTCTATGTCCCGTTGCAACTTTTGGCATCCATCCAGACCATCCACAACACCACCGACCTTTGTATCGTCGGCGAACTTGCTAACCCCATCCCTCCACTTCCTCTTCCAGTTCATTTATGAAAATGACAAACAGCAGGGGTCCCAGAACAGATCCCTGGGGCACTCCACTGGTGACCAACCTCCATGCAGAACAAGACCCATCCACAACCACTCTCTGCCTTCTGCCGGCAAGCCAGTTCTGGATCCACAAGGCCAAAGCCCCTTGGATCCCATGCCCTCTCACCTTCTCCAGAAGCCTTGCATGTGGGACCTTATCAAACACCTTACTAAAGTCCATGTACACTACGTCCACTGCCCTTCCTTCGACAATGTGTTTAGTCTAATTTTCGAAGAACTCAACTAGGCTCGTAAGGCATGACCTGCCCTTGACAAAACCATGCTGACTATTTCTAATCAGTCCAAACTTCTCCAAATGTTCATATATCTTATTCCTCAGAAGCCTCTCCATCAGCTTACCAACCACTGAAGTCAGACTCACTGGTCGGTAATTTCCTGGACTATCCCTGTTCCCTTTCTTAAAGATAGGAACCACATCTGCAATCCTCCAATCCTCCGGAACCTCTCCCATTTCCATGGACGACACAAATATCATCGCCAGGGGCTCTGCAACCAGGGGCTTGGAGGGAAACTTGCAGTTGGTGGTAACCCCATGTTTCTGCTGCTCTTGTTTGACTAGACTGAAGTGGTTATGGATATGGAAGGTGCTGTCTGCAGATCTTTGGTGAATTCTTGCAGTGCATTTTTAGATAGTACAGTAGCTGCGACGAGTGTTGGTGATGGAGAAACTGGATGTTTGTAGATGTGGTGCTAATCAGGTGGGCGAGTTTGTCCTGGATGGTGTCAAGCTTCTTGAGTGTTGTTGGAGCTGCACCCATCCATGCAAAAAGGAAGTATTGACTTGTGCCTTGTAGATGGTGGACAGGCTTTGGGGAATCAGGAGGTGAGTTACGTACCACAGTATTCCGAACCTCTGAACTGTTCTTGTAGCCACTGTGTTTACTTGGCAAGTCCAGTTCAGTTTCTGGTCAGTGGTAACCACAGGGATGTTGACAGTGGGGGAATTTAGTGATGGTAACACCATTGAATGTCACAGAGCAGTGGTTAGAGTGTCTGTTATTGGTGATGGTCATTGGCTGGCATTTTTGTGATTTGGAATTGTTAGCTCAAACTTGGATATTGTCCAGATCTTGTTCCATTTGAACATGGACTTCTTCCGTATCTGAGGCATCGCAAACAGGGATAAGATTGTGCAATCATCGGTGAACATCCCCACTTCTGATCTTGTGATGGAGGGCAGGTCATTGATGAAGCTGAAGATTGTTGGGCCTAGGACATAACCCTAAGGGACTCCATAGAAAGCGGAGGAGGCTGTGTCACTGAATTTGTTCAAGGCTGCAGTAGATTGATTTTTGAGAGTTAAGGGTTATTAGGGCAGAGGGGAAAGTAGAATTAAGATCATAATCAGGTCAGCCATGATTTTGTCAAATGGAGAAGACTTGGAAGGCCCACTGCAGCTCCTAAATCCTATGTTCCCTTGTCAAGTTGTGGATCAGATTCTTCTGGCCAGACTGAAAAACTCAGTATCCAGTGGTCACTGCTGAATTGTGTTCCCCTGCCTGGTGACCAGTGCTGTCATACTTCACAACTATGGTTATTTGATGGATATGAGTTTGTGAATTGGTAGTGCTAGTTTATTGATTATCCTTTGCAGTTTGAAAGCAGCGTTGCTGTGAAGGTTCTGGCCAACATTCTACTGGAACTCAATGGATTGCGAGAATTCCTTGATAGAAACTCCCAATTTGGATCTGGAACTCTAGGAAATGCAAGGTAAGATTAACATTGATGAACCTGTACCTCACATACAGCGAGGGTCCTCTGGGTCAGCGAGGGCCCTCTGGGTCAGCAAGGGCCCTCTGGCATTCTAGGGTCAATGCCTGTAGCGCTGTCGGGTCAGTGCGGGGCGCCGCTGGCGCTGTCGGGTCAGTGCGGTGCGCCTCTGGTGCTGTCGGGTCAGTGCGGGGTGCCGCTGGCGCTGTCGGGTCGGTGCAGGGTGCCGCTGGCGCTGTCGGGTCAGTGCGGGGCGCCGCTGGCGCTGTCGGGTTAATGAGAGATATCCTGCACTGAATGAAATTGTTTTTGAACTGAATGGTTCCTTATTTTTCTAGTTTTAGTGCTTCCAATGTACCACAGAGACTGCTGGGTTTCATTCGCCCTGATGGCAGCTCACAGCAAGTCCAGCAAGAGCTACAAAGGAAATACCACAGTAAGCAGTTTACACACTAAACTGGAATCATTGAATTGTTCAAGAGTAAAGAAAGGCCATGCGGTCTGTGATGTTTGGGCTCCCTCTCAGAAGAACAAATTCACTTTGTACCACTCCCCCTACCTCATCCCTGTACAATGTACATTCTTCCTTTTTCAAGTATTTATTCAATTTCTTCTTGAATGCCTTGATTGAATCTGTCTCCATCACACTGTCATGCAGCGCATTCCAGTTTTCAGCCACTTGTTACATGAAAAAGTTTTCCCTCATCACTGTGGTTTTTTTTAATTGCGTTAAATCTGTGTTCTATGACTTTGGTTCTTCCACCAATGGGCAAATTTTCTTCCTCTGTACTCTGTACAGATACCTCAAGGCTTTGAGTACCTCTGTCTAATCTCCTCTCAACCTTTTCCAACTTTGTCAATCTGACTGTGTAACTGAAGTCCTATCACTGACCCATTCTCAGGTGTTAGCAATTCTCAAGAGTATGAAAATAGATAAATAGTAGATAAGGAGGTAGATAGTAGATAAGGAGATATAGTAGATTAGGAGTAGATAATAGTAGATAAGGATAAATAGAAAATCGTAGATAAGGAGGAAGTGCTAGATACTCTTAAGGGTTTGAAAATAGATAAGTACCCTGGGCCTGACGGGATTTACCCTAGGATTCTCTGGGAGGCAAGAGAGGCGATTGCAGAGCCTCTAGCTCTGATCTTCAGATCGTTGTTGGTTACAGATATAGTGCCGGAAGACTGGAGGATAGCGAATGTTGTCCCCTTGTGCACGAAGGGGAATAGAGACTTTCCGGGGAATTATAGACCGGTGAGTCTTACTTCTGTTGTGGGCAAAGTATTGGAAAGAATTATTAGGGATAGGATTTATAGTTATTTAGAGAGAAACAAATTGATTGGGGATAGTCAGCATGGTTTTGTGAAGGGTAGGTCGTGCCTTACTAACCTTATTGAGCTTTTTGAAAAAGTGACCAAAGAGGTGGATGGGGGTAAGGCAGTTGATGTGGTACATATGGACTGTAGTAAGGTGTTCAATAAGGTTCCCCGTGGAAGGCTTCTGCAGAAAATGCAAATGTATGGGATTGAGGGTGATTTAGCGAATTGGATCAGGAATTGGCTAGCTGACAAAATCACGAGCTTTCGACACTATGTTGTGCCTTCGTCAGGCAAATGCAGTGTTACACTGCATTTGCCTGACGAAGGCACAACATAGTGTCGAAAGCTCGTGGATTTACTATCAAATAAATTGGTTGGATTTTAAATTAGTGTTGCAAAACTTTACTGAGTTTACCCCAGTCCAACGCCAGCATCTCTACATCATAGCTGATAAAAGACAGAGGGTGGTGCTTGATAGAAATTATTCATCATGGAGTTCGGTTACAAGTGGTGTACCTCAGGGATTTGTTTTGGGGCCACTACTGTTTGTAATTTTTATAAATGATCTGGATGAGGGTATTGAAGGATGGATTAGTAAATTTGCAGATGACAGTAAAGTCGGTGGAGCGGTAGATAGTGAAGACGGGTGTTATAGTTTGCAGAGGGACTTGGACAAGTTGCAGAGCTGGGCCGAGAGGTGGCAAATGGAGTTTAATGTGAAAAAGTGTGAGGTAATGCACTATTGCAGGAATAATAAATGTGTAGAGTATAGGGCTAATGGTAGGATTCTTAATAGTGTTGATGAACAGAGGGATCTTGGTGGATATGTGCATAGATCCCTGAAAGTAGGCAGTCAAGTCGATAAGGTTGTTAAGAAGGCATATGGAGTCTTAGCTTTTATTGGTAGGGGGATTGAATTTCGGAGCCGCAACGTCATGTTGCAATTGTACAAAACTCTGGTGCGGCCGCACTTGGAGTATTGTGTACAGTTCTAGTCCCTACATTATAAGAAAGATGTGGAGGCAGTGGAGAGGGTACAGAGGAGGTTTACCAGGATGTTGCCTGGTATGGAGGGAAGGTCTTATGAAGAGAGTCTGGGGGATTTGAGGTTGTTTTCGTTAGAAAGAAAGCGGCTAAGATGAGACCTTTTTGAAACATATAAGATGATTAGAGGTTTAGATAGCTATCACTGTCCACCCTTTTTCCTCGGATGGAGAAAGCTAGCATGAGGGGACATTGAGTTCTTCGAAAATGTGACTGAACACATTGACGAAGGAAGAGCAGTGGACGTGGTGTACATGGACTTCAGCAAGGCATTTGACAAGGTCCCCCATGCAAGACTTCTGGAGAAGGTGAGAGGCCATGGGATCCAAGGGGCTTTGGCCTTGTGGATCCAGAACTGGCTTGCCTGCAGAAGGCAGAGGGTGGTTGTGGATGGCTCTTTTTCTGCGTGGAGGTCGGTCACCAGTGGAGTGCCCCAGGGATCTGTCCTAGGACCCTTGCTGTTTGTCATTTTCATAAATGACCTGGATGAGGAAGTGGAGGGATGGGTGAGTAAGTTCGCCAATGACACGAAGGTCGGTGGTGTTGTGGATGGTCTGGAGGGATGTCAGAAGTTGCAGCATGACATCAACAGGATGCAAGACTGGGCGGAGAAGTGGCAGATGGACTTCAATGCGGATGAATGTGTTGTGGTCCATTTTGGCAGATCCAACGGGATGAATGAGTACACTATCAAAGGTAGGAGTCTTAGCTGTGTGGAAGATCAGAGGGATCTTGGGGTCCGGGTCCATAAGACTCTCAAATCGGCCTCCCAGGTGGAGGATGTGGTTAAGAAAGCTTACGGTGTACTGGCCTTCATTCATCGAGGGATTGAGTTCAGGAGTCAGGAGGTAATGCTGCAGATTTATAGGACCCTTGTCAGACCACACTTGGAGTACTGTGCGCAGTTCTGGTCGCCTCACTATAGGAAGGACGTGGAAGCTATTGAAAGGTGCAGAGGAGATTTACAAGGATGTTGCCTGGATTGGGAGGCATGCCTTATGAAGACAGGTTGAGGGAGCTGGGACTGTTCTCCCTGGAGAGACGAAGGTTGAGAGGCGACCTGATAGAGGTTTACAAGATGTTGAGAGGGATAGATAGGGTGGACTCTCAGAGACTATTTCCCAGGGCTGAAATGGTCACGATGAGAGGGCACAGATTTAAGGTGCAGGGAAGCAAGTACAGAGGGGATGCTAGGGGAAAGTTTTTCACTCAGAGAATGGTGAGTGAATGGAATCGGCTGCCATCGGTGGTGGTTGAGGCGAACTCGCTGGGGTCTTTTAAAGGACTTCTGGATGAGTATATGGGATCCAATGGGATTGGGGGTTATAGATAGGTCTATGGCTGGGTAGGTTTGATGTGTTCGGCACAACTTGTGGGCCAAAGGACCTGTTTGTGCTGTAGTGTTCTATGTTCTATGTTCTATAGCTTTAAATTAAGGGGTGGTAGTCATAGGACGGATGTCAGAGGTAGGTTCTTTACCCAGAGGGTGGTAAGGGTATGGAATGCCCTGCCTGCTGCAGTTGTAGATGCACCAAGTTTGGGGGCGTTTAAGAGGTCCGTGGATAGGTTTATGGATGAAAGGGGAATGGTTTAGGTTAGAGGGTCACTGCTTGTTCCTAATTGGTCGGTGCAGCATCGCAGGCCGAAGGGCCTGTTCTGCGCTGTAATGTTCTATGTTCTAAATCCCCTGGGCCGGGTGGGATTTACCGTAAGATTCTCTGGGAAGCTAGGGAGGAGATTGCAGAGCCTTTGGCTTTGATCTTCATGTCGTCATTGGTGAGAGGTATAGTGCCGGAAGACTGGAGGATAGCAAGTGTTGTCCCCTTGTTGAAGAAGGGAAGTAGAGACGATCCTGGGAATTATAGACCGGTGTGCCTTATTTTTGTTGTGGGCAAACTTTTGGAAAGAATTATAAGGGACAGGATTTATAATCATCTAGAGAAAAATAAATTGATTAGGGATAGTTGCAGATGACACTAAAGTCGGTGGAGTGGTTGATAGTGAAGAGGGATGTTATAGTTTGCAGAGGGACTTGGACAAGTTGCAGAGCTGGGCCGAGAGGTGGCAAATGGAGTTTAATGTGGAAAAGTGTGAGGTAATTCACTTTGGCAGGAATAACAAATGTGTAGCGTATAGGGCTAATGGTAGGACTCTTAATAGTGTTGATGAACAGAGGGATCTTGGTGTACATTGCATAGATCCCTGAAAGTTGGCAATCAAGTCGATAAGGTTGTTAAGAAGGCATACGGAGTCTTAGCTTTTATTGGTAGGGGGATTGAATTTCGGAGCCGCAACGTCATGTTGCAAACTGTACAAAACTCTAGTGCGGCCGCACTTGGAGTATTGTGTGCAGTTCTGGTCCCCACATTATAAGAAAGATGTGGAGGCATTGGAGAGGGTACAGAGGAGGTTTACCAGGATGTTGCCTGGTATGGAGGGCAGGTCTTATGAGGAGAG
This sequence comes from Sphyrna mokarran, assembly GCA_024679065.1. NCBI lineage: Eukaryota > Metazoa > Chordata > Chondrichthyes > Carcharhiniformes > Carcharhinidae > Sphyrna > Sphyrna mokarran. Next base: position 497,379 of record JAGIQG010000006.1, read on the forward strand.
GCTTAGGGATTTGAGGTTGTTTCGTTAGAAAGGAGGCGGCTAAGAGGAGACCTTATCGAAACATATAAGATGATTAGAGGTTTAGATAGGGTGGACAGTGATAGCCTTTTTCCTAGGATGGGAAAAGCTAGCACGAGGGGACACAGCTTTAAATTAAGGGGTGATAGTTATAGGACGGATATCAGAGGTAGGTTCTTTACCCAAAGGGTGGTTCGGGAGTGGAATGCCCTGCCTGCAGCAGTTGTAGATGCGCCAAGTTTGGTGGCGTTTAAGAGGTTAGTTGATAAGTATATGGAAGAGAAGGAATGGTTTAGTTTGGAGGGGCATTGCTTTTTATATTGGTCGGCGCAACATCGAAGGCCGAAGGGCCTGTTCTGTGCTGTAATGTTCTATGTTCTATTAATATGGTTTTGTGAAGGGTAGGTCATGCCTCACAACCCTTATTGAGTTTTTTGAAAACGTGACCAAAGAGGTGGATAAGATTAAGGCAGTTGACGTGGTGTGTATGGATTTTAGTAAAGCGTTTGATAAATTTCCCCATGAATTGCTACTGCAGAATGGTGATTTAGCAGTTTGGATCAGAAATTGGCTGGCTGATAGAAGACAGAGGGTGGTGGTTAATGGAAAATATTCAACCTGGAGTTCAGTTACAAGTGGTGTACGTCAGGGATCTGTTTTGGGGCCACTGCTGTTTGTCATTTTTATATTTGACCTAGAAGGATGGGTTAAATTTGCAGACGACACTAAAGTCAGAGGAGTTGTAGACAGTGAGGGTGGATGTTACAGTTTGCAGTGGGACATAGAGAAGCTGCAGAGCTGGGCTGCAGGTAACAAATGGCGTTTAATATGGAAAAGCGTGAGATGATTCACTTTGGTAAGAGTAACAGGAATACAGAATATAGGGCTAATGGACTGTTAGTAGTTTCGATGTGCAAAGAAAACTCGGTGTGCATGTGTGTAGCTCCCTGAAAGTTGGCATCCAGGTTGATGAGGTTGTTAAGAAGGCGTACGGTGTGTTAGCTTTTATTAGTAGAGGGATTGAATTTCGGAACTGTGAGGTCATGTTGCAACTGTACAAAACTCTGGTGCGGACGCACTTGGTGTATTGTGTACAGTTCTGGTCGCCGCATTATAAGAACGATGTGGAGGCATTGGAGAGGGTGCAGAGGAGGTTTACCAAGATGTTGCCTGGTATGGTGGGAAGGTCTTACAAGGAAAGGCCAAGGGACTTGAAGTTCTTTTCACTGGAGAGAAGAAGGTTAAGTGGTGACCTAATTGAGGTATACAAGAGGGTTAGACAGAGTGGACAGTGAGAGCCTTTTTCCTCGATGGAGATGGATAACTTGAGAGGGCATAGCTTTAAATTATGGGATGGTAGTTACAGGACGGATGTCAGAGGTGGATTCTTTACTCAGAGGGTAGTAAGGGCGTGGAATGTCCTGCCTGCAGCAGTTGTGGACTCGTCAAGTTTAAGGGCTTTCAAATGGGCAGTGGATAGGCATATGGATAACATTAGAATAGTTTAGGTTAGAGGGTATTTGATTGGTTCCACTGGTTGGCGCAGCATTGACTGCCGAAGGGCCTGTACTCTGCTGTAATATTCTATGTTCTATTTCTTTCTGCAATCTTTCTGTCTCTCAAATACCTTCAGGCCGAGCCATGGTCACATAGAACATAGAACACTACAGCATGAACAGGCCCTTTGGCTCACAAGCTGCGCTGATCACATCTATACCTACCAATCCACAGACCTATCTATAACCCTCTATCCCATTAGTTTCTATATACTCATCCAGAAGTCTTTTAAAAGACCCCAGGTGAGTTCGCCTGTACCACCTCCAATGGCAGCCGATTCCTTTCACTCACCAACCTCTGAGTGAAAAACTTACCCCTAACATCCCCTCTGTATTTGCTTCCCTGCACCTTAAATCTGTGTCCTCTAGTAGTGACCATTTCAGCTTGGGGAAATAGTCTCTGACAGTCCACCCTACCTGTTCCTCTCAACATTCTATAAACCTCTATCAGGTCGCCTTTCAACCTACGTCTTTCCAGGGAGAAGAGTCCCAGCTCCCTCAACCTATCTTCATAAGGCCTGCCTCCCAATCCAGGCAGCATCTTGTAAATCTCCTCCGCACCCTTTCAATAGCTTCCACATCCTTCCTATAGTGAGGCGACCAGAACTGCACACAGTTCTCCAAGTGGGGCCTGACAAGGGTCTTATAAAGCTGCATCATTACCTCCCAACTCCTAAACTCAATCCCTCGATTAATGAAGGCCAGTACATTAATCGAGGGATTGAGTTTAGGAGTTGGGAGGTAATGATGCAGCTTTATAAGACCCTTGTCAGGCCCCACTTGGAGAACTGTGTGCAGTTCTGGTCGCCTCACTATAGGAAGGATGTGGAAGCTATTGAAAGAGTGCAGAGGAGATTTACAAGATGCTGCCTGGATTGGGAGGCAAGGCCTTATGAGATAGGTTGAACATAGAACATTACAGCACAGAACAGGCCCTTCGGCCTTCGATGTTGTGCCGACCAAATAAAAAGCAATGCCCCTCCAAACTAAACCATTCCCTTCTCTTCCATATACTTATCAACTAACCTCTTAAACGCCACCAAACTTGGCGCATCTACAACAGCTGCAGGCAGGGCATTCCACTCCCTAATCACTCTTTGAGTAAAGAACCTACCTCTGATATCCGTCCTATAACTCATACCCCTTAATTTAAAGCTGTGTCCCCTCGTGCTAGCTTTCTCCATCCTAGGAAAAAGGCTATCACTGTCCACCCTATCTAAACCTCTAATCATCTTATATGCTTCAATAAGATCCCCTCTTAGCCGCCTCCTTTCTAACGAAAACAACCTCAAATCCTCAGCCTCTCTTCATAGGACCTGCCCTCCATACCAGGCAACATCCTGGTAAACCTCCTCTGTACCCTCTCCAATGCCTCCACATCTTTCTTATAATGTGGCGACCAGAACTGCACACAATACTCCAAGTGCGGCCGCACTAGAGTTTTGTACAGTTGCAACATGATGCTGCGGCTCCTAAATTCAATCCCCTACCAATAAAAGCTAAGACTCCATATGCCTTCTTAACAACTTTATCCACTTGACTGCCTACTTTCAGGGATCTATTGACACATACCCAAGATCCTTCTGTTCCTCAACACTATTAAGAGCCCTACCATTAGCCCTATACTCTACACATTTATTGTTCCTGCCAAAGTGCATTACCTCACACTTTTCCACATTAAACTCCATTTGCCACCTCTCGGCCCAGCTCTGCAACTTTCCAAGTCTCTGTAAAGTATAACACCCCTCTTCACTATCTACCACTCCACCGACTTTAGTGTCATCTGCAAATTTACTGATCCATCCTTCAATACCCTCATCCAGATCATTTATAAAAATTACAAACAGCAGGGGCCCCAAAACAGACCCTGAGGCACACCACTCGTCACCGAACTCCACGATGAATATCTCCCATCAACCACCACCCTCTGTCTTCTATCTGCCAGCCATTTCTAATCCAATTAGCTAAATCACCCTCTATTCCACACATCTGCATTTTCTGTGTCTTCCATGGGCCCCTTATTACTAAAGTCCATATATACTACATCAACCGCCTTACCCCCATCTTTGGTCACTTTTCAAAAAACTCAATGAGGTTAGTAAGGCCCTACCCTTCACAAACCATGCTGACTATCCCCAATCAATTCATTTCTCTCTAAATAACTATAAATCCTATCCCTAATAATTCTCTCCAATACTTTGCCCACAACAGAAGTAAGACTCACTGGCCTATAATTCCCTGGAAGGTCTCTCTTCCCCTTCTTGAACAATGGGACCACATTCGCTATCCTCCAGTCCTCCGGAACCACACCCGTAACCAACGACGACCTGAAGATCAGAGCCAGAGGCTCTGCAATCTCCTCTCTTGCCTCCCAGAGAATCCTAGGGTAAATCCCGTCCGGCCCAGGGGACTTATCCAACTTCAAACCCTCGAGAATATTCTAGCACATCCTCCCTATCTACTACAATACTTCCCATTTGCAACCCTGTACCTCAGTGTTCTCCATAGCTACATTTCCAGCACTCTGCGTGAATACCGAAGAGAAATATTTATTCAGTGCCTCACCAATCTCTTCAGGCTCCACGCACAACTTCCCACTGCTGTCTATTCACTGTTCTTGACCACTTCCTCCACCTGCAAGGCTGATTTAAGAGTCCTATGGACCGACCCCGAGATCCTTCTGCTCTTCAACACAGCTAAGACTCCTACCCTTTATATTGTACTCCTTCATCCCATTATTCCTGCCAAAATGGACCACTACACATTTATCCGCGTTGAAGTCCATCTGCCATTTCTCCACCCAGTCTTGCATCTTGTCTATGTCCCGCTGCAACTTTTGACATCCCTCCAGACCATCCACAACACCACCAACCTTTGTATCGTCAGCGAACTTAAACTGACCCATCCCTCCACTTCCTCATCCAGGTCATTTATGAAAATGATAAACAGCAGGGGTCCCAGAACAGATCACTGGGGCAATCCACTGGTTACCGACCTCCATGCATAGAACATAGAACATAGAACAATACAGCACAGAACAGGCCCTTCGGCCTTCGATGTTGTGCCGACCAAAATAAAAAGCAATGCCCCTCCTAACTAACCCATTCCCTTCTCATCCATATACTTATCAACTAACCTCTTAAACGCCACCAAACTTGGCGCATCTACAACAGCGGCAGGCAGGGCATTCCACTCCCTAATCACTCTTTGAGTAAAGAACCTACCTCTGATATCCTTCCTATAACTCATACCCCTTAATTTAAAGCTTTGTCCCCTCGTGCTAGCTTTCTCCATCCTAGGAAAAAGGCTATCACTGTCCACCCTATCAAACCCTCTAATCATCTTATATGCTTCAATAAGATCCCCTCTTAGCCGCCTCCTTTCTAACGAAAACAACCTCAAATCCTTCAACTTCTCTTCATAGGACCTGCCCTCCATACCAGGCAACATCCTGGTAAACCTCCTCTGTACCCTCTCCAATGCCTCCACATCTTTCTTATAATGTGGGGACCAGAAATGCACACAATACTCCAAGTGCGGCCGCACTAGAGTTTTGTACAGCTGCAACATGATGCTGCGGCTCCTAAATTCAATCCCCCTACCAATAAAAGCTACGACTCCATAAGCCTTCTTAACAACTTTATCCACTTGACTGCCTACTTTCAGGATCTATTGACACATACACCAAGATCCTTCTGTTCCTCAACACTATTAAGAGCCCTACCATTAGCCCTATACTCTACACATTTATTGTTCCTGCCAAAGTGCATTACCTCACACGTTTCCACATTAAACTCCATTTGCCACCTCTCGGCCCAGCTCTGCAACTTGTACAAGTCACTCTGTAAACTATAACACCCCTCTTCACTATCTACCACTCCACCGACTTTAGTGTCATCTGCAAATTTACTGATCCATCCCTCAATACCCTCATCCAGATCATTTATAAAAATTACAAACAGCAGGGGCCCCAAAACAAGACCCATCCACAACCACTCTCTGCCTTCTGCCGGCAAGCCAGTTCGGGGTCCACGAGGCCAAAGCCCCTTGGATCCCATGCCCTCTCACTTTCTCAAGAAGCCTTGCATGGGGGACCTTGTCAAACGCCTTGCTAAAGTCCACGTACACCACGTCCACCGCTCTTCCTTTGTCAATGTGTTCAGTCACATTTTCGAAGAACTCAACTAGGCTCGTAAAGCACGACCTGCCCTTGACAAAACCATGCTGTCTATTTCTGATCATTCTAAATTTCTCCAAATGCTCATAAATCCTGTCCCTTAGAAGCCTCTCCATCAGCTTACCAACCACTGAAGTCAGACTCACCGGTCGGTAATTTCCCGGACTATCCTCGTTCCCTTTCTTAAAAATAGGAACCACATCTGCAATCCTCCAGAACCTCTCCCGTTTCCATGGACGACACAAAGATCATCGCCAGGGGCTCTGCAATCACTTCCCTCACTTCCCATAATAACATGGGGTATATCCCATCCTGTCCCAGTGACTTGTCTATTTTGATAGAATTTAAAAGTTCTAACACATCCTCTTTCCTAACATCCACACACTCAATCTTTTCCGTTTGCTGCAAACCTGTCGTACAACTTCCCAGATCACTTTCCACTGTGAATCCCGAGGCAAAGTACTCTGCCATTTCTTCCGGATTCACACAGACTTTTCCCCCTTCATCTTTTATAGGTCCTATCCCTTCTCTTCTCATCCTTTTACTTTTCACATATTTGTGGAAGGCCTTCGGATTCTCCTTAATCTTACCTGCCAAGGCCTTCTCATGACCCCTTCTGGCTCTCCTAATTTCCTTTTTAAGTTCCCTTCTACACGCCTTATACTCCTAGATCCCGAACATCCCTTAGCTCTCTGAACCTTTTATACGCCATTCTTTTCTTTCTGACTAGGTTCACCACAACCTTCATGCAGCACGGTTCCCGCGTCCTACCAAAACCTCCTTGTCTCCTCAGAACGTTGTCTTGCAGAGCCCCAGACAAACATTCCTTGAATATCCGCCATTTTCCTTCTGTACTCTTCCCCAAGAACACCTCCTTCCAGTTTATTCATCCAATTACCTGCCTAATGTTTTCATATTTCCCCTTACCCCAGGCAAACACTTTCCTAGCCTGCCTGATCCTATCTCTTTCCATTGCTATTGTGAAAGAGATAGAATTATGATCTCCATTCCCAAGATGCTCACCTACCATGAGATCCGACACCTGTCCTGGCTCATTAGGTAGCACCAGGTCAAGTACAGCCACTCCTCTCATAGGCTTATCCACGCACTGTGTCAGGAAACCTTTCTGAACACACCTAACAAACTCCTCCCCATCCAAACCCCTTACCCTTGGATATTCCAGTCAATGTTTAATGTGACTTTTTAATTACCTCACACTTTTTAATGTGGAAAAGTGTGAGGTAATGCACTATGGCAGAAATAATAAATGTGTTGAGTATAGGGCAAATGGTAGGATTCTTAGTAGTCTCGATGAACAGAGGGATCTTGGTGTGTATGTGCATAGATCCCTGAAAGTAGGCAGTCAGGTCGAGAAGGTTGTTAAGAAGGCACATGGAGTCTTGGCTTTTATTGGTAGAGGGATTGAATTTCGGAGCCGCAACGTCATGTTGCAACTGTACAAAACTCTAGTGCGGCCGCACTTGGAGTATTGTGTGCAGTTCTGGTCCCCACATTATAAGAAAGATGTGGAGGCATTGGAGAGGGTACAGAGGAGGTTTACCAGGATGTTGCCTGGTATGGAGGGCAGGTCTTATGAAGAGAGGCTGAGGGATTTGAGGTTGTTTTCGTTAGAAAGGAGGCGGCTAAGAGGGGACCTGATCGAAACATATAAGATGATTAGAGGTTTAGATAGGGTGGACAGTGATAGCCTTTTTCCTAGGATGGAGAAAGCTAGCACGAGGGGACACAGCTTTAAATAAGGGGTATGAGTTATAGGACGGATATCAGAGGTAGGTTCTTTACTCAAAGAGTGATTAGGGAGTGGAATGCCCTGCCTGCAGCTGTTGTAGATGCGCCAAGTTTGGTGGCGTTTAAGAGGTTAGTTGATAAGTATATGGAAGAGAAGGGAATGGTTTAGTTTGGAGGGTCATTGCTTTTTATATTGGTCGGCGCAACATCGAAGGCCGAAGGGCCTGTTCTGTGCTGTAATGTTCTATGTTTGGGAAATTGAAATCTCCCATCACGACAACCCTGTTATTTGGGCCGAAGGGCCTGTTTCCCGTGCTGTGTTGTTCTTTGTTGTTCTTTGTATTTCTACGTCTTTCTAGGATCTGTTTCCCTGCCTGCACCTCAAGTTCCCTGTCACTATTGGGCGGCCTATAGAATACACCCAGCAAAGTTATCGAGCTTTGCTGTCCCTAACTTTCACCCACAGAGACTCTAGACAATCCCTCCCTGTCTTCCACCTTCTCTACAGCCATGACACTGTTCCTTATCAACAGTGCCACACCACCTCCTCTTTTGCCCCCAACCCTGTCCCTCCTGAAGCATCTGAACCCCAGCACCTGAAGTACCCAGTCCTGTCCCTGAGTGAACCAAGTCTCTGTAATGGCCACCACATCACACTCCCAAGCAGCAATCCACGCCCTAAACTCATCTACCTTATTTACTACACTCCTGGCGTTAAATAGGCACACCTTAGCCCCTTAGTCAGGATATTTCCCTTTTCCACCCCCCGTCTAACCCCCCTCTCATACTGTCCTACAGTCCTTCCTGACCTGGAAGCTAACCTCCTTGTTCTCAGTCTCATCAATATTCCCTCCCCCCAACCTTTCTAGTTTAATATTGTTGTATATGTGTTTAACACAATTCTTTGCTTTGTATTTTTTGGAGGATAGCCAATGTTATTCCATTGTTTAAGAGGGCAGCAGGGATGATCCAGGAAGTTAGGCTGCATTTGGAGTATAGTGTTCAATTCTGGCCCCCACACTAGGAGGTTTTGGGGAGGGTATAGAAAAGATTTACCAGGATGTTGCCTGGTATGGAGGGCATTAGCTATGAAAAGAGGTTGGAGAAACTTGGTTTGTTCTCACTGTAACCACAGAGGTTGAGAGGTGACCTGATAGAAGTCTACAAGATGATGAAGGCTATGGACAGAGTGGATAGTTCGAAGCTTTTTCCCAAAATTCAACAGTCAATTACCAGGAGGCATAAGTTTAAGGTGTGAGGGGCAAGGTTTAAAGGAGACGTAAGCGGCAAGTTTTTTTTATACTGAGGCTGGTGGATGCCTGGAACTTGCTGCCAGAAGAAATAGTGGAAACAGATACTGTCGTGAGTTTTAAGGGCCATCTTGACAATAGAACATAGAACATAGAACAATACAGCACAGAACAGGCCCTTCGGCCTTCGATGTTGTGCCGACCAAAATAAAAAGCAATGCCCCTCCTAACTAAACCATTCCCTTCTCTTCCATATACTTATCAATTAACCTCTTAAACGCCACCAAACTTGGCGCATCTACAACAGCTGCAGGCAGGGCATTCCACTCCCTAATCACTCTTTGAGTAAAGAACCTACCTCTGATATCCGTCCTATAACTCATACCCCTTAATTTAAAGCTGTGTCCCCTCGTGCTAGCATTCTCCATCCTAGGAAAAAGGCTAATACATAAATACATAAGACAAATACATAAGATGGGAATAGAAGGATTTAGTTCCCTGAGAGGTTAATGGGTTTTAGTTCAGTCAGGCAGCAGGTTTGGAAGGTGTTCTTGTGCTGCAATTTTCTTTGTTCTTTGGTATTATAGGCTGGTTAGCCTTGCATCAGTGGTAGGGAAATTATTGGAAAAGATGCTTAGGGTCAGGACCTAGTCACATTTGAAAATAAATGGACTTATTTGTGATAAACAGCATGGTTTTGTTACAGGGAGGTCGTGCCTCACTAACCTGATGTAATTTTTTGAGAAAGTGATGAAGATGATAGATGTGGAAAAGACAATGGATATTGGGAAATATTCAACCTGGAGTTCAGTTACAAATGGTGTGCCTCAGGGAACTGTTTTGGGGCCACTGCTATTTGTCATTCTGATAAATGACCTAGATGAGGGTGTAGAGGGATGGGTTAGTAAATTTGCAGAGTACACTAAAGTCAAAGGAGTTGTAAACAGTGAGGATGGATGTTACAGTTTGCAGAGGAACATAGATAAGCTGCAGAGCTGGGCTGAGAGATGGCCAGTGGAGTTTAATGCAGAAGAGTGTGACGTTATTCGCTTTCGAAAGAGTAACAGTATTATAGAATGTAGGGCTAATGGAAGGACTCTTGGCAGTGTCGACGAGCAGAGAGATCTCAGTGTACATGTGTATAGATCCCTGAAAGTTGGCACCCAGGTTAATAAGGTTCTTCAGAAGGCGTACGGTGTGTTAGCTTTTATTTGTAGAGGGATTGAATTTCGGAGCTGTGAGATCATGTTGCAATTGTATAAAACTCTGGTGCAGCCGCACTTGGAGTATTGTATCCACTTCTGGTCGCTGCATTGTAAGAAAGATATGGGAGCGTTGAAATGGTGCAGAGGAGGTTTACCAGGATGTTGCCTAGTATGGTGGAAAGATCTTATGAGGAAAGGCTGAGGTTGAGGTTACTTTCATTAGAGAGAAGAAGGTTAAGAGGTGACCTAATTGAGGCATACAAAGTGATCAGAGGATTAGGTAGGGTGGACAGCGAGAGCCATTTTCCTCGGATGGAGACGGCTCACATGAGGGGACACAGCTTTAAATTAAGGGGTGGTAGCGATAGGATGGATGTGAGCAGTAGGTTCTTTATACAGAGGGTAGTAAGGGCGTGGAAAGCCCTGCCTGCAGCAGTTGTGGACTCGTCAATTTTAAGGGCGTTCATGTGGTCATTGGATGGTCATATGGATAATATTGGAATAGTTTAGATTATAGGATCATTAGATTGGTTCCACTGGTTGGCGCAACATCGAGGGCTGAAGGGTCTGTACTGCACTGTAATGTTCTATGAGTACATGATACATGAATAAGGTGGGAATGGAAGAATATGAATTCTGTAACTGTATACAGTTTTAGTTTAGACAGTATCGTGATCAGCGCAAGTTGGAGGGCCTGTTCCTGTGCTGTATTTTCTTGGTTCTTTATTCTGTGCCTCATCTATGCAGATTACAGGGTCAACGGCAGCGTTCTAAGGAATGTGGAGGAACAGAGAGATCTGGGGGTTCAGATCCAGAGATCTCTGAAAGTTGTCACTCAAGTGGATAGAGCTATGAAGAAGGCTTATAGTGTGTTAGCATTAATGAATAGGGGGTTTGAGTTTAAGAGCCGTGGGATTATGCTGCACGTATACCAGACATTAGTGAGACTACGTTTGGAATATTGTGTTCACTTCTGGTCACCTCACGATAAGAAGGATGTTGGAAGAATTGAAGAAAGTATTGAGAAGATTTACCAGGATGTTGCCTAGTTTGGAGGGTAGGTCTTATGAGGAAAGGTTGAGAGATCTGGGGCTTTTCTCTTTAGAGCAGAGTAGGATGAGAGGTGGCTTGACAGAGATTTATAAGATGATGAGAGGGATTGATGGAGTAGATGTGCAGAGATTATTTCCTCAGGTGGATGTAGCTGTTACTAGGGGGCATAACTATGAGGTTCACGGTGGGAGATAGGAGGGATGTCCAAGGTAGATTCTTTACTCATAGAGTGGTTGGGGTGTGTAACGCACTGCCTGCTGTGATACTGGAATCGAACACTTTCGGAACTTCCAAGCGGTTATTGGATGGGCACATGGAACACACCAGAATTATAGAATATAGAACATTAAAGCGCAGTACAGGCCGTTCGGCCTTCGATGTTGCGCCGACCAATGTAACCGATCTGTAAACTGCCTGTGCTGATATGTGTGCTTTTGGAGACCAGAACATCTCATTCACCTGACGAAGGCACAAACGCCGAAAGCTATCGAATTTGCTATCGATTTGCTATCAAATAATAGCAAATTTTATTTTCAAATAAATCCCTGAAAGTTGGCAATCAAGTCGATAAGGTTGTTAAGAAGGCATATGGAGTCTTGGCTTTTATTGGTAGGGGGATTGAATTTCGGAGCCGCAACGTCACGTTCCAACTGTACAAAACTCTGGTGCATAGAACATAGAACGTTACAGCACAGAACAGGCCCTTCGGCCTTCGATGTTGCGCCAACCAATATAAAAAGCAATGACCCTCCAAACTAAACCATTCCCTTCTCTTCCATATACGTATCAACTAACCTCTTAAACGCCACCAAACTTGGCGCATCTACATCTGCCGCAGGCAGGGCATTCCACTCCCTAACCACCCTTTGGGTAAAGAACCTACCTCTGATATCCGTCCTATAACTATCACCCCTTAATTTAAAGCTGTGTCCCCTCGTGCTAGCTTTCTCCATCCTAGGAAAAAGGCTATCACTGTCCACCCTATCTAAACCTCTAATCATCTTATATGTTTCAATAAGGTCTCCTCTTAGCCGCCTCCTTTCTAACGAAAACAACCTCAAACCCTCAGCCTCTCTTCATAAGACCTGCCCTCCATACCAGGCAACATCCTGGTAAACCTCCTCTGTACCCTCTCCAATGCCTCCACATCTTTCTTATAATGTGGGGACCAGAACTGCACACAATACTCCAAGTGCGGCCGCACTAGAGTTCTGTACAGTTGCAACATGACGTTGCGGCTCCGAAATTCAATCCCCCTACCAATAAAAGCTAAGACTCCGTATGCCTTCTTAACAACCTTATCGACTTGACTGCCTACTTTCAGGGATCTATGCACATATACACCAAGATCCCTCTGTTCATCAACACTATTAAGAATCCTACCATTAGCCCTATACTCTACACATTTATTATTCCTGCCAAAGTGCATTACCTCACACTTTTCCACATTAAACTCCATTTGCCACCTCTCGGCCCAGCTCTGCAACTTGTCCAAGTCCCTCTGCAAACTATAACACCCCTCTTCACTATCTACCACTCCACCGACTTTAGTGTCATCTGCAAATTTACTAATCCATCCTTCAATACCCTCATCCAGATCATTTATAAAAATTACAAACAGCAGGGACCCCAAAACAGACCCCTGCGGCCGCACATGGAGTATTGTGTACAGTTTTGGTCCCCACATTATAAGAAAGATGTGGAGGCATTGGAGAGAGTGCAGAGGAGGTTTACCAGGATATTGCCTGGTATGGAGGGAAGGTCTTATGAGGAGAGGCTGAGGGATTTGAGGTTGTTTTCGTTAGATAGAAGATGGCTAAGAGGAGACCTTATTAAAACATACAAGATGATCAGAATTTTAGATAGGGTGGACAGTGATAGCCTTTTTCCTTGGATGGAGAAAGCTAGCACGAGGGGACATAGCTTTAAATTAAGGGGTGGTAGTTATAGGACGGATGTCAGAGGTAGGTTCTTTACCCAGAGGGTGGTAAGGGTATGGAATGCCCTGCCTGCTGCAGTTGTAGATGCGCCAAATTTGGGGGTGTTTAAGAGGTCAGTGGATAGGTTTATGGATGAAAAGGGAATGGTTTAGGTTAGAGGGTCTTTGCTTTTTCTTAATTGGTCGGCACAACATCGCAGGCCGAAGGGCCAGTTCTGCGTTGTAATGTTCTATGTTCTAACTCGGTTGGATTTAAAATTGGTGATGCCAGACCTCTTACTGAGTTTACTCCAGTTCAACGCCGGCATCTCTACATCATGACCAATTTTATGACCCTCTATCCTAAACTATTCCAACGATATCCATATGCCTATCCACTGCCCATTTGAACTCCCTTAAACTTGACGAGTCCACAACTGCTGCAGGCAGGGCATTCCACGCCCTTACTACCCTCTGAGTAAAGAACCCACCTCTGATATCTGTCCTATAACCACCACCCCTTAATTTAAAGCTATGTCCCCTCGTGTTATCCATCTCCATCCGAGGAAAAAGGCTCTCACTGTCCACCCTATCTAACCCTTTGATCCTCTTATATGTCTCAGTTAAGTCTCCTCTTAGCCTTCTTCTCTCTAATGAAAATAACTTTAAGTCCCTTAGCCTTTCCTCATAAGACCTACCCATCATACCAGGCAACATCCTGGTAAAAGGGAGGGGATAGCTTGATCTTGGGATTGACATAGCTCAGTACAACATTGAGAGCCAGAGAGCCTGTACTGTGCTGTAATGTTCTATTAGATGAAGCCCAGAGCACTGTCTGCTTTATTAAGCACTCTCAGCCTCTCCTGCTACATTCAATTGCACACACACAAACTCAGGTCCATCTGCTCCTGCACTCCCCGCCCCCCACCTCCCACCCTTCTTTAGAATTGTACTCTCCCTAAGAAAATGAGAATGGGGAGCAGCATTTAGAGAGGTTTTCAGCACGAACATAGGCTATTCAACCCCTCGAGCCTACTCCATCATCCAGTATGATTATAGCTGATCTTGTCTTGGCCTCAACTCCATCTTCCTGCCTGTTCCTACAACTCTTCACCCTGTTAGTAATTAAAAAACCCACCTATCTACTCAAGTTTGATTTTTGTTCCAACTTCCACAGCACTCTGAGGGAGAAATTTCCACAGATTCTCCACTCTTTGAGTGAAGTAATTCCTCCTTATTTCTGTTTTAAATCAGCCACCGTTTAGCCAAAAAATATGGTCTCTTGTTCTAGAATGCCCAACAAAGAACATAGAACATTACAGCACAGTACAGGCCCTTCAGCCCTCGATGTTGCGCCGGCCAGTGGACCCTCTAACCTAAACTATTCCAATATCATCCATATGCCTATCCACCGAACATTTGAATGCCCCCAAAGTGGGCGAGTCCACAACTGCTGCAGGCAGGGCATTCCACGCTCTCACCACCCTCTGTGTAAAGACCGCCTCTGACATCCGTCCTATAACTACCACCTCTTAATTTAAAGTTATGTCCCCTCATGTTGGTCATCACCATCCGAGGAAAAAGGCTCTCACTATTCACCCTATCCAATCCCTTGATCATCTTATACGCCTCAATTAGGTCACCGCGTAACCTTCTTCTATCTAATGAAAATAACCTCAGGTCCCTCAGCCTTTCCTCATAAGGCCTTCCCACCATACCAGGCAACATCCTGGTAAACCTCCTCTGCACCCTTTCCAATGCTTCCACATCTTTCTTATAATGCGGCGACCAGAACTGTATGCAATACTCCAAGTGCGGCCGCACCAGAGTTTTGTACAGTTGTAACATAACCTCACGGCTCCTAAATTCAATCCCTCTACCAATAAAAGCTAACACACCGTACGCCTTCTTAACAACTTTAAGAAGGGAAACATCCAATCTGTTTTGACCCTCTCAATCCCCTTTAGCATGTTATAGAACATAGAACATTACAGCACAGAACAGGCCCTTCGGCCTTCGATGTTGCGCCGACCAATATAAAAAGCAATGCCCCTCCAAACTAAACCATTCCCTTCTCTTCCATATACTTATCAACTAACCTCTTAAACGCCACCAAACTTGGCGCATCTACAACTGCTGCAGGCAGGGCATTCCACTCCCTAACCACCCTTTGGGTAAAGAACCTGCCTCTGATATCCGTCCTATAACTATCACCCCTTAATTTAAAGCTGTGTCCCCTTGTGCTAGCTAGAGGTTTATAAAATGTTGAGAGGAATAGATAGGGTGGACTCTCAGAGACTATTTCCCCGAGCTGAAATGGTCACTACGAGTGGAAACAGATTTAAGGTGCAGGGAAGCAAATACAAAGGAGATGTCAGGGGTACATACAACATAGAACATTACAGCACAGAACAGTCCCTTCGGCCTTCGATGTTGCGCCGACCAATATAAAAAGCAATGACCCTCCAAACTAAACCATTCGCTTCTCTTCCATATACGTTAATGGTAAGACTTGGACAAGTTGCAGAGCTGGGCCGAGAGGTGGCAAATGGAGTTTAATGTGGAAAAGTGTGAGGTAATGCACTTTGGCAGGAACAATAAATGTGTAGAGTATAGGGCTAATGGTAGGGCTCTTAATAGTGTTGAGGAACTGAAGGATCTTGGTGTATGTGTCAATAGATCCCTGAAAGTAGGCAGTCAAGTGGATAAAGTTGTTAAGAAGGCTATGGAGTCTTAGCTTTTATTGGTAGGGGGATTGAATTTAGGAGCCGCAGCATCATGTTGCAACTGTACAAAACTCTAGTGCGGCCGCACTTGGAGTATTGTGTGCAGTTCTGGTCCACATTATAAGAAAGATGTGGAGGCATTGGAGAGGGTACAGAGGAGGTTTACCAGGATGTTGCCTGGTATGGAGGGCAGGTCCTATGAAGAGAGGTTGAAGGATTTGAGGTTGTTTCGTTAGAAAGGAGGCGGCTAAGAGGGGATCTTATTGAAGCATATAAGATGATTAGAGGTTTAGATAGGGTGGACAGTGATAGCCTTTTTCCTAGGATGGAGAAAGCTAGCACGAGGGACACAGCTTTAAATTAAGGGGTATGAGTTATAGGACGGATATCAGAGGTAGGTTCTTACTCAAAGAGTGATTAGGAGTGGAATGCCCTGCCTGCAGCTGTTGTAGATGCGCAAGTTTGGTGGCGTTTAAGAGGTTAATTGATAAGTATATGGAGAGAAGGGAATGGTTTAGTTTGGAGGGGCATTGCTTTTATTTTGGTCGGCACAACATCGAAGGCCGAAGGCCTGTTCTGTGCTGTAATGTTCTATGTACTTATCAACTACCTCTTAACGCCACCAATTCGCGCATCTCCAACTGCCGCAGGGCAGGGCATTCCACTCCCTAACCACCCTCTGGGTAAATAACCTACCTCTGAAATCCGTCCTATAACTATCACCCCTTAATTTAAGCTGTGTCCCTCGTGCTAGCTTTCTTCCATCCTAGGAAAAAGGCTATCACTGTCCACCCTATCTTAAACCTCTATCATCTATATGTTTCAATAAGGTCCCCTCTTAGCCGCCTCCTTTCTAACGAAAACAACCTCAATCCCAGCCTCTCTTCATAAACCTGCCCTCCATACATGCAACATCCTGGTAACCTCCTCTGTACCCTCTCCAAGCCTCCACATCTTTCTTATATTGGGGACCAGAACTGCACACAATACTCCAAGTGGCGGCCGCACTAGATTTTGTACAGTTGCAACATGACGTTGTGGCTCCGAAATTCAATCCCCCTACCAATAAAAGCTAAGACTCCGTATGCCTTCTTAACAGCCTTATCGACTTGACTGCCTACTTTCAGGGATTCGACTTGACTGCCTACTTTCAGGGGTAGGTTTTTCACTCAGAGGGTGGTGAGTGAATGGAACCGACTGCCGTTGGAGGTTGTTGAGGCAAACTCACTGGGGTCTTTTAAGAGACTTCTGGATGAGTATATGGAAAAGAATAGGATAGGGGGTTATAGATATGTCTGTGGATGGTAGATGTGATCGGCGCAACTCGTGGGCCGAAGGGCCTGTTTGTGCTGTATTGTTCTATGTTCTATAATGTGGCAACCAAAACTGTACACAATACTCCCAAGTACGGCCGCACCAGAGTTTTGTACAGTTGCAACATGACATCTCAGCTCCGAAATTCAATTCCTCTACCAATAAGTGCGAACACACTATATGCCTTCTTAACAACCTTATCAACTTGAGTACCAACTTTCAAGGCTATATGCACCTGTACACCGAGATCTCTCTGCTCATCTATACTACTAACAGTCCTACCGTTAGCCCTATATTCTGCAAACATATTACTCTTACCAAAGTGAATCACCTCACACTTTTCCACCTTAAACTCCATTTCCCACCTCTCAGTCCAGCTCTGCAACTTTTCTATGTCTCTCTGCAAACTGTAACATCCATCCTCACTGTCTACAACTCCTCCAACTTTGGTGACGTCAGCAAATTTACTAACCCATCCCTCTACACCCTCATCCAGGTCATTTATAAAAATAACAAACAACATTCGCCCTAAAACAGATCCCTGAGGTACACCAGTAGTAACTAAATTCCAGGTTGAATATATCCCATCAACCATCACCCTCTGTTTTCTATCAGCTAGCCAATTCATGAGAGGTGATCTGATAGAGGTTTCTAAGATGTTGAGAGGCATAGATAGGGTGTATTCTCGGAGGCTATTTCCCAGGGCAAAATGGTCGCTATGAGAGGACATAGTTTTAAGGTGCTGGGGAGTAGGCACAGAGGAGATGTCAGAAGTAAGTTTTTCACCAGGTTTAAATCCAACCGATTTATTTGATAGTAAACTTACAAGCTTTCAATCCTATTGTCTTCGTCCATCAGTCAAAACTTTTCCCTCCTATTGGCGAACACTTCAGCGGTCACAGGCATTTGGCCTCCGACCTTCGTGTAAACGTTCTTCAAGGGGGCCTTCACAACACACGACAGCGCAGAGCAGAGACTGATAGCCAAATTCCGCACACATGAGGACAGTCTTAATAGGGATCTTGGCTTCATGTCACACTATCTGTAACCCCCATGACTTGCCTGGGTTAGCAAAAAACCTCACTTACTGTGCTGTCTGGAGACAATACATTTAATCTTTAATCAGTGCTCAGTGCTCCTTCCACTCACATTGTTAGCCACTTTAAGACTTGAATAACAGGTGTAAAGATTCGCATTCGAATCAGTAATCTGTAAACAGTCTGTGCTGATGTGTATGCTGTTGGAGACCAGAACACCTCATTCACCTGACGAAGGCCATAGGGTCGAAAGCTTGTAAGTTTACTATCAAATAAATCAATTGGATTTAAGCCTGGTGTTGTCAGACTTCTTATTCTGTTTAGAACATAGAACATTACAGCACAGAACAGGCCCTTCAGCCTTCGATGTTGCGCCGACCAATATAAAAAGCAATGCCCCTCCAAACTAAACCATTCCCTTCTCTTCCATATACTTATCAACTAACCTCTTAAACGCCACCAAACTTGGCGCATCTACAACTGCTGCAGGCAGGGCATTCCACTCCCGAACCACCCTTTGGGTAAAGAACCCCTCTGATATCCGTCCTATAACTATCACCCCTTAATTTAAAGCTGTGTCCCCTCGTGCTAGCTTTCTCCATCCTAGGAAAAAGGCTATCACTGTCCACCCTATCTAAACCTCTAATCATCTTATATGTTTCGATAAGGTCCCTCTTAGCCGCCTCCTTTCTAACGAAAACAACCTCAAATCCCTCAGCCTCTCTTCATAAGACCTGCCCTCCATACCAGGCAACATCCTGGTAAACCTCCTCTGTACCCTCTCCAATGCCTCCACATCTTTCTTATAATGTGGGGACCAGAACTGCACACAATACTCCAAGTGCGGCCGCACTAGAGTTTTGTACAGTTGCAACATGACGTTGCGGCTCCGAAATTCAACCCCTACCAATAAAAGCCAAGACTCCATATGCCTTCTTAACAACCTTCTCGACTTGACTGCCTACTTTCAGGGATCTATGCACATACACACCAAGATCCCTCTGTTCATCTAGACTACTAAGAATCCTACCATTTGCCCTATACTCTACACATTTATTATTTCTGCCATAGTGCATTACCTCACACTTTTCCACATTAAACTCCATTTGCCACCTCTCGGCCCAGCTCTGCAACTTGTCCAAGTCCCTCTGCAAACTATAACACCCCTCTTCACTATCTACCACTCCACCGACTTTAGTGTCATCTGCAAATTTACTAATCCATCCTTCAATACCTCATCCAGATCATTTATAAAAATTACAAACAGCAGGGGCCCCAAAACAGACCCCTGAGGTACACCACTTGTCACCGAACTCCAAGATGAATATCTCCCATCAACCACCACCCTCTGTCTTCTATCTGCTAGCCAATTCCTAATCCAATTAGCTAAATCACCCTCTATCCCATACATCTGCATTTTCTGCAGAAGTCTTCCATGGGCCACCTTATCAAACGCCTTACTAAAGTCCATATATACCACATCAACCGCCTTACCCCCATCCACCTCTTTAGTCACTTTTTCAAAAAACTCAATGAGGTTAGTAAGGCACGACCTACCCTTCACAAAACCATGCTGACTATCCCCAATCAATTCATTTCTCTCTAAATAACTATAAATCCTATCCCTAATTATTCTCTCCAATACTTTGCCCACAACAGAAGTAAGACTCACTGGCCTATAATTCCCTGGAAGGTCTCTCTTCCCCTTCTTGAACAACGGGACCACATTCGCTATCCTCCAGTCCTCCGGAACCACACCCGTAACCAACGACGACCTGAAGATCAGAGCCAGAGGCTCTGCAATCTCCTCTCTTGCCTCCCAGAGAATCCTAGGGTAAATCCCGTCCGGCCCAGGGGACTTATCCAACTTCAAACCCTCGAGATATCTAGCACATCCTCCCTATCTACTTCGATACTTCCAGTTTGCTACCCTGTACCTCAGTGTTCTCCATAACTACATTTACATCACCCTGCGTGAATACCGAAGAGAAATATTTATTCAACCTCTCCAATCTCTTCAGGCTCCACGCACAACTTCCCACTGCTGTCTATGACTGGCCCTAATCTTGCCCTAACCAATCTTCTATTCTTAACATATCTAAAGAAAGCTTTAGGATTCTCCCTAATCCTATCAGCCAAAGTCTTCTCATGTCCTCTCTTTGCTCTCCTCAATTCACTCTTTAGCTCCCTCCTGGCTAATCTATAGCTATCCATTGCACTAACCGAGCCTTCAATCCTCATCCTGACATAAGCCTCCTTTTTCCTTTTAACCAGCAAATCAACTTTTTTCGTACACCAAGGTTCTCTTACTCGACCATTTCCTCCTTGCCTGACAGGGACATACTTATCAAGGACTCGCAGCAGCTGCTCCTTGAATAAGCTCCACATTCCAGATGTTCCCAGTCCCTGTAGTTCCTAGTCCAATCTATGCACCCTAATTCTCTCCTGATGGCCTCATAATTACCCTTCCCCCAGCTATAACTACTGCCCCCAGCTTCATGCCTATCCCTATCCATCACTAAGGTGAACGTAAACGAATTGTGGTCACTATCACCAAAATGTTCACCAACCTCCAAGCCTAACACCTGGTCTGGCTCATTGCCCAGCACCAAATCCAATGTAGCCTCACCCCAGTCCAACGCTGGCATCTCTACATCGTAAGTTTTTCACTCAGGGGGTGATAAGTTAGTGGAATCAGCTGCCGTCGGTGATGTGGAGGCAAACTCGTTGGAGGCTTTTAAGAGGCTTTTGGATGATTCCTTGGGATTTAATGGGATTGAGGGTTTAAACAGGCCTGGTAAGTAGGGATATGATCGGCATAACACGTGGGCCGAAGGGCCTGTTTGTACTGTAGTGTTTTATGTTCTCTGTTCTAAAATCTCGGAATATGTTCCTTATATTGGTGTACATATACATATCCGTACTGTGCAGTATGTTAAAGTTTTAATGGCTTGGGTCCTGCCCAAGGTACTAACCTTATTGCTTTCTCCCCCAGCGGAAGCACAGGCCTATGAGAAGCTATCATTGCAGGGTATACAGCAGCTACTCCATTACACCTGTCAGACCCTGGCTTTGTGGAAGCTACTCTGTGATCACCAGTTCAGCATAGTCATTGCGGATTTACAGAAGGTACCTTTTTAACTTATTCATGGAATGTGGTAACCATATGCAAGGTCAACCCTTGTTGGCCTTGGTGTTGGATCACTTTGTCCAACTGCTGTGCTCCATATTGTTGAGATATTGGGTTACCATTAGGCAAAGGAAGGGGAAAGGGCAGGCAGAGGAGGGTTCCCCTGTAGCCATTCCCCTCCATAACAGGTATACTGCTTTGGATACGGTTGTAGCGGATTCCTTACCTGGGACAAGCTGCAGCAACCGGATCTCGAGCACTGAGTTGGGTTCTGCAGCGCAGAAAGGAGGGGGAAGAAGAGGAGAGTGGTAGTGATATGGGACTCAATAGTCAGAGGTACAAATAGGAGGTTCTGTGATCATGACAGAGACTCTCGGATCGTTTGTTGCTTCCCAGGTGCCAGGGTCAGGGATGTGTCTGATGGCGTGCACAGCATTCTGAAGTGGGAGGGTAATCAGCCAGACGTCATGGTATACATCAGTGCCAATGATGTCGGAAGGAAGAGTGTGAAGTTCCTGTAAAATGAGTACAGACAGCTTGGTAAGAAGTTAAAAAGCAGGACCCCAAAGGTAGTGATCTCAGGATTGCTACCTGTGCCACATGTCAGTGAGGGTAAGAGTAGGATGCTTGGGCAGATGAACACGTAGAACATAGAACATAACAGCACAGAACAGGCCCTTCGGCCTTTGATGTTGCGCCGACCAATATAAAAAGCAATGCCCCTCCAAACTAAACCATTCCCTTCTCTTCCATATACTTATCAACTAACCTCTGAAACGCCACCAAACTTGGTGCATCTACAACTGCTGCAGGCAGGGCATTCCACTCTCGAACCACCCTTTGGGTAAAGAACCTACCTCTGATATCCGTCCTATAACTATCACCCCTTAATTTAAAGCTGTGTTCCCTCGTGCTAGCTTTCTCCATCCTAGGAAAAAGGCTATCACTGTCCACCCTATCTAAACCTCTAATCATCTTATATGTTTCGATTAGGTCCCCTCTTAGCCTCCTCCTTTCTAACGAAAACAACTCAAATCCCTCAGCCTCTCTTCATAAGACCTGCCCTCCATACCAGGCAACATCCTGGTAACCTCCTCTGTACCCTCTCCAATGCCTCCACATCTTTCTTATAATGTGGGGACCAGAACTGCACACAATACTCCAAGTGCGGCCGCACTAGAGTTTTGTACAGTGCAACATGACGTTGCGGCTCCGAAATTCAATCCCTCTACCAATAAAAGCCAAGACTCCATATGCCTTCTTAACAACCTTCTCGACCTGACTGCCTACTTTCAGGGATCTATGCACATACACACCAAGATCCCTCTGTTCTGATGAACATGGCTGAGGAACTGGTGTAGGGGACAGGATTTCAGATTTCTAGATCATTGGAACCTCTTGTGAGACAGATGGGACCTATATAAGAGAAACTGGTTACACCTAAACTACAAGGAGACCAATATACTTGCAAGGAAGTTTGCTTGTGTTATTGGGGATGGTTTAAAGTAGATTTGCAGGGAGCTGGGAACCAGAATGCCAGAGCAGATAGTGGAGCGGGGGTGAAAATAAATGATGTTAATAGTTCATGCAAAATCACAAATAGAAAGGTTGTGTGTAGTGTAATAATCTTCTGAACTGTGTCTATTTCAATGCCAGGAGTATTGTGGGGAAGGCAGATGAGGTGAGGGCATGGATTGACTCATGGAAATAAGACAGTATAGCATTAGTAAAACTTGGCTGCAGGAGGGTCAGGACTGGCAGTGCAATGTTCTCGGGTTCCAATGTTTCAGACATGATAGAGGCAGAGGGATGCAGGGCGGGATGGGGGGTGGTGGTGACATTGCTAGTCAGGGAAAATGTTGCAGCAGTGCTCAGGCAGGACAGATTTAGAAGGCTTGTCTACAGAGGCCATATGGATGGAGCTGAGAAACAGGAAAAGTATGACCACATTAATGGGGTTGTATTATAGGCCACCCAATAGTCAGCAAAGAGCAAATCTGCAAAGAGACAGCAGCCAACTGCCAGAAATATAAAGTTGTGATAGTAAGGGATTTTAATTTTCTACATTTAGATTGGGACTCCCATACTGTTAAATGTCTAGACGGGGTGGAGTTTGTAAAATGGGTTCAGGAAAATTTTCTGAATTAATATGTAGAGGGATCAACTAGAGAGGATGCAATATTAGATCTCGTATTAAGAAATAAGTTAGGACAAGTGACAGAAGTGTGTGTAGGGAAATGCTTTGGTTCCAGTGATTGTTATCCATGATCAAGTTAAAACTAATGGTGTTAAGGTGGATTTGGTCCTTGGGTTGAGGTTCTGAACTGGAAAAAAGACCAAATTTGAAAAAATGAGAAAAGATCTAAAAAGCATGCATTGGGACAAACTGTTCTCTGGCAATGATGTGATTGGTAAGTGGGAAGCCTTCAAAGGAGAAATTTAAGAGTGCAGAGTTTGTATGTTCGTGTCAGGATTAAAGACAAAGTAAATCGGAATAAGGAACATTTGTTTCTTGAGGGATATTGCACATCTGATAAAGAGGAAGAGAGAGATGTATAATATGTTTTGGCAACAGGGAACAAATAAGATGATTCAGGAGTGTTGAAAGTGTAAGAAACTACTGAAGAAGGAAATTAAGAGGGCTGAAAGAAGACATGAGGTTGCTTTGGCAGTAAAGGTGAAGGATAATCCGAAGAACTTCTTCAGGTATATTAAAAGCAAAAGGATAGTAAGGGATAAAATTGGTCCTCTTGAAGATCAGAGTGGTCGGTTTTGTATGGAACCAAAAGAAATGGGGGAGATATTAAGTGGGTTTTTTGCATCCATACTTTACTAAGGAAACTGGCATTGAGTTTACGGAAATAAAGCAAACAAGTAGAAAAGTCATGGAATCTATACAGATTGAAGGAGAGGAGGTGCTTGCTGTCTTGAAGCAAATCAGAGTAGATAACTACTCTAGATAACTACCCAACTACTTAGGTGGGATCCTAAGTAGTTGGGGTGCTAAGAGGGATGAGAGTAAGGGGGTCATACAGGAAAGCTGTAAAACACAGCAGCATACGGGTGGGGTCGGGCATGGTTTGAAATGCGTATACTTTAATGCAAGGAGTATTCGCAATAAGGGGGAGGAACTTGCAGCTTGGACCAGTACCTGGAACTTCGATGTTGTGGCCATTTCAGAGACTTGGGGAGAGCAGGGACAAGAATGGATGTTGCAGGTTCCGGGGTTCAAATGCTTTAGTCGGAGTAGAGAAGGAGGTAGAAGGGGGGGAGGAGTGGCATTATTAGTCAAAGACTGTATCACAGTGACAGAAAGAAGTTTGATGAGGACTTGTCTGTTGAGGTAGTATGGGCTGAGATTAGAAACAGGAGAGGAGAGGTCACCCTGTTGGGAGTCTTTTATAGACCTCCTAAAAGTTCTAGAGAGGTTGAAGAAAGGATTGCCAAGTCAATTCTGGTCAGGAGTGAAAGTAATAGGGTAATTGTTATGGGGGACTTTAACTTTACTAATATTGATTGGAATAGCTCTAGCTCATTAGAGGTGTCAGTTTTCGTACAAAGTGTGCAGGAAGGTTTTTTGACTCAGTATGTAGATAGGCCAACTAGAGGTGAGGCTTCATTGGATTTGGTGCTGGGCAATGAGCCAGACCAGGTGTTAGGCTTGGAAGTTGGTGAACATTTTGGTGATAGTGACCACAATTCGGTTACGTTCACCTTAGTGATGGATAGGGATAGGCATGAAGCTGGGGGCAGTAGATATAGCTGGGGGAAGGGTAATTATGAGGCCATCAGGAGAGAATTAGGGTGCATAGATTGGACTAGGAAACTACAGGGACTGGGAACATCTGGAATGTGGAGCTTATTCAAGGAGCAGCTGCTGCGAGTCATTGATAAGTATATCCCTGTCAGGCAAGGGGGAAATGGTCGAGTAAGAGAACCTTGGTGTACGAAAAAAGTTGATTTGCTGGTTAAAAGGAAAAAGGAGGCTTCTGTCAGGATGAGGCTTGAAGGCTCAGTTAGTGCAATGGATAGCTATAGATTAGCCAGGAGGGAGCTAAAGAATGAATTGAGGAGAGCTAAGAGGGGACACGAGAAGACTTTGGCTGATAGGATTAAGGAGAATCCTAAAGCTTTCTTTAGATATGTTAAGAATAGAAGATTGGTTAGGACAAGATTAGGCCAGTCATAGACAGCAGTGGGAAGTTGTGCGTGGAGCCTGAAGAGATTGGAGAGGTACTGAATAAATATTTCTCTTCGGTATTCACCCAGGGTGATGTAAATGTAGTTATGGAGAACACTGAGGTACAGGGTAGCAAGCTGGAAGGTATCGAAGTAGATAGGGAGGATGTGCTAGATATTCTCGAGGGTTTGAAGTTGGATAAGTCCCCTGGGCCGGACGGGATTTACCCTAGGATTCTCTGGGAGGCAAGAGAGGAGATTGTAGAGCCTCTGGCTCTGATCTTCAGGTCGTCGTTGGTTACAGGTGTGGTTCCGGAGGACTGGAGGATAGTGAATGTGGTCCCATTGTTCAAGAAGGGGAAGAGAGACCTTCCAGGGAATTATAGGCCAGTGAGTCTTACTTCTGTTTGGGCAAAGTATTGGAGAGAATTATTAGGGATAGGATTTATAGTTATTTAGAGAGAAATGAATTGATTGGGGATAGTCAGCATGGTTTTGTGAAGGTAGGTCGTGCCTTACTAACCTTATTGAGTTTTTTGAAAAAGTGACCAAAGAGGTGGATGGGGGTAAGGCAGTTGATGTGGTATATATGGACTTTAGTAAGGCATTCGATAAGGTGGCCCATGGAAGGCTTCTGCAGAAAATGCAGATGTATGGGATACAGGGTGATTTAGCTAATTGGATTAGGAATTGGCTAGCAGATAGAAGACAGTGGGTGGTGGTTGATGGAAGTTATTCATCGTGGAGTTCGGTTACAAGTGGTGTACCTCAGGGATCTGTTTTGGGGCCCCTGCTGTTTGTAATTTTTATAAATGATCTGGATGAAGGTATTGAAGGATGGATTAGTAAATTTGCAGATGACACTAAAGTCGGTGGAGTGGTAGATAGTGAAGAGGGGTGTTCTAGTTTGCAGAGGGGCTTGGACAAGTTGCAGAGCTGGGCCGAGAGGTGGCAAATGGAGTTTAATGTGGAAAAGTGTGAGGTAATGCACTATGGCAGAAATAATAAATGTGTAGAGGATAGGGCAAATGGTAGGATTCTTAGTAGTCTAGAGGAACAGAGGGATCTTGGTGTGTATGTGCATAGATCCCTGAAAGTAGGCAGTCAAGTCGAGAAGGTTGTTAAGAAGGCATATGGAGTCTTAGCTTTTATTGGTAGGGGGATTGAATTTCGGAGCCGCAACGTCAGTTGCAACTGTACAAAACTCTAGTGCGGCCGCACTTGGAGTATTGTGTGCAGTTCTGGTCCCCACATTATAAGAAAGATGTGGAGGCATTGGAGAGGGTACAGAGGAGGTTTTACCAGGATGTTGCCTGGTATGGAGGGCAGGTCTTATGAGGAGAGGCTGAGGGATTTGAGGTTGTTTTCGTTAGAAAGAAGGCGGCTAAGAGGAGACCTTATTGAAACATATAAGATGATTAGAGGTTTAGATAGGGTGGACAGAGATAGCCTTTTTCCTAGGATGGAGAAAGCTAGCACGAGGGGACACAGCTTTAAATTAAGGGGTTATAGTTATAGGACGGATATCAGAGGTAGGTTCTTTACCCAAAGGGTGGTTCGGGAGTGGAATGCCCTGCCTGCAGCAGTTGTAGATGCGCCAAGTTTGGTGGCGTTTAAGAGGTGAGTTGATAAGTATATGGAAGAGAAGGGAATGGTTTAGTTTGGAGGGGCATTGCTTTTTATATTGGTCGGCGCAACATCGAAGGCCGAAGGGCCTGTTCTGTGCTGTAATGTTCTATGTTCTATGATAAATCCCCAAGACCGGACAGCGTATTTCCTTGGACTTTGAAGGAGACCAGTGTTCAAATTGCAGGGGCCTTGGCAGATATATTTAAAATGTCAACATCCATGGGTGAGGTGCCGGATGATTGGAGAGAAGCTCATTTTGTTTTGCAGTTTAACAAAGGCTCAAAAAGTAATCCAGGAATAGGTCAGGAAGTTTGACGTCAGTAGTAGGTAAATTGTTGGAAGGAGTATAAGAGAAAGGATCTACAAATACTTGGAAAGACAGGGACTTAGAAGGGAGAGTCAACATGGCTTTGTGTGTGGTAGGTCATGGTTTAACCAATATATTAAAGTTTTTTGAGGAAGTTACCAGGAAAGTGAATGAAGGGAATGCAGTGGATGTTGTCTACACAGACTTCAGTAAGGCCTTTGACAAGGTCCTGCATGGGAAGTTAGTTAAGAAGGTTCAGCTGCTAGATATACGTAGAGAGGTAGTAAATTGGATTAGACATTGGCTCAATGGAAGAAGCCAGTGAGTGGTGGTGGAGGATTGCTTATCTGAGTGGAGGCCTGCGATTAGTGGTGTATCACAGCATTCACTGCAGGATCCATTGTTGTTTGTTATCTATATCAATGATCTGGATGACAATGTGGTAAATTGAATCAGCAAATTTGCTGATGATACAAAGATTCACAGTGTCGTGGACAGTGAGGAAGGTTTTCAAAGCTTACAGAGGGATTTGGACCAGCTAGAAAAATGGGCTGAAAAATGGTAGATGGAATTTACAAAGAATAGTACAGCACAGGAAAGGCTCTTTGGCCCTCCAAACCTGCGCCGTTCATTGATCCAACTAGACCATTCGTTTGTATCCCTCTATTCCCAGTCTGCTCATGTGGTTGTATAGATAAGTTTTAAATGATCCTAGCATGTCCGCCTCAACCATCTTGTTTGGCAGTGCATTCCAGGCCCCCACCACCCTCTGTGTAAAATACGTTCTCTTGACATTTAGATTAGTCCTTGGGATTGAACAAAGACCAAAGAAATTTAGAGCACAGAAACAGGCACTTCGACCCTCCAAGCCTGGACCGAACATGCTGCCTGACCTAACTAAAACCTCGATTCTTCTGGGGACCATATCCCACCATTGCCATCCTGTTCGTGTATTTGTCAAGATGCCCCTTAAAACTCACTATCGCATTTGCTTTCGCTGCCTCCCCCAACAGCAAGTTCCAGGCACCTACTATCCTCTGTGTAAAAAAATCTGCCTCATACATCTCCTTTAACCTCCTAGTAATTGACTCTTCCACGCTGAAAAAGCTTCTTACTATCCATTCTGTCCATGCCTGTTGTAATCTCGTAGACTTCTATCAGGTTACCCCTCACTGATTTGTTCCAGTGAGAAAAAAAACCAAGTTTCTCCAACCTCTCATCGTAGCTAATGCCCTCCATATGAGCAATATCCTGGTAATTCTTTTCTGTACTCTCTCCCAAATCTCATAAGAACATAAGAAATAGGAGCAGGAGTAGGCCATCCAGCCCCTCGAGCCTGCCCCGCCATTCAATAAGATCATGGCTGATCTGCAGTGGTTCAGTACCACTTTCCTGCTTTCTCCCTGTAACCCTTAATTCCCTTGTCAATCAAAAACCTATCCACTCTTGACTTAAACATATTCAGCGAGGAAGCCTCCTCCACTTCAACAGGCAGAGAATTCCAAAGATTCACCACCCTCTGCGTGAAGAAATTCCTCCTCAACTCTGATCTGAACCGCACCCCCCCAACCCCCCACCCCCAATCTTGAGGCTGTGCCCTCTAGTCCTACTATCTTCATTACGCGGGAAGAGTCTGTCAACCTCTATCCTATCCATCCCCTTCGTTATCTTATACGTCTCTATAAGATCCCCTCTCAGCCTTCTAAACTTCAACAAGTACAAGCCTAGTGTCTCCTCATAATCCAACGCCCTCATCTCCGGTATCAGCCTAGTGAATCTTCTATGCACCCCCTCCAAGGCCAATATATCCTTCCTCGAATGTGGTGACCAAAACTCCACATTTTGGTAGTGTAATGACCAGAATTGAACACGATATTCTAAGTGCAGCCTAACTAAGGTTCTATAAAGTTGCAACATAACTTGCCAATTTTTAAACTCGGTGGCCTGGCTGATGAAGACAAACATGCTATATGCCTTCCTGACTACCTTCTCCATCTGCATTGCCACATTCAGTGATCTGGTACGTGTACACACAGATCCCTCGGCCTATCAATACTCTTAAGGGTTCTGCCATTTACTGTATGTTTCTTATCATTTTTAGACTTTCCAAAATGCATTACCTCACATTTCTCTGGATTAAATCCAATGACATTTCTTTGCCCAAGTCTCCAACCGATCTGTATCCTGCTGTAATCTTTGATGGTCCTTATCACTATCTGCAAATCCACCAAACTTTGTGTCGTTCTCAAATTTACTAATCAAACCAGTTAGATCTTCATCCAAATCATTTATATATATATTACAAACAACAAAGGTCCAAGGACTGACCCCAGAGGAACGCCACTTGTCACAGTCCTGTATTCAGAAATGCACCCTTCCACTGCTACTTTCTGAGTTGTTTGACCGAGCCAGTTTTGTATCCACCTTGCCAGCTCACCTCTGATCCCATGCGACTTCACCGTCTGCACCAGTCTGCTATGAGGGAACGTGTCAAAGGCCTTACTAAAGTCCATGTAGACAACATTGCACTTACTCCCATCAATCATCTTCGTCACTTCCTCAAAAAACTCGATCAAACTGATGGAGAGGCTTCTGAGGGACAAGATTTATGAGCATTTGGAGAAGTTTAGAATGATCAGAAATAGTCAGCATGGTTTCGTCAAGGGCAGGTCATGCCTTACGAGCCTAGTTGAGTTCTTCGAAAACGTGACTGAACACGTTGACGAAGGAAGAGCGGTGGACGTGGTGTACATGGACTTCAGCAAGGCGTTTGATAAGGTCCTCCATGCAAGACTTCTTGAGAAGGTGAGAGGGCATGGGATCCAAGGGGCTTTGGCCTTGTGGATCCAGAACTGGTTTGCCTGCAGAAGGCAGAGAGTGGTTGTGGATGGGTCTTTTTCTGCATGGAGGTCGGTCACCAGTGGAGTGCCCCAGGGATCTGTTCTGGAACCCCTGCTGTTTGTCATTTTCATAAATGACCTGGATGAGGAAGTGGAGGGATGGGTTAGTCAGTTTGCCGACGATACGAAGGTTGGTAGGGTTGTGGATGGTCTGGATGGATGTCAGAAGTTGCAGTGGGACATAGATAGGATGCAAGACTGGGCAGAGAGGTGGCAGATGGACTTCAATGCGGATAAATGTGTAGTGGTCCATTTTGGCAGGACCAATGGGATGAAGGAGTACAATATCAAGGGTAGGTAGGAATCTTAGCTGTGTTGAAGAGCAGAAGGATCTTGGGGTCCAAGTCCATAGGACTCTTAAATCGGCCTCACAGGTGGAGGATGTGGTCAAGAAAGCGTATGATGTACTGGCCTTCATTAATCGAGGGATTGAGTTTAGGAATCGGAAGGTAATGATGCAAGGGTCTTTATAAGACTCTTATCAGACCCCACTTGGAGTACTGTGCAGAGTTCTCGTTGCCTCGCTATAGGAAGGATGTGGAAGCTATTGAAAGGGTGCAGAGGAGATTTACAAGGATGCTGCCTGGATTGGGGGGCAGGCCTTATGAAGATAGGTTGAGGGAGCTGGGACTCTTCTCACTGGAGAGACAAAGGTTGAGAGGCGACCTGATAGAGGTTTATAAACTGTTGAGAGGAATAGATAGGGTGGATTCTCAGAGACTATTTCCCCGAGCTGAAATGGTCACTACGAGAGGACACAGATTTAAGGTGCAGGGAAGCAAATACAGAGGGGATGTTAGGGGTAAGTTTTTCACTGAGAGGGTGGTGAGTGAATGGAATCGGCTGCCATCGGTGGTGGTAGAGGCGAACTCGCTGGGGTCTTTTAAAAGACTTCTGGATGAGTATATGGGATTTAATGGGATTAGGGATTATAGATAGGTCTATGGCTTGGTAGATATAGATATGATCGGCGCAACTTGTGGGCTGAAGGGCCTGTTTGTGCTGTAGTGTTCTATGTTCAAATTAGTGAGACAAGACCTCCCCCCACTTCACAAAACCATGCTGCCTCTTGCTAATATCTTCACTTTGAAATTCTGTCTCAAAGAATCCTTTCCCAATAATTTGTCTACCATTGATGTAAGACTCATAGGCCTGTAATTACCTGGATTATTCTTGATACCTTTCTTAAACAAAGGAACAACATTGGCTATTCTCCAATCCTTTGGTCTCTCCTCTGTATCCAGTGAGAATAAAAAGATTTCTCTCAAGGTCCCAGCAATTTCCTTTCTTCCTTCTCTCAGTATTCTGGGATATATCCCATCAGATCCTGGAGACTTGTCGACCTTAATATTTCTCAAGAACCCCAATACCTCCTCATTTTTGATCTCAACATGAGTCAAACTATTACAGAACCTTTCCTGGACTCGTAATCCATCAAGTCCTTTGGTGAACACTAGCGCAAAGTACTCATTTGTCCCTTTCCACTGGCTCCACGCATAGTTTCTCTCCCTGAACTTGAGTGGGCCAACCCTCTCCCTTGCCACTTTTGCTCTTTATATATGCATAAAAAGCCTTAGAATTTTCCTTAATAATACAGTCATTGAGTCATAGAAGTTTACAGCATGCAAACAGGCCCTTCAGCCCAACTTGGCCATGCCACTCTTTTTTTGTAAAACACCTAAGCTAATCCCAATTGCCTGCATTTAGCTCATACCCTTCTATATCCATTATACCCACGTAACTACCTGAATGTTTTTTAAAAGGCAAAATTGTACCCGTCTCAACTACTATATCTAGCAGTTTGTTCCAGATGTTCACCACCCTCTGTGTATGAAAAAATTGCCCCTCTGGACACTTTTGTATCTCTCTCCTTTCACCTTAAATCTATGCCTTCCAGTTTTAGACTCCCCTACCTTTGGGAAAAGGTATTGACTGATCTATGCCCCTCATTATTTTATAGACTGCCCATCACTAATTTATAGACTGCCCCTCATTATTTTAATCCTGCTGGCCAATGCTTTTTGGTGATCCCTTTTAGCCCCCCTTAATCCTGGTAACAATTTGTGGGGTTGGTTGTGTTGTGGTGGCAGGTAATGTCTTGAGATGAATGGTTAGCAGATAGAAAGCATAGTTGGCATAAATGAGGCTTTCTCTGATTAGCAAGCAGTGATTAGTCGGGTCCTGCAGGGATCTGTGCTGGGACCCCAAATGTTCACAGATTAATGTTTTGGACAAAGGAATTAAATGTTTTAACATAGAACATAGAACAATACAGCACAAACAGGCCCTTCAGCCCACGAGTTGCGCTGATCACATCTACCAATCCACAGACCTATCTATAACCCCCTATTCCTATTCTTTTCCATATACTCATCCAGAAGTCTCTTAAAAGAGTTTTAGCTCCAAATTTGCAGATGGTACAAAGTTGGGAGAGAGGGTGAACTGTCAGGAGGATGCTTCAGCATGGTTTTGACAGGCAGAGTGAATTGACAAATACATGACATAGTTGTTATAGAACATAGAACATGATACAGCACAGAACAGGCCCTTCGGCCTTCGATGTTGTGCCGACCAAAATAAAAAGCAATGCCCCTCCAAACTAAACCATTCCCTTCTCTTCCATATACTTATCAATTAACCTCTTAAACGCCACCAAACTTGGCGCATCTACAACAGCTGCAGGCAGGGCATTCCACTCCCTAATCACTCTTTGAGTAAAGAACCTACCTCTGATATCCGTCCTATAACTCATACCCCTTAATTTAAAGCTGTGTCCCCTCGTGCTAGCTTTCTCCATCCTAGGAAAAAGGCTATCACTGTCCACCCTATCTAAACCTCTAATCATCTTATATGCTTCAATAAGATCCCCTCTTAGCCGCCTCCTTTCTAACGAAAACAACCTCAAATCCTTCAACCTCTCTTCATAGGACCTGCCCTCCATACCAGGCAACATCCTGGTAAACCTCCTCTGTACCCTCTCCAATGCCTCCACATCTTTCTTATAATGTGGCGACCAGAACTGCACACAATACTCCAAGTGCGGCCGCACTAGAGTTTTGTACAGCTGCAACATGATGCTGCGGCTCCTAAATTCAATCCCCCTACCAATAAAAGCTAAGACTCCATAAGCCTTCTTAACAACTTTATCCACTTGACTGCCTACTTTCAGGGATCTATTGACACATACACCAAGATCCTTCTGTTCCTCAACACTATTAAGAGCCCTACCATTAGCCTTATACTCTACACATTTATTGTTCCTGCCAAAGTGCATTACCTCACACTTTTCCACATTAAACTCCATTTGCCACCTCTCGGCCCAGCTCTGCAACTTGTCCAAGTCACTCTGTAAACTATAACACCCCTCTTCACTATCTACCACTCCACCGACTTTAGTGTCATCTGCAAATTTACTAATCCATCCTTCAATACCCTCATCCAGATCATTTATAAAAATTACAAACAGCAGGGGCCCCAAAACAGACCCCTGAGGAACACCACTTGTCACCGAACTCCACGATGAATATCTCCCATCAACCACCACCCTCTGTCTTCTATCTGCCAGCCAATTTCTAATCCAATTAGCTAAATCACCCTCTATTCCACACATCTGCATTTTCTGTAGAAGTCTTCCATGGGCCACCTTATCAAAAGCCTTACTAAAGTCCATATATACTACATCAACCGCCTTACCCCCATCCACCTCTCTGGTCACTTTCTCAAAAAACTCAATGAGGTTAGTAAGGCATGACCTACCCTTCACGAAACCATGCTGACTATCCCCAATCAATTCATTTCTCTCTAAATAACTATAAATCCTATCCCTAATAATTCTCTCCAATACCTTGCCCACAACAGAAGTAAGACTCACTGGCCTATAATTCCCAGGAAGGTCTCTCTTCCCCTTCTTAAACAATGGGACCACATTCGCTATCCTCCAGTCCTCCGGAACCACACCCGTAACCAACGAGGACCTGAAGATCAGAGCCAGAGGCTCTGCAATCTCCTCTCTTGCCTCCCAGAGAATCCTAGGGTAAATCCCGTCCGGCCCAGGGGACTTATCCAACTTCAAACCCTCGAGAATTTCTAACACATCCTCCCTATCTACTACAATACTCCCCAATTTGCAACCCTGTACCTCAGTGCTCTCCACAGCTACATTTCCAGCACTCTGCGTGAATACCGAAGAGAAATATTTATTCAGTGCCTCACCAATCTCTTCAGGCTCCACGCACAACTTCCCACTGCTGTCTATGACTGGCCCTAATCTTGCCCTAACCAATCTTCTATTCTTAACATATCGAAAGAAAGCTTTAGGATTCTCCTTAATCCTATCAGCCAACATCTTCTCGTGTCCCCTCTTAGCTCTCCTCAATTCACTTTTTACCTCCTTCCTAGCTAATCTATAGCTATCCATTGCACTACCTGAGCCTTCAAGCCTCATCCTGACATAAGCCTCCTTTTTCTTCTTAACCAGCAAATCAACTCTTTTCATACAACTCTTTTTTGTTAGCACTGCTATCTCACAGCGTCAGGGATCCAGGTTCAATTCCAGCCTCAGGTCACTGTCTTTGTGGAGTTTACACATTCTTCCATTGTCTGCATGGGTTTCCTCCGGATGCTCCGATTTCCTCCTACAGTGTGGGTTAGGTTGATTGGTCCTACTAAATTGACTGTAGCGTCGGGGGTATCAGCAGTGTAAATATGTGGAGTTATGGGAATCGGGTCTGGGCAGGATTGTGATCGACGCAGACTTGATGGGGCCAGATGGCCTCCTTGAGCACTGCAGGGATTCGATGGCAGATGCAGAACAATGTGGATAAATGTGAGATTATCCACTTTGGTAACAATAATATAAAGACAGATTATTACTTGAATGGGTGAAAGTTGGGAAGGGTGGGTACTCAGTGAGACATTCAAACGCTGAAAGTAAACATGTCGGTAAAGCAGGCAATAAAGAAGGCCAATGGTATGCTGGCCTTCATAATGGGAGGATTTGAGTATCGGATAGAGATGATTTGCTGCAATTGTATAGGATGTTGGTGAGGCCACGTAAAAGAAAGAAAATTACAGCATAGGAACAGGCCCTTCAGCCCTCCAAGTTGGCACTAACCATGCTGCCCAACTTAACTAAAACTTTCTTCTCTTCCAGGGACCATATTCCTCTATTTCCATCCGATTCATGAACTTGTCAAGATGCCCCTTAAAGGTCACTATCATATCCGTGTCCACTACCTTTCCCAACAACAAGTTCCAGATAACCCAGTACTCTCCATGTAAAACATCTGCCTCATATCTTCTTGAAACCTTGCCCCTCACACCTTAAACCTCTGCCCCTTAATAATTGACTCTTCCACCTTGGAAAAAAGCCTCTGACTGTCCACTCTTTCCATGCCTCTCATGATCTTGTAAATTGCTATCAGGTCCCCCCTCAACGTCCGTCGTTCCAGTCACACCAAGTTTCTCTAACCTCTCCTCATAGCTAATGCCCTCCATACCAGGCAACATCCTGGGAAATCTTCTTTGTACCCTCTCCAAAGCCTTCACATCTGGCAACCAGAATTGAACAGTATATTCCAAGTGCGGCCTAACTAAGGTTCTATAAAGCTGCAATATGCATTGCCAGTTTTTAAACTCAATACCCCAGGTGATAAAAGCAAGCATGCTGTATGATTTCTTGACTACTTTCTCCTCCTGCATTGCCACTTTCAGTGACCTGAGTACCTATACACCCAGATCCCTTTGCCTATCAATACCCTTCAAGGTTCTGCCATTTATTGTATATTTCCTATCTGTATTCATAGAACATAGAACAATACAGCACAGAACAGGCCCTTCGGCCTTCGATGTTGTGCCGACCAAAATAAAAAGCAATGCCCCTCTAAACTAAACCATTCCCTTCTCTTCCATATACTTATCAATTAACCTCTTAAACGCCACCAAACTTGGCGCATCTACAACAGCTGCAGGCAGGGCATTCCACTCCCTAATCACTCTTTGAGTAAAGAACCTACCTCTGATATCCGTCCTATAACTCATACCCCTTAATTTAAAGCTGTGTCCCCTCGTGCTAGCTTTCTCCATCCTAGGAAAAAGGCTATCACTGTCCACCCTATCTAAACCTCTAATCATCTTATATGCTTCAATAAGATCCCCTCTTAGCCGCCTCCTTTCTAACGAAAACAACCTCAAATCCTTCAACCTCTCTTCATAGGACCTGCCCTCCATACCAGGCAACATCCTGGTAAACCTCCTCTGTACCCTCTCCAATGCCTCCACATCTTTCTTATAATGTGGCGACCAGAACTGCACACAATACTCCAAGTGCGGCCGCACTAGAGTTTTGTACAGTTGCGACATGATGCTGCGGCTCCTAAATTCAATCCCCCTACCAATAAAAGCTAAGACTCCATATGCCTTCTTAACAACTTTATCCACTTGACTGCCTACTTTCAGGGATCTATTGACACATACACCAAGATCCTTCTGTTCCTCAACACTATTAAGAGCCCTACCATTAGCCCTATACTCTACACATTTATTGTTCCTGCCAAAGTGCATTACCTCACACTTTTCCACATTAAACTCCATTTGCCACCTCTCGGCCCAGCTCTGCAACTTGTCCAAGTCACTCTGTAAACTATAACACCCCTCTTCACTATCTACCACTCCACCGACTTTAGTGTCATCTGCAAATTTACTGATCCATCCCTCAATACCCTCATCCAGATCATTTATAAAAATTACAAACAGCAGGGGCCCCAAAACAGACCCCTGAGGCACACCACTCGTCACCGAACTCCACGATGAATATCTCCCATCAACCACCACCCTCTGTCTTCTATCTGCCAGCCAATTCCTAATCCAATTAGCTAAATCACCCTCTATTCCACACATCTGCATTTTCTGTAGAAGTCTTCCATGGGCCACCTTATCAAACGCCTTACTAAAGTCCATATATACTACATCAACCGCCTTACCCCCATCCACCTCTTTGGTCACTTTCTCAAAAAACTCAATGAGGTTAGTAAGGCATGACCTACCCTTCACGAAACCATGCTGACTATCCCCAATCAATTCATTTCTCTCTAAATAACTATAAATCCTATCCCTAATAATTCTCTCCAATACCTTGCCCACAACAGAAGTAAGACTCACTGGCCTATAATTCCCTGGAAGGTCTCTCTTCCCCTTCTTAAACAATGGGACCACATTCGCTATCCTCCAGTCCTCCGGAACCACACCCGTAACCAACGAGGACCTGAAGATCAGAGCCAGAGGCTCTGCAATCTCCTCTCTTGCCTCCCAGAGAATCCTAGGGTAAATCCCGTCCGGCCCAGGGGACTTATCCAACTTCAAACCCTCGAGAATTTCTAACACATCCTCCCTATCTACTACAATACTTCCCAATTTGCAACCCTGTACCTCTGTGCTCTCCATAGCTACATTTCCAGCACTCTGCGTGAATTCAACCTTCCAAAATGCATTACTTCACATTTGTCCTGAATAAACTCCATCTCTGTTCAAGTCTCCAACTGATCTAGATTCTGCTGTGTCCTCTGATGGTCCTAATCACTACCCGTAAATCCACCAACCTTTGTGTTGTTCGCAAACTTACTAATCAGTTACATTTTCCTCCACATCATTTATACATATTACAAACAGCAAAGGTCCCAGCACTGATCCTTGGGGAACATCACTTGTCACAGCCCTCCATTCAGAAACACACCCTTCTATTGCTAGTCTCTGTCTTATTTGACCAAGCCAGTTTTGTAGCCACCTTGCCAGCTCACCTCTGATTCCATGTGACTTCACCTTCTGCCACGAGGAACCTTGTCAAAGATGTTAATGAAGTCCGTGTAGACAACATCCACTGCCCTACCCTCATCAATTATCTTCGTCACTTCCTCAAAAAACTTGATCAAGTTAGTGAGACACAACCTCCCTTCACAAAACTGAGTTGCGTCTCACTATTATGTCCACTTATTTCCAAGTGGGAATAAACCGTGTCTCGAAGAATCCTCTCCAAAAATTTCCCTACCACTGATGTAAGGCTTACCAGCCTGTAATTACCTGGATTATTCTTGCTACCCTCCTTAAACAAAGGAACAACATTGGCTATTCTCCAATTCTCTGGGACCTCCCCTGTAGCCATGAGGATACAAAGATTTCTCTCAAGGCCCCAGCAATTTCCTCCCTTGTCTCTCTCAGTATTCTGGGGTATATTCAGCCAGTCCCCTGGAGAATTGTGTGCAGGAGTACTCCACACCTGGAGTATTGTGGGCATTTTTGGTGTCCTTAATAAGTACAGCGGAGGTTTACCAGACTGATTCCTGGATGGCAGCTCTGTCATATGAGGAGAGATTAAGTCAGTTAGAATTATATTCATTGGAGTTTAGAAGAGTGAGAGGGGAGCTCATAAAAACTTGTGAAATTCTAACAGGGTTAGACAGGTTTCATTCAGAAGGAATGCTCCCAATGGTGGGGGAATCCAGAACTAGGTTTCATAGTTGAGGATAAGGGGTAAACATTTTAGAACTGAGGTGAGGAGAAGAGGGAGATCACAACATGAAATTTGATGATATGCCATCATCATAATGAATGGCAGAGCAGCTTGAGGGATCGAATGGCCTACTCCAGCTATTTATCTGTTCTTATGTTAATCTGATGAATCATGTGCATGTTGGATGTGCCTTTACAGATACACTCTCTGTTTTATGTGATCCTAACTAGTTCTGTGTGATGTCTAATTCTGTCTCTCCCATACCTTTATTTTTTGTTTCAACTTTATAATATTTAATCTTGGCATGAAACACTTGATGAAGTATGTTAAACCCTCAGTGGATAAGCTGCACTCTGGTTTCTGAGCTGCTTTGGTGAGCCTGTGCTTGGATTTTCTGCAGGAGCTCCAGGAACAATTGAAATCAACACCACTCCGGGACTTGGTTATCCGGGGGAAGGAGTTGTGTGGGGCACTCATTACTTCACTTATCAACCGTTACATTGGGGATAACGCCTCAGTCGATGCTATCAGTAACCATTTGAGAGACATGTGTCCCCTGCTGTACAGCAATGATGACGCAGTGTGTTCCAAGGTAAGGGCTGGGCTCAGAACCCAGAGGCCATGAGCTCAGTCTGAACATGAGTCAACTTAATTCCTTTCTTTCAGTATTGGTACTTCTGATC
Organism: Sphyrna mokarran; assembly: GCA_024679065.1. NCBI lineage: Eukaryota > Metazoa > Chordata > Chondrichthyes > Carcharhiniformes > Carcharhinidae > Sphyrna > Sphyrna mokarran. Next base: position 536,713 of record JAGIQG010000006.1, read on the forward strand.
ACAAAATACACCAACCCAAACACCTCTGACCCGTAACAAAGTTAAAATTCTAAATTGGGGCAAGGCCAATTTTGATTGTATCAGGTAGGAATTTTCAAAAGTTAATTGGGGAAGTCTGTGGGAAGACAAAGGCATGTCTGGTAAATGGCATGCATTCAAAAGTGTGTTAACCAGGGTTCAGGGTAAACACATTTCTCTTAGAGTGAAGGGCAAGGCTGGCAGCAGTAGGGAACCCTGGATGACTCAGGATATTAAGGCCCTGGTCAAGAAGAAGAAAGAGGCACATGACGTGCATAGGCAGCTGGGATCAAGTGAATCCCTTGAAGAGTATAGAAGGTGTAGGAGTCGAGTTAAGAGAGAAATTTGCAGGACAAAAAGGTGATCCGAGATTGTTTTGGCAGATATGGCAAAGAAAAATCCAAAGAGCTCCTATAAATACATAAAGGACAAAAGAGTAACAAGGGAGAGAGTAGGGCCTTTTAAGGGTCAACAAGGTCATCTATATGAGGATCCACAAGAGATGGGTGAAATCCTAAATGAATATTTCTCATCAGTATTTATTGTTGAGAAAAGCATGGCTGTTAGGGAACTTGCGGAAATAAATAGCAATGTCTTGAACATAGAACAATACAGCACAAACAGGCCCTACGGCCCACGAGTTGTGCCGATCACATCTACCAATCCACAGACCTATATGTAACCCCCTATCCTATTCTTTTCCATATACTCATCCAGAAGTCTCTTAAAAGATCCCAGTGAGTTTGAGGAGTGTACATACTACAGAGAAGGAGATGCTGGAAGTCTTAAAGTGCATCAAGATAGATAAATCCCCAGGACCTGATGAAGTGTATCCCAGGACATTGTGGGAGTCTAGGGAGGAAATTATGGTCCCCTAGCTGAGGGATGTGAATCATCAACAGTCATGGGTGAGGTGCCTGAAGATTGGAGTGGCAAATGTTTTGCCTTTGTTTAAAAAGGGCTGCAGGGAAAAGCCTGGAAACTACAGACCAGTGAACCTCACACACTGACCATTAACTGGCCCACACAGACACTGACTGTGAACTGGCTCCCACACGCCGACCAGAAACTGATTGACTCATACACGCACTGACCATAAACATCCACACTTATTTAATTGGTGCGAACAGTGACCACAATATTGTAAAGTTTCGGATAGTCATAGAAAAGTGTTGTCCTAAGGGTAAGGTCCTGAATTAGGGGAAGACTAACTACAGCCAGATGAGGCAGGATTTGGTGGCTGTTGATTGGGAGATGCCGTTCAAGAGTAAATTCACATCTGGCATGTGGGAGTCTTTTAAGGAGCAGTTGATCAGAGTGCAGGACAGGCATGTGCCTGTAAAGAAGAACAACAGGAAAGGTAGGATTCGGGAGCCGTGGATAACCAGAGAAAATGCGCGAGTAATTCAGCAAGGCGTTTGAATTTCAGCAAGGCGTTTGATAAGGTCCTCCATGCAAGACTTCTTGAGAATGTGAAAGGGCATGGGATCCAAGATTGTTTTGGCCTTGTGGATCCAGAACTGGCTTGCCTGCAGAAGGCAGAGAGTAGTTGTGGATGGGTCTTCTTCTGCTTGGAGGTCAGTCACCAGTGGAGTGCCCCAAGGATCTGTTCTAGAACCCTTGCTGTTTGTCATTTTCATAAATGACATGGATGAGGAAGTGGAGGGATGGGTTAGTAAGTTCGCCGACGATACAAAGGTTGGTAGTGTTGTGGATAGTCTGGAGGGATGTCTGAAGTTGCAGCGAGACATAGATAGGTTGCGAGACTGGGCGGAGAAATGGTAGATGGACTTCAATGTGGATAAATCCCATACATCTGCATTTTCTGGCTTCTGCAGAAAATGCAGGTGTATGGGATTGAGGGTAATTTAGCGAATTGGATTAGGAATTGGCTAGCTGATAGAAGACAGAGGGTGGTGGTTGATGGAAATTATTCATCATGGAGTTCGGTTCAAAGTGGTGTACCTCAGGGATCTGTTTTGGGGCCCCTGCTGTTTATAATTTTTATAAATGATCTGGATGAGGGTATTGAAGGATGGATTAGTAAATTTGCGGATGACACCAAAGTCGGAGGAGTGGTCGATAGTGAAGAGGGGTGTTAAAATTTGTAGAGAGACTTGGACAAGTTGCAGAGCTGGGCTGAGAGGTGGCAAATGGAGTTTAATATGGAAAAGTGTGAGGTAATTCACTTTGGCAGGAATAAAAAAATGTATAGAGTATAGGGCTAATGGTAGGACTCTAATAGTGTTGGAGAACAGAGGAATCTCGGTGTATATGTGCATAGATCCCTGAAAGTTGGCAATCAAGTCGATAAGGTTGTTAAGAAGGCATACGGAGTCTTGGCTTTTATTGGTAGGGGGATTGAATTTCGGAGCCGCAACGTCATGTTGCAACTGTACAAAACTCTAGTGCGGCCGCACTTGGAGTATTGTGTGCAGTTCTGGTCCCCACATTATAAGAAAGATGTGGAGGCATTGGAGAGGGTACAGAGGAGGTTTACCAGGATGTTGCCTGGTATGGAGGGCAGGTCTTATGAGGAGAGGCTGAGGGATTTGAGGTTGTTCTCATTAGAAAGAAGGCGGCTAAGAGGAGACCTTATTGAAACATATAAGATGATTAGAGGTTTAGATAGGGTGGACAGTGATAGCCTTTTTCCTAGGATGGAGAAAGCTAGCATGGGGGGACATAGCTTTAAATTAAGGGATGGTAGTTATAGGACGGATGTCAGAGGTAGGTTCTTTACCCAGAGGATGGTAAGGGTGTGGAATGCCCTGCCTGCTGCAGTTGTAGATGCGCCAAGTTTGGTGGCATTTAAGTGGTCAGTGGATAGGTTTATGGATGAAAAGGGAATGGTTTAGAACATAGAACAATACAGCACAGAACAGGCCCTTCGGCCTTCGATGTTGTGCCGACCAAAATAAAAAGCAATGCCCCTCCTAACTAAACCATTCCCTTCTCATCCATATACTTATCAACTAACCTCTTAAACGCCACCAAACTTGGCGCATCTACAACAGCTGCAGGCAGGGCATTCCACTCCCTAATCACTCTTTGAGTAAAGAACCTACCTCTGATATCCGTCCTATAACTCATACCCCTTAATTTAAAGTTGTGTCCCCTCGTGCTAGCTTTTTCCATCCTAGGAAAAAGGCTATCACTGTCCACCCTATCCAAACCTCTAATTATCTTATATGCTTCAATAAGATCCCCCCTTAGCCGCCTCCTTTCTAACGAAAACAACCTCAAATCCTTCAACCTCTCTTCATAGGACCTGCCCTCCATACCAGGCAACATCCTAGTAAACCTCCTCTGTACCCTCTCCAATGCCTCCACATCTTTCTTATAATGTGGCGACCAGAACTGCACACAATACTCCAAGTGCGGCCGCACTAGAGTTTTGTACAGCTGCAACATGATGCTGCGGCTCCTAAATTCAATCCCCCTACCAATAAAAGCTAAGACTCCATAAGCCTTCTTAACAACTTTATCCACTTGACTGCCTACTTTCAGGGATCTATTGACACATACACCAAGATCCTTCTGTTCCTCAACACTATTAAGAGCCCTACCATTAGCCCTATACTCTACACATTTATTGTTCCTGCCAAAGTGCATTACCTCACACTTTTCCACATTAAACTCCATTTGCCACCTCTCGGCCCAGCTCTGCAACTTGTCCAAGTCACTCTGTAAACTAAAACACCCCTCTTCACTATCTACCACACCACCAACTTTAGTATCATCTGCAAATTTACTGATCCATCCCTCAATACCCTCATCCAGATCATTTATAAAAATTACAAACAGCAGGGGCCCCAAAACAGACCCCTGAGGCACACCACTCGTCACCGAACTCCACGATGAATATCTCCCATCAACCACCACCCTCTGTCTTCTATCTGCCAGCCAATTTCTAATCCAATTAGCTAAATCACCCTCTATTCCACACATCTGCATTTTCTGTAGAAGTCTTCCATGGGCCACCTTATCAAAAGCCTTACTAAAGTCCATATATACTACATCAACCGCCTTACCCCCATCCACCTCTCTGGTCACTTTCTCAAAAAAGGCTAGAGAGTCATTGCTTTTTCTCAATTGCTCGGCGCAACATCAAGGGCCGAAGGGCCTGTTCTGCGCTGTAATGTTCTATGTTCTCTGGAGCAGATATGGACTCGCCAACTTTGAGGGGATTCAGATGGTCAGTGGATAGGCATATGGAAAACATTAGAATAGTTTAGGTTAGAGGGCCAGTAGATTGGTTCCTCTGGTCGGCACAACATTGACGGCCGAAGGGCCTGTACTGCGCGGTAATGTTCTATGTTAATCAAAAAGAAAAAAGCATACCTAAGGTCCAGGCAGCTAAAAACAGAGGAAGCACTGAAGGAATACAACAATAGTAGAAGGGAACTCAAACAGGGAGTTAAAAGGACAAAAAGGGGTTATGAAATGTCCTTGGCAGACAGGATTAACTGACACACACACACACAGACCTTACCTTAACTAACCCACTCACTGATCGTTAACGGGCCCACACACACTGACTGTGAACTGACCCACACACACTGAACTTAACCTCTGTTAAGAAGAATACAAGGATAACCCGGGTAATTATAGGCCAGTGAGCTTGACGTTCGTGGTTGGGAGTATTTGAAGAAGATTCTCAGAGACAGGATCTGTAGACATATAGAACAGAATAGTCTCATTAGTGATAGACAACATGGTTTTGTACGAGGGAGGTCATGCCTCACAAATTTGGTTGAGTTTTTTGAGGAGGTGACAACAATGATGGACGAGGGAAGGGTCGTGGATGTCCTGTATGGATTTTAGTGAAGCGTTTGACAAGGTTCCTCATGACGGGCTGATGCAAACAACTAAATCACACAGGGTCAAGGGTGAACTATCTAGATTTTGAGAAAGTGACCAGAGAGGTGGATGGGGGTAAGGCGGTTGATGTAGTATATATGGACTTTAGTAAGGCTTTTGATAAGGTGGCCCATGGAAGACTTCTACAGAAAATGCAGATGTGTGGAATAGAGGGTGATTTAGCTAATTGGATTAGAAATTGGCTGGCAGATAGAAGACAGAGGGTGGTGGTTGATGGGAGATTTTCATCGTGGAGTTCGGTGACGAGTGGTGTGCCTCAGGGGTCTGTTTTGGGGCCCCTGCTGTTTGTAATTTTTATAAATGATCTGGATGAGGGTATTGAGGGATGGATCAGTAAATTTGCAGATGATACTAAAGTTGGTGGTGTGGTAGATAGTGAAGAGGGGTGTTTTAGTTTACAGAGTGACTTGGACAAGTTGCAGAGCTGGGCCGAGAGGTGGCAAATGGAGTTTAATGTGGAAAAGTGTGAGGTAATGCACTTTGGCAGGAACAATAAATGTGTAGAGTATAGGGCTAATGGTAGGGCTCTTAATAGTGTTGAGGAACAGAAGGATCTTGGTGTATGTGTCAATAGATCCCTGAAAGTAGGCAGTCAAGTGGATAAAGTTGTTAAGAAGGCTTATGGAGTCTTAGCTTTTATTGGTAGGGGGATTGAATTTAGGAGCCGCAGCATCATGTTGCAGCTGTACAAAACTCTAGTGCGGCCGCACTTGGAGTATTGTGTGCAGTTCTGGTCGCCACATTATAAGAAAGATGTGGAGGCATTGGAGAGGGTACAGAGGAGGTTTACCAGGATGTTGCCTGGTATGGAGGGCAGGTCCTATGAAGAGAGGTTGAAGGATTTGAGGTTGTTTTCGTTAGAAAGGAGGCGGCTAAGGGGGGATCTTATTGAAACATATAAGATGATTAGAGGTTTGGATAGGGTGGACAGTGATAGCCTTTTTCCTAGGATGGAGAAAGCTAGCACGAGGGGACACAGCTTTAAATTAAGGGGTATGAGTTATAGGACGGATATCAGAGGTAGGTTCTTTACTCAAAGAGTGATTAGGGAGTGGAATGCCCTGCCTGCAGCTGTTGTAGATGCGCCAAGTTTGGTGGCGTTTAAGAGGTTAGTTGATAAGTATATGGATGAGAAGGGAATGGTTTAGTTAGGAGGGGCATTGCTTTTTATTTTGGTCGGCACAACATCGAAGGCCGAAGGGCCTGTTCTGTGCTGTATTGTTCTATGTTCTATGTTCTATGGTACAGAACTGGCTTGGCCATAGAAGACGCAGGATAGCAGTGGAGAAGTCTTTTTCTGATTGGATATCTGTGACCAGTGGTTTTCCGCAGAGCTCTGTACTGGAATCTCTGCTGGTTGTGGTATACATAAATGATTTGGAAGATGACGTAGCTGGTCTGATTAGTAAATTTACGGACGACATAAAGTTTGCTAGAATTGCGGATAGTGATGAACATTGTCAGAGAATACAGCTGGATCTTGATAGGCTGGAAAATTGGGCGGAGAAATGACAGATGGAATTTAATCCAGATAAACGCAAAGTGATGCACTTTGGTAGATCTAATGCAGAGGGGAGCTATACAATAAATGTCAGGAGTGTAGACACACCCAGGGACCTGGGTGTGCAAGTCCACGGATCCTTAAAGGTGGCAATATAGTTGGAAAAGGTAGTGAGGAAGGCATATGGCATGCTTGCCTTTATTGAATGAAGTATAGAGTATAGAACATAGAACATTACAGTGCAGAACAGGCCCTTCGGCCTTCGATGTTGCGCCGACCAATTAGGAAAAAGCAATGACCCTCCAAACTAAACCATTCCCTTTTCGTCCATAAACTTATCTACTAACCTCTTAAACGCCACCAAACTTGGCGCATCTACAACTATCGCAGGCAGGGCATTTCGTACCCTAACCACCCTCTGGGTAAAGAACCTACCTCTGATATCTGTCCTATAACTACCACCCCTTAATTTAAAGCTATGTCCCCTCGTGCTAGCTTCCTCTATACTAGGAAAAAGGCTATCACTGTCCACCCTATCTAAACCCCTAATCATCTTATATGTATAAAAGTAGGTATATGATGTTGCAGTTATATAGAACATTGGTTGGGCTACATTTGGAATCCTGCATCCAGCTCTGGTCGCCATACTACCTGAAGGATGTGGAAGCTTTGGAGAGAATATAGAAAAGGTTTATCAGGATGTTGCCTGATATGGAGGATCTTAGTTATGAGGAGAAATTGAGTAAACAAGATTGTTCTCCCTGGAAAGACAGAGGTTGAGGGGTGACCTAATAGCAGTTTATAAAATTATGAAGGGCGTAGATAGAGTGAACAGTTGAAAGCTTTTTCCCAGGTCTTTACTCAAAGAGTGATTAGGGAGTGGAATGCCCTGCCTGCAGCTGTTGTAGATGCGCCAAGTTTGGTGGCGTTTAAGAGGTTAGTTGATAAGTATATGGATGAGAAGGGAATGGTTTAGTTAGGAGGGGCATTGCTTTTTATTTTGGTCGGCACAACATCGAAGGCCGAAGGGCCTGTTCTGTGCTGTATTGTTCTATGTTCTATGTTCTATAAAAATGACAAACATAAGGGGTCACAAGCCCAAGATAAGGAGGGGCAAAGTTCAATGCAGACATGCAAGGCAGTATTTTACACACATGTGGTGGGGGCCTGGAATGCACCACCAAGTAAAGTGGCTGAGGCACACACGCGAAGATTGTTTAAGACTTATCTGGAAAGCCACATGGACAGACTGGGAATAGAGGGATACAAATGGATGGTCTAGTTAGGAACACATGATCGGTGTAGGCTTGGAGGGCCAAAAGGCCTGTTCCTGTGCTGTATTGTTCGTTGTTCTTTATTCACTGACTTTTTAACTGACCTACGCACACTGACCATTAACTGGCCCGCCCACACTGACCATTGGTTGACCCCCACATACACTGACCATTAGCGACCACACTGATTCTTATAACCTGAACATTGCTGATTGTTGTAATTTCTGTTGTAATGTTGTAATGGAGAATGTAACATTCTCCATTGCTGATTGTTGTAATTTCAGGCGAATGAGCTGCTGCAATGTGCAAGACAGATTCAGAACAAGGCCGAGAAGGAGAAGACCATGAGAGAGTCTCTGCGTCTGTACCAGGAGATTGGACACCAGATCGACCTTTCCAGTGTCTGTGCACAGTTCAGACAAGGTGGGAGTGTTAAGCTTTGCACAGATTGTGGGCACCAAGGAAAGATGAAGTTTGTGTTATTTGGCGAGAATGCACACCATGGTAATGGTGAGATTGGTTCATGGTTCTTTTTCCTTCCTTTTGTCTGCAGTGCGTTATTATGAGGCTGTGGCTGAGTTGAGCCTCAGTGCCGCTGATAAGACAGATCCACAGGGCCTGGGACTTCATTATTACAAGAATGGTGAGCCAGAGGAGGATCCTGTGGGACAACAAGCCTTCCAGGAGAGGTGAGCAGCCCAGATTGAGGAGCAGCTAAATGGAGAGATTTAAACTTGAGATGAGAATTGACTGTTGATACCCTGCCTGACCCCGAATCATCCTGATGGTGACTGCAACTCCCCAAACCCAGCTTCCCCACGTCTGATCTGCACTTGACCCTAAACTTGAGCTGATGTTTAGCCTGATCCCACCAATCAACCTCAGTCTAAGACTTGGCTCATTGCAAACCCAAACCTGAACCCCACCTGACCCCCAAACCTGAACTTTGTCTAAATTCATCTCCTGCCTATTAGCTGATCTTTACCCTTGTGTTCTTTAGGTTGAGTTGTTACAAGTGCATCACGGACACATTGCAAGAGCTGGTGAATCAAAGTAAGGCTGCTCCACAATCTCCTAGTGTCCCAAAGCTACCTGGTCCTCCAGTTCTGTCATCTGACCCCAACATGTTGAGTAATGAGGAGGCATCGCAGCACGTTAGTATCTGAATACAGTTTGAGTGTATCTATTGTCTAATGTACAAAGAATTGTGTGTATGTAATTACTTGGAATCGCCTCAAATTTATAGCAGAGAAACAGACGGTTTGAGCTAACCAGTCCATGGGTTCATACTTCATTTGAGACTCCTCCCACTCTCCTTCATTTAACACTTATCACTGTAATTTCTATTCCCTGCATCCTCCTATGCTTATCTAACTTCCCATTAACTACACCTAAACTATCCGGCTGACTGTTGAAACTAGAAGCAGGTGAAGCCCATTCAACCCTTTGAACCTGCTCTGTCATTCATTATGATAATGGCTGGTCATCAAATTTAATATCCTGACTCTCGCTTTCTCTCCTTATCTCTTGATCCCTTTAATTTCGAGAGCTGGAGCTAATTTCTTCTTAAAATCTTCAGTTCCATCAATTTCTCCTAAATCATTTCTCCACAAATGCTGATTTCCTTCAGCTCCTCACCAAAACATGTTTTTCTCAGAACTTCGAGCACATTATTCATGCCTTCCTTTGTGAAGACAGAAGCAAAACACAAATTTAGATCCTCAGCTATTTCTTTGTTCTCCATTATGAATTCTTCAGTTTCTGACTGTTAGGGCCTACATTCCTTTTTTCTGAATCTTTTTCTCTTTCAGGTCTGTAAAATTTTTACAGTCATTTTTTATGCCTCTGCTATCTCACTTTCATACTCTATTTTCCCTTTCTTAGTTCATGCACATGTTCTTCAAACATGAACCATTGCCTGTCCACCGTCAACCTCTTCAGTGCAGGCTTGATGGCCATAGGGCCCCTTTCTATGCTGTAGTTTACTTTGTTCGTTCTGAGGTTCCCAATTATTCTTGCCAATTCATGCCTCTTACCCTCAAGTTCCTTTTACTTAGATTCAGGATTCCAGTTGAGGATTTGACTCCTCATATCCCACCTTAATGAAGAATGCCATCATATTATGTTTGCTGTCCCCCTGTGCAGCTTGCCAATCTGAGAATGATCCATTTTTCCTTCCACTTTGATTTCTGTTGGTTAACCAATCCTTATTCCATGCCAGTACATTGCCCTCAATCTGAGTTCTAGTGTTGCTTACTCTTGGTGTTTTATATCGATGTGTGTTGAAATGCAAGTAAAAATAGAACACTACAGCACAAACAGGCCTTTCGGCCAACAAGTTGCACCGATCATATCCATACCTACTAGGCCATAGAACTATCTGTAACTCCCAATCCCATTTACTCATCCAGAAGTCTTTTAAAAGACCCCAGCAAGTTTGCCTCCACCACCACCGATGGCATCGATTCCACTCACTCACCACCTTCTGAGTGAAAAACCGCTAACAGCTCCGCTGTACTTGCTCCCCAGCACCTTAAACTTGTGTCCCTTGTAGCAATAGTTCTAGGAAATAGCGTCCGAGAATCCACCCTATCTATTCCCCTCAACATTTTATAAACCTCTATCAGGTCGATCTCAACCTTCATCTCTCCAGGGAGAAGAGTCCCAGCTCTCTCAACCTATCTTCTTAAGGCATTTTGTGAGGTAATGCACTTTGGCAGGAACAATAAATGTGTAGAGTATAGGGCTAATGGTAGGGCTCTTAATAGTGTTGAGGAACAGAACCCTGAAAGTAGGCAGTCAAGTGGATAAAGTTGTTAAGAAGGCTTATGGAGTCTTAGCTTTTATTGGTAGGGGGATTGAATTTAGGAGCCGCAGCATCATGTTGAAGCTGTACAAAACTCTAGTGCGGCCGCACTTGGAGTATTGTGTGCAGTTCTGGTCGCAACATTATAAGAAAGATGTGGAGGCATTGGAGAGGGTACAGAGGAGGTTTACTAGGATGTTGCCTGGTATGGAGGGCAGGTCCTATGAAGAGAGGGTGAAGGATTTGAGGGTGTTTTCGGTAGAAAGGAGGCGGCTACGGGTACACCTGGGGATTGATGAAAAAATATCTTGATATAATATACTATAATATTCGATAGAATAAGATCTATAAGCTTATCTATAATGAAAATTGAATATATTAATCATATATATATGATTCATCAAAATATCTTTATATATCTATTCTTAATCCATCTAATAATAATCTTATTGAAACATATAAGAGAATTAGAGGTTTGGATAGGGTGGACAGTGATAGCCTTTTTCCTAGGATGGAGAAAGCTAGCACGAGGGGACACAGCTTTAAATTAAGGGGTATGAGTTATAGGACGGATATCAGAGGTAGGTTCTTTACTCAAAGAGTGATTAGGGAGTGGAATGCCCTGCCTGCAGCTGTTGTAGATGCGCCAAGTTTGGTGGCGTTTAAGAGGTTAATTGATAAGTATATGGAAGAGAAGGGAATGGTTTAGTTTGGAGGGGCATTGCTTTTTATTTTGGTCGGCACAACATCGAAGGCCGAAGGGCCTGTTCTGTGCTGTATTGTTCTATGTTGTATGTTCTATGCATGTCCCCCCATCCAGGCAACATCCTTGTAAATCTCTTCTGCACCCTCTCAATAGCTTCCACGTCCTTCCTGTAGTGAGGTGACCAGAACTGCGCACAGTACTCCAAGTGCGGTCTGACAAGGGTCTTATAAAGTTGCAGCATTACTGACTTTACTCCTGACTCCTAAACTCAGTCCTTCAATTAATGAAGGCCAGTACACCATACGCTTTCATGACCACATCCTCCACCTGCCAGGCCGATTTAAGAGTCCTATGGACGCAGACCCCAAGATCCTTCGGCTTCTCAACGCTGCTAAGACTCCTACCTTTATATTATACTGCTTCATCCTATTGGTCCTGCCAAAATGGACCATTACACATGTATCTGCGTTGAAGTCCATGTGCCACTTCTCCGCCCATTCTTGCATCCTATCTATGTCTTGCTATAACTTCTGACATGCTTGCAGACTATCCACAACAGCACCAACCTTCGTATTGTTGTTGAGATTGTTATATGCATGGGGTTGGTGAAGGATGGGTGTGCATGTTAGTTTAAGTTCCAGGACACCTGTGTCTTACAATTGTGGTCTAAGGCCCAATCACAGAACATAGAACATTACAGCGCAGTACAGACCCTTCGGCCCTCGATGTTGCACCAACCAGTGGAACCAATCTAATGATTCTCTAACATAAACTATTCCAGTGTTATCCATATGCCTATCCACTGACCATTTGAACGCCGTTAACCTTGGTGAGTCCACAACTGCTGCAGGCACGGCATTCCATTCCCTTACTACCCTCTGAGTAAAGAACCTATCATAGAACATAGAACAATACAGCACAAACAGGCCCTTCGGCCCACGAGTTGCGCCGATCACATCTAGCAATCCACAGACCTATCTATAACCCCCTATCCTATTCTTTTCCATATACTCATCCAGAAGTCTCTTAAAAGACCCCAGCGAGTTTGCCTCAATAACCTCCGACAGCAGCCGATTCCATTCACTCACCAACCACCCCTTGAGTGAAAAACTTACCCCTAACATCCCCTCTGTATTTGCTTCCCTGCACCTTAAATCTGTGTCCTCTTGTAGTGACCATTTCAGCTCGGGGAAATAGTCTCTGAGAGTCCACCCTATCTATTCCTCTCAACATTTTATAAACCTCTATCAGTCGCCTCTCAACCTACATCTCTCCAGTGAGAAGAGTCCCAGCTCCCTCAACCTATCTTCATAAGGCCTGCCTCCCAATCCAGGCAGCATCCTTGTAAATCTCCTCTGCACTCTTTCAATAGCCTCTACATCCTTCCTATAGTGAGGCGACCAGAACTGCGCACAATACTCCAACTGGGGTCTGACAAGAGCCTTATAGAGCTGCATCATTACCTCCTGACTCCTAAACTCTATTCCTCGATTAATGAAGGCCAGTACACCGTACGCCTTCTTGACCACTTCCTCCACCTGCGAGGCCGATTTAAGAGTCCTATGGACCCGGACCCCGAGATCCTTCTGCTCTACATCACAGCTAAGACTCCTACCCCTTATATTGTACTCCTTCATCCCATTATTCCTGCCAAAATGGACCACTACACATTTATCCACGTTGAAGTCCATCTGCCACTTCTCCACCCAGTCTTGCATCCTGTCTATGTCCCGCTGCAACTTTTGACATCCCTCCAGACCATCCACAACACCACCGATCTTTGTATCGTCAGCGAACTTGCTAACCCATCCCTCCACTTCCTCATCCAGGTCATTTCTGAAAATGACAAACAGCAGGGGTCCCAGAACAGATCCCTGGGGCACTCCACTGGTTACCGACCTCCATGCAGAACAAGACCCATCCACAACCACTCTCTGCCTTCGGCCGGCAAGCCAGTTCTACATAGAACATAGAACACTGCAGCACAGAACAGGCCCTTCGGCCTTCGATGTTGCGCCGACCAATATAAAAAGCAATGCCCCTCCAAACTAAACCATTCCCGTCTCTTCCATATACTTATCAACTAACCTCTTAAACGCCACCAAACTTGGCGCATCTACAACTGTTGCAGGCAGGGCATTCCACTCCCGAACCACCCTTTGGGTAAAGAACCTACCTCTGATATCCGTCCTATAACTATAACCCCTTAATTTAAAGCTGTGTCCCCTCGTGCTAGCTTTCTCCATCCTAGGAAAAAGGCTATCACTGTACACCCTATCTAAACCTCTAATCATCTTATATGTTTCGATTAGGTCCCCTCTTAGCCGCCTCCTTTCTAACGAAAATAACCTCAAATCCCTCAGCCTCTCTTCATAAGACCTGCCTTCCATACCAGGCAACATCCTGGTAAACCTCCTCTGTACCCTCTCCAAAGCCTCCACATCTTTCTTATAATGTGGGGACCAGAACTGCACACAATACTCCAAGTGCGGCCGCACTAAGTTTTGTACAGTTGCAACATGACGTTGCGGCTCCGAAATTCAATCCCCCTACCAATAAAAGCTAAGACTCCATATGCCTTCTTAACAACCTTGGATCCCAAGCTCCTTGGATCCCATGCCCTCTTACCTTTTCCAGAAGCCTTGCATGGGGGACCTTACCAAACGCCTTGCTAAAGTCCATGTACACTACGTCCACTGCTCTTCCTTCGTCAATGTGTTCAGTCACATTTTCGAAGAACTCAACTAGGCTCGTAAGGCACAACCTGCCCTTGACAAAACCATGCTGACTATTTCTGATCATTCTAAACTTCTTGAAATGCTCATAAATCTTGTCCCTCAGAAGCCTCTCCATCAGCTTACCAACCACTGAAGTCAGACTCAGTTCTGGAGTATCCTTCTTCCCTTTCTTAAAAATAGGAACCACATCCGCAATCCTCCGGAACCTCCCCCGTTTCCATGGATGACGCAAAGATCATCGCCAGGGACTTTGCAACCACTTCCCTCACTTCCCACAATAACCTGGGGTACATCCCATCCGGCCCCGGCGACTTGTTTATCTTGATAGAATTTAACAGACTCCTTGGTTGCTGAAGCAATGCATGTTCAAATACCCAGACTGAGGCTGACAAGTGGCAGGTAACATTGGTACCACATGAATGGCAGGCAATGACCATTACCAATAAGAGACAATTAACCACTGTCCCATGACATTCAGTGGTGTAACCATCACTGAATCCCCCACTATCAACATCCTTGGGGTTACTATTGATCAAAAACTCAAATGGATTCACTACAGAAACACAGTGGTGATATGAACAGGTCAGAGGCTCGGAATACTACGGCGAATAACTCACCTCCTGAATTCGAAAACCCTGTCTGCTATCTACAAGGCACAAGTCTGGAAAAAAAAACTTGATTGTATTGGTGCAGCTCCAACAACAGTCAAGAAGCTTGACACCATGCTGGAGAGAGTAGCCAACTTGATTGACAACACATCTACAAACATCCACTCCTTCTACAACTAATACTGAGTAGCAATAGTGTGTACTATCTACAAGATGCATTGCAGCCATTCACAAAAGATCTTCAGACAGCATTTTCCAAACCAATGAACGTTTCTAGAACAAAGGCAGCACGTACAGGAGGAACACCACTTCCTGGAAGTTCCCCTTCAAGCCACTCACCATCCTGACTTGGAAGTGTTCTTTGTTCTTATATCGCGTTTCCTTTGCAGTCACTGGGTCAGAAACCTGAAATTCCCTTCCACACGGCTTGTGAGTCAACACACATCACGTGGACTGTAGCGATTCAAGAAGGCAGCTCACCATCACCTTCTCAAGGGGTACCTTGGGATGGGCAATAAATGCTGACTAGCCCGTGATGCCCATGTCCCACAAATGAATAAAAATAAAGTGTTCGGCATTTTGTCTATCTGTATGTAAGAGTGTCTGGGTATATGATTTGGATATTGTTTTAATTCTTTTCACTTTTCCCTAGTTTGAACAAATGTTGAAACTTGCACAGAGGTCAACAGATGAACTGTTCAATATTGCTCTATTTAATTGGCTGATCCAGGCTGACTTGATGGACAAGCTGCTGGAGGTAAGGAACTAAGATTACGTGGTTATGGCCTGTGCCCAAAGTATAACTTTCAGCTGCTTGTTAATTGCTTAATTGCTGTAGTTTATATGGATTTTAGCAAAGACTTTGACAAGGGTTGTTATGGGGGATTGATTGAGAAGATTGAAGAATATGCAAAATGCAGAATTAGGAGGGCTAGAAAGGATCATGAAATGTCTAGCAAACAAGGTCAAGGAGAATCCCAATGCTTTTTATGTATATATTAGGAGCAAGAGAGTAGCAGGAGAAAGAGTACGCGAGAAGACTTTGGCTGATAGGATCAAGGAGAATCCTAAAGTTTTCTTTAGATATGTTAAGACTAGAAGATTGGTTAGGGCAAGATTAGGGCCAGTCAGAGACAGCAGTGGGAAGTTGTGCGTGGAGCCCGAAGAGATTGGAGAGGCACTGAACAAATATTTCTCTTCGGTATTCATGCAGGGAGATGTAAATGTAGTTGTGGAGAACACTGGGATACAGGGTTGTAAACTGGAAAGTATTGAAGTAGATAAGGAGGATGTGCTAGATATTCTTGAGGGTTTAAAGTTAGATAAGTCCCCTGGGCCGGACGGGATTTACCCTAGGATTCTCTGGGAGGCGAGAGAGGTGATTGCAGAGCCTCTGACTCTGATCTTCAGGTCCTCGTTGGTTACGGGTATAGTGCCGGAAGACTGGAGGATAGCGAATGTGGTCCCATTGTTCAAGAAGGGGAATAGAGACTTTCCAGGGAATTATAGGCCGATGAGTCTTACTTCTGTTGTGGGCAAAATATTGGAGAGAATTATTAGGGATAGGATTTATAGTTATTTAGAGAGAAATGAATTGATTGGGGATAGTCAGCATGGTTTTGTGAAGGGTAGGTCGTGCCTTACTAACCTTATTGATTTTTTTGAAAAAGTGACCAAAGAGGTGGATGGGGGTAAGGCAGTTGATGTGGTATATATGGACTTTAATAAGGCGTTCGATAAGGTGGCCCATGGAAGCTTCTGCAGAAAATGCAGATGTATGGGATTGAGGGTGATTTAGCTAATTGGATTAGGAATTGGCTAGCAGATAGAAGACAGAGAGTGGTGGTTGATGGGAGATATTCATCGTGGAGTTCAGTTACTAGTGGTGTACCTCAGGGATCTGTTTTGGGGCCGCTGCTGTTTGTAATTTTTATAAATGATCTGGATGAGGGTATTGAAGGATGGATTAGTAAATTTGCAGATGACAATAAAGTCAGTGGAGTGGTAGATAGTGAAGAGGGGTGTTATAGTTTGCAGAGAGACTTGGACAATTTGCAGAGCTGGGCCAAGAGGTGGCAAATGGAGTTTAATGTGGAAAAGTGTGAGGTAATTCACTTTGGCAGGAATAACAAATGTGTAGAGTATAGGGCTAATGGTAGGACTCTTAATAGTTTTGAAGAACAGAGGGATCTTGGTGTATATGTGCATAGATCCCTGAAAGTTGGCAATCAAGTCGATAAGGTTGTTAAGAAGGCATATGGGGTCTTAGCTTTTATTGGTAGGGGGATTGAATTTCAGAGCCGCAACGTCATGTTGCAACTGTACAAAACTCTTGTGCGGCCGCACTTGGAGTATTGTGTGCAGTTCTGGTCCCCGCATTATAAGAGTTGTAGATGCGCCAAATTTGGTGGCGTTTAAGAGGTTAGTAGATAAGTTTATGGATGAAAAGGGAATGGTTTAGTTTGGAGGGTCATTGCTTTTTCCTAATTGATCGGCACAACATCGAAGGCCGAAGGGCCTGTTCTGCGCTGAAATGTTCTATGTTCTAGAGTAGGCCCACTTGAGGAAAAGAGAGGAAAGTTATGTGTTGAACCACAGGAAGTGAGTAAGACCTTGAATGAGTACTTTGTACTGATATTTACCAATGAGGAGGACATAATAGGTGTTGAAATCAGCGATAGGTGTGTGAATGTTCCAGAGAATGTCGATATATTGAAGGAGGAAGCATTGAGTATCCTAAATTGCATTAAGATAGACACATCCCTGGAGCATGATGGAATCTTCCAATTTACTGTGGGTGGTAAGGGGGGAAATAGCTGGGGAGTTAACGTATCTTCATTTCCTCTTTGACTACAAGCGAGGTTCCAGAAGGCTAGAGAATAGCCAATATTATTCTCTTGTTTACAAATGAAAGTGGAGATAATTCAGGAAATTATAAACCAATGACCCTGGTGGGGAAGCTTTTGGAGATGCACAAGGATAGATGCACATTTGGAAGAAAATGGACTGCTTAGTGACAGGCAGCATGGTTTTGTATGGAGAAGTCATGTCTCACCAACATGATTAAGTTTTTGAAGAGGTATCAAGGATAATTCTTGAGGGAAGGGCTGTGAATGTCATTTATATGGACTTTAGTAAGAAGTTTGACAAGGTTCCACATGGCAGACTGGTCTAGGATTGTCAGAGGATGCAGCAGAATATAGATAGACTGGAGACTTGGGCACAGAAATGGTAAATAGATCTTAATTCGGACAAATGTGAGATGATGCATTTTGGATGATTCAAATTTAGGTGTGAATTATACTGTAAATGGCAGAACCCTCAGGAACATTAACATGCCGAGCAATCTGGGCATGCATGCCCACAGTTTCCTAAAAGTGGCAACATCTACAGTATGTCCATTATCCACTTTGCTTCTTACAGATTTGAAGATCTGAAGCAAATTAATCAAACATGATTTGCACTCGATAAAGCATGCTGACTTGAGTTTTTGACTTTCTTCGTGTCCTATTATTACTTCCTTTATAATGTATTCCAACAATACCCCAATGACAGATTTTAAACTAATTGGTCTGTAAAGAACAAAGAATATTACAGCATAGAAACAGGCCGTTCAGTCCTCCAAGTCTATACCAACCACTCAACTAAAACCTCTTACCCTTGTTGGGACCATATCCCTCTATTCCCATCCTATTCATGTATTTGTCAGGACATCTCTTAAAGGTCACTAATATATCCACTTCTAATCCCTTTCCTGGCAGTGAGTTCCAGGCACCCACCACCCTCTGTTTAAAAAAAAAAATTGCCTTGTACATTTCCTTTAAACATTGCCCTCGCACCTGAAACCTATGCCCCTTAGTAATTGACTCTTCCACTTTGGGGAAAAAGCTTCTGACTATCCATTCTGTCCATGCTCCTCATAGTCTTTAGACTTCTATCAATCATCCCATCAACCGCCATTGTTCTAATGAGAACAAACCAAATTTCTCCAACCTCTCATCATAGCTAGTGCCCTCCATACCAGACAGCATCCTAGTAAATCTTTTCTGTATTTTCTCCAAAGCCTCCACATCCTTCTGGTAGTGTGGTGACCAGAATTAAACACTAAGTTCCAGGTGCAGTCTAATTAAGGTTCTATAAAACTGCAGCATGATTTGCCAATTTTTAAACTCAGTGTCCAGGCCGATGAAGACAAGCATGCCGTATGACTTCTTGACTACCTTTTCCACTTAGAACATAGAACACTACAGCACAGAACAGGCCCTTCAGCCTTCGATGTTGCGCCGACCAATATAAAAAGCAATGCCCCTCCAAACTAAACCATTCCCTTCTCTTCCATATACTTATCCACTAACCTCTTGAACGCCACCAAACTTGGTGCATCTACAACTGCTGCAGGCAGGGCATTCCACTCCCGAACCACCCTTTGGGTAAAGAACCTGCCTCTGATATCCGTCCTATAACTATCACCCCTTAATTTAAAGCTGTGTCCCTCGTGCTAGCTTTTTCCATCCTAGGAAAAAGGCTATCACTGTCCACCCTATCTAAACTTCTAATCATCTTATATGTTTCGATAAGGTCCCCTCTTAGCCTCCTCCTTTCTAATGAAAACAACCTCAAATCCTTCACCTCTCTTCATAGGACCTGCCCTCCATACCAGGAAACATCCTGGTAAACCTCCTCTGTACCCTCTCCAATGCCTCCACATCTTTCTTATAATGTGGGGACCAGAACTGCACACAATACTCCAAGTGCGGCTGCACTAGAGTTTTGTACAGTTGCAACATGACGTTGCGGCTCCGAAATTCAATCCCCCTACCAATAAAAGCCAAGACTCCATATGCCTTCCTAACAACCTTCTCAACCTGACTGCCTACTTTCAGGGATCTATGCACATACACACCAAGATCCCTCTGTTCATCAAGACTACTAAGAATCCTACCATTAGCCCTATACTCTACACATTTATTATTCTGCCATAGTGCATTACCTCACACTTTTCCACATTAAACTCCATTTGCCACCTCTCGGCCCAGCTCTGCAACTTGTCCAAGTCCCTCTGCAAACTATAACACCCCTCTTCACTATCTACCACTCCACCGACTTTAGTGTCATCTGCAAATTTACTAATCCATCCTTCAATACCCTCATCCAGATCATTTATAAAAATTACAAACAGCAGGGGCCCCAAAACAGACCCCTGAGGTACACCACTTGTCACCGAACTCCACGATGAATATCTCCCATCAACCACCACCCTCTGTCTTCTATCTGCTAGCAATTCCTAATCCAATTAGCTAAATCACCCTCTATCCCATACATCTGCATTTTCTGCAGAAGTCTTCCATGGGCCACCTTATCAAACGCCTTACTAAAGTCCATATATACCACATCAACCGCCTTACCCCATCCACCTCCTTAGTCACTTTTTCAAAAAACTCAATGAGGTTAGTAAGGCACGACCTACCCTTCACAAAACCATGCTGACTATCTCCAATCAATTCATTACTCTCTAAATAACTATAAATCCTATCCCTAATTATTCTCTCCAATACTTTGCCCACAACAGAAGTAAGACTCACTGGCCTATAATTCCCTGGAAGGTCTCTCTTCCCCTTCTTGAACAATGGGACCACATTCGCTATCCTCCAGTCCTCCGGAACCACACCCGTAACCAACGACGACCTGAAGATCAGAGCCAGAGGCTCTGCAATCTCCTCTCTTGCCTCCCAGAGAATCCTAGGGTAAATCCCGTCCGGCCCAGGGGGACTTATCCAACTTCAAACCCTCGAGAATATCTAGCACATCCTCCCTATCTACTTCGATACCTTCCAGTTTGCTACCCTGTACCTCAGTGTTCTCCATAACTACATTTACATCACCCTGCGTGAATACCGAAGAGAATATTTATTCAGTACCTCTCCAATCTCCTCAGGCTCACGCACAACTTCCCAGTGCTGTCTATGACTGGCCCTAATCTTGTCCTAACCAATCTTCTATTCTTAACATATCTAAAGAAAGCTTTAGGATTCTCCCTAAACCTATCAGCCAAAGTCTTCTCGTGTCCTCTCTTAGCTCTCCTCAAATAGCTATAGATTAGCCAGGAGGGAGCTAAAGAGTGAGTTGAGGAGAGCTAAAGGGGAACACGAGAAGACTTTGGCTGGTAGGATCAAGGAGAATCCTAAAGCTTTTTTTACATATGTTAAGAATAGAAGATTGGTTAGGGCAAGATTAGGGCCAGTCAGACACAGCAGTGGGTAGTTGTGCGTGGAGCCTGAAGAGATTGGAGAGGCACTGAACAAATATTTCTCTTCGGTATTCACGCAGGGAGATGTAAATGTAGTTGTGGAGAACACTGGATTACAGGGTTGTAAACTGGAAAGTATTGAAGTAGATAAGGAGGATGTGCTAGATATTCTTGAGGGTTTGAAGTTAGATAAGTCCCCTGGGCCGGATGGGATTTACCCTAGGATTCTCTGGGAGGCAAGAGAGGCGATTGCAGAGCCTCTGGCTCTGATCTTCAGGTCGTCGTTGGTTATGGGTGTGGTTCCGGAGGACTGGAGGATAGCGAATGTGGTCCCATTGTTCAAGAAGAGGAATAGAGACTTTCCAGGGAATTATCAGCCGGTGAGTCTTACTTGTGTTGTGGGCAAAGTATTGGAGAGAATTATTAGGGATAGGATTTATAGTTATTTAGAGAGAAATGAATTGATTGGGGATAGTCAGCATGGTTTTGTGAAGGGTAGGTCGTGCCTTACTAACCTTATTGAGTTTTTTGAAAAAGTGACCAAAGAGGTGGATGGGGGTAAGGCAGTTGATGTGGTATATATGGACTTTAGTAAGGCGTTCGATAAGGTGGCCCATGGAAGGCTTCTGCAGAAAATGCAGATGTATGGGATAGAGGGTGATTTAGCTAATTGGATTAGGAATTGGCTAGCAGATAGAAGACAGAGGGTGGTGGTTGATGGAAAGTGGAAAAGTGTGAGGTAATGCACTATGGCAGAAATAATAAATTTGTAGAGTATAGGGCAAATGTTGGATTCTTAGTATTCTAGATGAACAGAGGGTTATTGGTGTGTATGTGCATAGATCATGAAAGTAGGCAGTCAGTTCGAGAAGGTTGTTGGAAGGCATATGGAGTATTGGCTTTTATTGGTAGAGGGATTGAATTTCGGAGCCGCAACGTATGTTGCAACTGTATTAAACTCTAGTGCGGCGGCACTTGGAGTATTGTGTGCATTTCTGGTCCCCACATTTAAGAACGATGTGGAGGATTTGGAGAGGGTTAAGAGGAGGTTTACAAGGATGTTGCTGGTATGGGGGGGTTTATGAGGAGAGGCTGAGGGATTTGAGGTTGTTTTCGTTAGAAAGGGAGGCGGCTAAGAGGAGCCTTATTGAAAAATATAGATGATTAGGAGTTTAGATAGGGTGGACAGTGATAGCCTTTTTCCTAGGATGGAGAAAGCTAGCACGAGGGGACATAGCTTTAAATTAAGGGGTGGTAGTTATAGGACGGATATCAGATTTAGGTTCTTTACCCAGAAGGTGGTTAGGATATGGAATGCCCTGCCTGCGTCAGTTGTAGATGCACCAAGTTTGGTGGCATTTAAGAGGTTAGTAGATAAGTTTATGGACGAAAAGGGAATGGTTTAGCTTAGAGGGTCATTGCTTTTTCCTAATTGGTCGGCGCAACATCGAAGGCCGAAGGGCCTGTTCTGCGCTGTAATGTTATGTGTTCTATGAAACTCTATCTGCCGTCTTTCTGCACAAGTCTCCAACTAATCTATATCCTGCCTTTTCTTCAACAGTCCTCATTGCTCTCCGCAATTCCACCAACCATTGTGTCATCCGCAAACTTACTAATCAATCCAGTTCCTACATTTTGCCCCCTTTTTTTTTTGAATAAGGGCATTACATTAGCATTTGTCTAACCCACTGGAACCTTCCCCGCATCCAGGGAATTTTGGAATATTATAACCAATGGATCAACTATCTCCAGCACCACTTCCATTAAGACCCTAAGATATAGGCCTGAGGGGCTTGTCTGCCTTCAATCCTAATGGTAAGCTTAGTACTTTTTCTCTAGTGATGATCATTTTAAGTTCCTTCCTTTTCATAACTGCATTTTCTTTTCCAATTGGGGTGGTACTTGAATCCTCCATCGTGAAAACAAAGACAAAATATTGGTTTTATGTCTGCATTCCCCACTATTCATTCTCAGCTTTATCATAGGAAGAGGCTGTTCGGCCTCTTGTGTCTGTACAATCCCACCCAGGCCCTTCCCTGTCACCCCACATATTTGCTGTGCTAGTCCCTATGATATTAGTTTTTCAAGGAGGTTACCAGAAAGATGGGAAGGCAATGGATGTTGTCTACCTGGATTGTAGCAAAGCCTTTGACAAGGTCCCGCATGGGAGGTTAGTTAGGAAGGTTTAGTTGCGAGGTATACATGGCAAGGTAGTAAATTGGATTAGTCACTGGCTCAATAGAAGAAGCCAGTGAGTGGTTGTGGAGGATTGCTTCTGTGAGTGGAGGCCTTTGGCGTGTGAAGTGCCACAGGGATCAGTGCTGGGTCCCTTGTTATTTTCATCGATATCAATGATCTGGATGATAATGTGGAAAATTGGATCAGCAAATTCACTGATGATGTAAAGATTGGAGATGTAGTGGACAGTGAGGAAGGTTTTCAAAGCTTGCAGAGGGATTTTGAAAAATGGGCTGAAAAATGGCAGATGGAGTTTAATGCAGACCAGTGTGAGACATTGCACTTAGAACATAGAACATTACAGCACAGAACAGGCCCTTCGGCCTTCGATGTTGCGCCGACCAATATAAAAAGCAATGCCCCTCCAAACTAAACCATTCCCTTCTCTTCCATATACCTATCAACTAACCTCTTAAACGCCACCAAACTTGGTGCATCTACAACGCCATTCCACTCCCGAACCACCCTTTGGGTAAAGAACCTACCTCTGATATCCGTCCTATAACTTAATTTAAAGCTGTGTCCCTCGTGCTAGCTTTTTCCATCCTAGGAAAAAGGCTATCACTATCCACCCTATCTATACCTCTAATCATCTTATATGTTTCGATTAGGTCCCCTCTTAGCCACCTCCTTTCTAACGAAAGACAAACCAAGGTAAAACATATGAGGTAAATGGTCGGCACTGAAGTGTGCAGTAGAACAGAGGGATTTGGGAATACAGATATATAGTTCCCTAAAAGTGGCATCACAGGTAGATAAAGTTGTAAAGTGTGCTTTTGGTACATTGGCCTTTATAAATCAAAATATTGAATATAAAAGCTGGAATCTTATGGTGAGGTTGTATAAGACATTGATGAGGCCTAATTTAGAGTATTGTATGAAGTTTTGGTCATCTAATTACAGGAAGGATATTAATAAGGTTGAAAGAGTGCAGAGAAGGTTTACAAGGATATTGCCGGAACTTGAGAAACTGAGTTACAGAGAAAGATTGAATAGGTTAGGACTTAATTTTTCAGAGCATAGAAGAATGAGGGGAGATTTGATAGAGGTGTATAAAATTATGATGGATATAGATAGAATTAATTTCCACTGAGGCTAGGGAAGAAAAAAAACTTGAGGACATGGGTTGAAGGTGAAGGGGGAAATCTTTAAAGGGAATATTAGGGGGGGCTTCTTCACACAGGAAGTGGTGGGGGTGTGGAACGAACTACTAGATGAAGCGGTGAAAATGGACTCACTTTTAACATTTAAGAAAAATTTGGACAGGTACATGGATGAGAGGGGTATGGAGGGATAGGGTCCAGGTGCAGGTCAGTGGAAGTAGGCAGAAAAATGGTTCGGCACAGACAAGTGCCAAAAGGCCTGTTTCTGTGCTGTAATGTTCCATGGTTCTATGGACAGTAAGGGGCAATTTAGCATCACCAATCAATTTAACCTGCACATCTTTGGATGTTCCAAGGGACCAACATGCACTTTCTTCCTTTGATTTGAATTTTTTACACTTTGACATTCAGAATCTGAATTGCCTGTTTCCCATCTATCTTGGTGCTCAATCTGCAGAGGATTTGTGCATTTGGAAGAAATCAGCCTCTTATTTTTAAACCTTACATATCTTAATCTAGATTTTTTTTATAATTCATAGGATAAAGACATTGCTAGCTAGGCCAGAATTTATTGTCCAACGTGGGTTGCCCTTGAAACTGAGTGTCTTGCTAGGCAGTTAAGAGTCAATCACATTTCTGTGGGTCTGGAGTCACGCATGGGCGAAATCCGGTAAGGACATTAGTAAACCAGATGGTTTTTCCAACAATCGACAGTGGTTTCAGAGTCAACAGTAGATTCTTAATTTCAGATTTTTTTTTTATATAAAAGCAAATCCTCCCATCTGCTATGGCAGGATTTGAACCTGGACCTAGAACATTTGCTGGGTTTCTGGATGACTAGTCTAGTGGTAATACCACTGGGCCATTGCCTCCCATAGAAGAATGTCATCAGCTCATTATGTCTGGGCCATATCTTTGCGATTGAATCTGCTTCACTATCTTTTCACACAATATACTTCAAATGGTTTTGTGAAGGGTAGGTCGTGCCTTACTAACCTCATTGAGTTTTTTGAAAAAGTGACTAAAGAGATGGATGGGGGTAAGGCGGTTGATGTGGTATATATGGACTTTAGTAAGGCGTTTGATAAGGTGGCCCATGGAAGACTTCTGCAGAAAATGCAGATGTATGGGATAGAGGGTGATTTAGCTAATTGGGTTAGGAATTGGCTAGCAGATAGAAGACAGAGGGTGTTGGTTGATGGGAGATATTCATCTTGGAGTTCGGTGACAAGTGGTGTACCTCAGGGGTCTGTTTTGGGGCCCCTGCTGTTTGTAATTTTTATAAATGATCTGGATGAGGGTATTGAAGGATGGATTAGTAAATTTGCAGATGACACTAAAGTCGGTGGAGTGGTAGATAGTGAAGAGGGGTGTTATAGTTTGCAGAGAGACTTGGACAAGTTGCAGAGCTGGGCCGAGAGGTGGCAAATGGAGTTTAATGTGGAAAAGTGTGAGGTAATGCACTATGGCAGAAATAATAAATGTGTAGAGTATAGGGCTAATGGTAGGATTCTTAGTAGTCTTGATGAACAGAGGGATCTTGGTGTGTATGTGCATAGATCCCTGAAAGTAGGCAGTCAAGTCGAGAAGGTTGTTAAGAAGGCATATGGAGTCTTAGCTTTTATTGGTAGGGGGATTGAATTTCGGAGCCGCAACGTCATGTTGCAACTGTACAAAACTCTAGTGCGGCCGCACTTGGAGTATTGTGTGCAGTTCTGGTCCCCACATTATAAGAAAGATGTGGAGGCATTGGAGAGGGTACAGAGGAGGTTTACCAGGATGTTGCCTGGTATGGAGGGCAGGTCTTATGAAGAGAGGCTGAGGGATTTGAGGTTGTTTTCGTTAGAAAGGAGGCGGCTAAGAGGGGACCTAATCGAAACATATAAGATGATTAGAGGTTTAGATAGGGTGGACAGTGATAGCCTTTTTCCTAGGATGGAGAAAGCTAGCACGAGGGGACACAGCTTTAAATTAAGGGATGATAGTTATAGGACGGATATCAGAGGTAGGTTCTTTACCCAAAGGGTGGTTCGGGAGTGGAATGCCCTGCCTGCAGCAGTTGTAGATGCGCCAAGTTTGGTGGCGTTTAAGAGGTTAGTTGATAAGTATATGGAAGAGAAGGGAATGGTTTAGTTTGGAGGGGCATTGCTTTTTATATTGGTCGGCGCAACATCGAAGGCCGAAGGGCCTGTTCTGTGCTGTAATGTTCTATGTTCTATAATCACAACTTCCTGCCTAAATGAAAGGGATAATGTGGAGTGGGACTGGGGTGGGCACAGTCAGAAGTCTCACAACATCAGGTTAACATCCAACAGGTTTATTTGCAATCACGAGCTTTCGGAGTGCTTCTCCTTCATCAGTTGAGTGGCTATGAAATGTCACCTCAGAATTCACGTAATTGAGAAAACAGCTAGTGTATGTGTAACAGGTTTGCCAGGGGTAGGTAGTTTACAACCTGGGTGTGGTGGGATGGAAAGGATTAGTGTGTGCTGGCTTTGTCAGTACTCAATGTTTCTCTGCAGGTAAATTCTCCCTTTCTTGAGCCATATTTGGTCCGGATGGCGAAACAGGATCAGAACAAGGTTCGTTACATGGACTTGCTTTGGAGATACTATGAGAAAAACCGGAATTTTAGCAATGCCGCGAGAATCCTGGCTCGCCTTGCAGACATGCACAGGTAAGGAGTCCGGGTACTGACCCTGTTTGGGTAATGCTGTCAAACTGAAACTGTTCGAAATCATTGTTTATTCAAGGCAAGGATCCCTTACTGTGTAGCTGTATGGTTTTTAATTCAGTCGTGCAAGATAAATGTCACTGACAAGTATTTTTTACCATCCATAATTGCCTTTGTGTTGAGCTCTCATTTTAAATCAGTCTTGTGTAGATGTATCCACCATGCTGTCAGAAGTTTCAGTATTTTGATCCATTGACAGTTGAACAGCAGTGTTCCAAGTCAGCATAGTAAACAGCTCGGAGGGAAACTTAAAGATAGTGATGGCTTCTGCCCTTGTCCTCGTAAAAAAAACATACAAAATTAGAGCATGAGTCAGACACTTGGCCCCTTGAATCAGTCCTGCCATTCAATATCATGACTGATCCTGTATCTCAACACCATACTCCATGCACTCCACTTGTCCCTTGATGCCTTTAGAATCTAGAAATCTTTCAATGAGGACCCCTCTCATTATTCGAAACTCAAGTGATTACAGGTCTAGTTGACCCAATGTCTCTCCATCTAACAATCCTGCCATTAGCCTAACTGGTCTGTACTACTGTTTTCTCCCTCCTTTTTTAAATAGTGAAGTTCCATTTAATACCCTATAAACTATTCCAGAGTGTACTGAATTTTGAAAGGAAACAACCAACATGTTCATTATTTCCATGGCTAATACCTTTATTAACCTATGGCAGGAATTTGAATTCACTGAGCATCTGGAATTAAAAATCTAATAATGACCGTGAAACTATTGTCAATTGTTGTAAAACCCATTTAGTTCAATAATGTCATTTAAGGAAGGAAATCTAGCATCCTTACCCTGTCTGGACTACATGTGACTCCAAATCCACAGCAGTGTGGTTGACTCTTAAATACTCCCTCAGTTAGGAACATAGAACATTACAGCACAATACAGACCCTTCAGCTCTCAATGTTGTGCCAAGGTATGCCCAATCCCAAGATCAAGCTATCCACTCCCGATAATTCTAGTGTGCTCCATGTGCCTATCCAATAACCGCTTGAAAGTTCCTAAAGTGTCCAGCTCCACTATCGCAGCAAGCAGTGCATTCCACGCCCCAACCATTCTGAGTAAATAATCTACCTCAGATATCCCTCCTATATATCCCACCATGAACCTTATAGTTATGCCCCTTTGTAAAGCTACATCCATTCAAGGAAATAGTCTCTGCACATCCACTCTATCTATCCCTCTCTTCATCTTATAAACCTCTATTAAGTTAGGAATAGGTAATAAATGCTGACCCAGCCAGTGACACCCACATCCCGTAAACGAATGGAAAAAACAAATTTCCTTCAACTCCTCTTCTCATGACACCCTTAATTCCTTAACATTTTTTTAAAGTTATTTATGTCTTCCTCCGTGATGACGGAACTACAGCAGTTACATAGAAATGTAGAACATCAACGGTGATGAAATTGAGATGGTTGAGAGCTTCAAGTTTCTAGGTATTCAGATCACCAACAATCTGCTGGACTCCACACTGATGCTGTAGTTAGGAAAGGTTATAAATGCTTCTATTTTGTCAGGAGACGAAGGAAATTGGGCGTTGTAATAATTCCACGGAGGTGAAAAGTCCCGTCACCAACTTACTTTATTTACGTTATACATTTGTACACAGCCAGCTCTCCAGTTGCTCCCTGCTGAAGGCAGGCTGGGGGTCTGCACGCCTGCTTTAAATAGGAAGCATCAGACTCCCTGATTTAACCATCAGTTAGAACTCATAAGGTATTTCTTTCAGATACAAACCAAATAAATGGACTCAAATTAACTGAAGGACAAATTTAAAGGGACAGCTTTCCAAAAGGAAGAGAAACAGCCCAAACAAAGAAAAAGTAGAAAGAAAGCTTAAAACATTAAATCAAAAGGTGATTGTTGGGATCGATAATACACCCTGCCCCTGTGGTGCCCAGCGGCCACAGAAGGCAAGGATCCTCAGGTAGTTCATACTCTAGCAAGCCAACCTCATTAGCTTGGCTAAAGTCTTCACAGGCATTTCTGCTATAAATCTCATGAATTTTTACAGATGCACCATAGAGAGCATGCTTTCTGGTTAAATCATTGTTGGTATGGCTTCTGCTCTGTCCAAGACCACAAGAAGGTACAAAGAATTGTGGATGTAGCCCAGTCCGTCATGCAAACTGGCCTCTCATCTACTGACTTTGTCTATCCTTCCTACAGCCTCGGCAAAGCAGTGAGCATAATTAAGGACCTCCCGCACCTTGGATTCTTCCACTTTTTTCCATCAGGGAAAAGATTTTTAAAAATCTCAAAAAATGTACCAACTGACTTGAGAACAACTTCTTCCCTGCTGCCATCAAACTTTTGAACAGTCGTACCATATATTAAGCTGATCTTTCTCATCACCCTATTTGTAATTGCAACACTGAATTCTGCACTGTCTCCTTTCTCTTACCCCTACGTATTCTGTGAATGGAATGTTTTGTCTGTATAACTCACAAGAAACAATACTTTCCCTGTATCACAATACATGAAACAATAACTAATACTCATTATAGCCAATCAATTTTGTTCAAAAATAGAAGCAGGTGTAGACCATTTGGCCCTTCAAGCCTGCTCTGTCATTCATTATGATCATAGCTGATTGTCCAACTCAGTAGCCCGATCCCACTTTCCCCTTTTATCTTTTGATCCCCTTCGCCCAGCACCCAATCCTAGCTCCTTCTTGAAAATGTACAATATTTTAGCGTCAACTGCCTTCTGTGGAAATGAATTCCACAGATGATCATGGCTGATCATCCAACTCAACAATTTTTTGATAGCATTTGATAAAGTCCAAATATGCCACATCAACTGGCACCCACATGGAATTCTTTGAAGATGTAACTCTATTAGTTACATCTTCAAAGAATTCCAACAGATTTGTCAAGCATGACTTTCCCTTCATAAATCCATGCTGACTCTACCTGATCCTGCCACTGCTTTCTAAATGTTCCGCTATAGAGTCCTTGATAATGGATTTCAGAATTTTCCCCAATACCGATGTTAAGCTTACTGGTCTGTAATGTTCTGCTTTCTCTCTACCTTCTTTTCTGAATATTGGAGTGACATTTGCTACCTTCCAATCTACAGGGATTGTTCCAGAGTCTCTAGAATCCTAGAAGATGACCACCAATGCATCCACTATTTGCAGAGCCACTTCTCTAAGTACTCTGGGATGTAGATTATTCAGCCCTGGGGATTTATCCACCTTCAATCCCATCAATTTTCCCAGCAGCATTTCTCTACTAATATTGATCTCCCTCAGTTCTTCCTTCTCGCTAAATCTTGTAATACCTAACATTGATGGCATCTGATTTGTGTCCTCTTTTGTGAAGACAGAACCAAGTATGTATTCAGATGCTCGGCCATTTCTTTGTCCCCTATTATACATTTCCCTCATTTCTGTTCGTAGAGGACACCAACCTCTTTCTCTCCACATATCTATAGGAACAGTCTTTACGTTCACTGCAAGCTTACTTTCGGACTGTATTTTCCTCTTCATAATCAATCCCTTCTTTACTCCTTTGCTAAATTCTAAACTGCTCCTAATCATTAGACAGTTATTTTTCTTACCCAATTTGTATGCTTCCTCCTTGGATCAGATACTGTCTCTAATTTCCTTTGTAAGCCGTGAATTGGCCCTCTTACCCATTTTCCTTTTGTGCCAGACAAAACAAATAGTTGCCACAGTTCTCCCATGCATTCCTTGAATGTTTGCCATTGCCTTTCCACTGTCACCCTTTTAAGTAATTCAGACCAAATCACACCTCATAGTTTCAGTTTCCTTTATTAAGATTCAGTATCCAAGTATAGGATAGGCATGAAGCTGGGGGCAGTAGTTATAGCTGGGGGAAGGGTAATTATGAGGCCATCAGGAGAGAATTAGGGTGCATAGATTGGACTAGGAAGCTACAGGGACTGGGAACATCTGGAATGTGGAGCTTATTCAAGGAGCAGCTGCTGCGGGTCCTTGATAAGTATGTCCCTGTCAGGCAAGGAGGAAATGGTCGAGTAAGAGAACCTTGGTGTACGAAAAAAGTTGATTTGCTGGTTAAAAGGAAAAAGGAGGCTTATGTCAGGATGAGGATTGAAGGCTCGGTTAGTGCAATGGATAGATATAGATTAGCCAGGAGGGAGCTAAAGAGGGAATTGAGGAGAGCAAAGAGAGGACATGAGAAGACTTTGGCTGATAGGATTAGGGAGAATCCTAAAGCTTTCTTTAGATATGTTAAGAATAGAAGATTGGTTAGGGCAAGATTAGGGCCAGTCATAGACAGCAGTGGGAAGTTGTGCGTGGAGCCTGAGGAGATTGGAGAGGTACTGAATAAATATTTCTCTTCGGTATTCACGCAGGGTGATGTAAATGTAGGTATGGAGAACACTGAGGTACAGGGTAGCAAACTGGAAAGTATTGAAGTAGATAGGGAGGATGTGCTAGATATTCTCGAGGGTTTGAAGTTGGATAAGTCCCCTGGGCCGGACGGGATTTACCCTAGGATTCTCTGGGAGGCAAGAGAGGAGATTGCAGAGCCTCTGGCTCTGATCTTCAGGTCGTCGTTGGTTACGGGTGTGGTTCCGGAGGACTGGAGGATAGCGAATGTGGTCCCGTTGTTTCAAGAAGGGGAAGAGAGACCTTCCAGGGAATTATAGGCCAGTGAGTCTTACTTCTGTTGTGGGCAAAGTATTGGAGAGAATAATTAGGGATAGGATTTATAGTTATTTAGAGAGGAATGAATTGATTGGAGATAGTCAGCATGGTTTTGTGAAGGGTAGGTCGTGCCTTACTAACCTCATTGAGTTTTTTGAAAAAGTGACTAAGGAGGTGGATGGGGTAAGGCGGTTGATGTGGTATATATGGACTTTAGTAAGGCGTTTGATAAGGTGGCCCATGGAAGACTTCTGCAGAAAATGCAGATGTATGGGATAGAGGGTGATTTAGCTAATTGGGTTAGGAATTGGCTAGCAGGTAGAAGACAGAGGGTGGTGGTTGATGGGAGATATTCATCTTGGAGTACGGTGACAAGTGGTGTACCTCAGGGGTCTGTTTTGGGGCCCCTGCTGTTTGTAATTTTTATAAATGATCTGGATGAGGGTATTGAAGGATGGATTAGTAAATTTGCAGATGACACTAAAGTCGGTGGAGTGGTAGATAGTGAAGAGGGGTGTTATAGTTTGCAGAGGGACTTGGACAAGTTGCAGAGCTGGGCCGAGAGGTGGCAAATGGAGTTTAATGTGGAAAAGTGTGAGGTAATGCACTATGGCAGAAATAATAAATGTGTAGAGTATAGGGCAAATGGTAGGATTCTTAGTAGTCTAGATGAACAGAGGGATCTTGGTGTGTATGTGCATAGATCCCTGAAAGTAGGCAGTCAGGTCGAGAAGGTTGTTAGGAAGGCATATGGAGTCTTGGCTTTTATTGGTAGAGGGATTGAATTTCGGAGCCGCAACGTCATGTTGCAACTGTACAAAACTCTAGTGCGGCCGCACTTGGAGTATTGTGTGCAGTTCTGGTCCCTGCATTATAAGAAAGAGGTGGAGGCATTGGAGAGGGTACAGAGGAGGTTTACCAGGATGTTGCCTGGTATGGAGGGCAGGTCTTATGAAGAGAGGCTGAGGGATTGAGGTTGTTTTCGTTAGAAAGGAGGCGGCTAAGAGGGGACCTTATTGAAACATATAAGATGATTAGAGGTTTAGATAGGGTGGACAGTGATAGCCTTTTTCCTAGGATGGAGAAAGCTAGCACGAGGGGGACACAGCTTTAAATTAAGGGGTGATAGTTATAGGACGGATATCAGAGGTAGGTTCTTTACCCAAAGGGTGGTTCGGGAGTGGAATGCCCTGCCTGCAGCTGTTGTAGATGCGCCAAGTTGGGTGGCGTTTAAGAGGTTAATTGATAAGTATATGGAAGAGAAGGGAATGGTTTAGTTTGGAGGGGCATTGCTTTTTATTTTGGTCGGCGCAACATCGAAGGCCGAAGGGCCTGTTCTGTGCTGTAATGTTCTATGTTCTAAATCAATTACTTCACTCTCCATCTTGATAAAAGATTCTGTCACGAGGTGATGTGATTGTAAGATCTACTGCAGGAGAAAAGTATATCATAAATGGTAGAGGCCTTAGAAATATTAGCATAGAAAGAACTAGATGTGCAGATCCTATTTCCTGAAGGTGGCAACTCAGGTAGACAAGGTGGTCAAGAAGGCGTATGCTATGCTGGCCTTCATCGGTCGGGGCGTTAAGTACAGGAATTGGAAAATCATATGCAGCTGTAGAAAACTTTGATTCGGCTGCATTTGGAGTGTTAGAACATAGAACACTACAGCACAAACAGGCCCTTCGGCCCACGAGTTGCCCCAATCACATCTATATCTACCAATCCACAGACCTATCTATAACCCCCATCCCATTGATTCCCATATACTCATGCAGAAGTCTTTTAAAAGACCCCAGCGAGTTCACCTCTACCACCTCCGACGGCAGTCGATTCCATTCACTCACCACCCTCTGAGTGAAAAACTTACCCCTAACATCCCCTCTGTATTTGCTTCCCTGCACCTTAAATCTGTGTCCTCTCGTATTGACCATTTCAGCTCGGGGAAATAGCCTCTGAGAATCCACCCTATCTATTCCTCTCAACATTTTATAAACCTCTATCAGGTCGCCTCTCAACCTACGTCTCTCCACTGAGAAGAGTCCCAGCTCCCTCAACCTATCTTCATAAGGCCTGCCTCCCAATCCAGGCAGTATCCTTGTAAATCTACTCTGCACTCTTTCAATAGCCTTTACATCCTTCCTATAGTGAGGCGACCAGAACTGTGCACAATACTCCAAGTAATTGTTGTGCACAATTGTCGTGAACAGTTTTGTTCGCTACATTACCAGAAGGATGTTGATGCATTGAAAAGGGTGCAGAAGAGATTTACCAGGATGTTGCCTGGTTTGGAGGATATGGACTATGAAGAAAGGTTGAACAAACTTGGATTGTTTTCATTGGAGCATCTCAGGATGAGGGGGGACCTGATAGAGGTTTACAAGATTATGACAGGCTTGGATAGAGTGGATAGTGGATTGAAGGGCCTAATTATTCAGGAACATTGGATGAGAGTGAGAGGGGGAAAGTTTAAAAGATGCAAGGAACAAGCTTTTAACATAGAGGGTGGTGAATGCCTGGAACATGCTGTCGGAGGAAGATTCTATAACAACCTTGAAGAGGCATCTGCATGGATACATGAATAGGCAGGGAATAGAGGGATATGGACCAGGTAGATGCAAGAAAATATTCGATTAGAGAGGCATCTGTTGGCACAGACTTGGTTTTATGTTCTTTACTGACAAAGTAAATGTCAACCAAATAGAACATAGAACATAGAACATTACAGCACAGAACAGGCCCTTCGGCCTTCGATGTTGTGCCGACCAAAATAAAAAGCAATGCCCCTCCAAACTAAACCAATCCCTTCTCTTCCAAATACTTATCAATTAACCTCTTAAACGCCACCAAACTTGGCGCATCTACAACAGCTGCAGGCAGGGCATTCCACTCCCTAAATCACTCTTTGAGTAAAGAACCTACCTCTGATATCCGTCCTATAACTCATACCCCTTAATTTAAAGCTGTGTCCCCTCGTGCTAGCGTTCTCCATCCTAGGAAAAAGGCTATCACTGTCCACCCTATCTAAACCTCTAATCATCTTATATGCTTCAATAAGATCACCTCTTAGCCGCCTCCTTTCTAACGAAAACAACCTCAAATCCTTCAACCTCTCTTCATAGGACCTGCCCTCCATACCAGGCAACATCCTGGTAAACCGCCTCTGTACCCTCTCCAATGCCTCCACATCTTTCTTATAATGTGGCGAACAGAACTGCACACAATACTCCAAGTGCGGCCGCACTAGAGTTTTGTACAGTTGCAACATGATGCTGCGGCTCCTAAATTCAATCCCCCTACCAATAAAGTCTAAGACTCCATATGCCTTCTTAACAACTTTATCCACTTGACTGCCTACTTTCAGGGATCTATTGACACATACACCAAGATCCTTCTGTTCCTCAACACTATTAAGAGCCCTACCATTAGCCCTATACTATACACATTTATTGTTCCTGCCAAAGTGCATTACCTCACACTTTTCCACATTAAACTCCATTTGCCACCTCTCGGCCCAGCTCTGCAACTTGTCCAAGTCTCTCTGCAAACTATAACACCCCCCTTCACTATCTACCACTCCACTGACTTTAGTGTCATCTGCAAATTTACTAATCCATCCTTCAATACCCTCATCCAGATCATGTATAAAAATTACAAACAGCAGGGGCCCCAAAACAGACCCCTGAGGTACACCACTTGTCACCGAACTCCACGATGAATATCTCCCATCAACCACCACCCTCTGTCTTCTATCTGCCAGCCCATTCCTAATCCAATTAGCTAACTCACCCTCTATTCCACACATCTGCATTTTCTGTAGAAGTCTTCCATGGGCCACCTTATCAAACGCCTTACTAAAGTCCATAATGCTTCCTCTTATGAGGCCATCCTGAACAAGTAGCCATTGACTCATAACCATCGATTCATAGAGGTTTACAGCATGGAAACAGGCTCTTCAGTCCAACTTGTCCATGCCGCCCTTTTTTTAAAACCCCGAAGCTAATTCCAGTTGCCCGCATTTGGCCCATATCCCTCCATATCCATGTAACTGTCTAAATACTTCTTTAAAAAAAAGCAAAATTATACATGCCTCTAGTACTACCTCTGCCAGCTTGTTCCAGACATTCACCATCCTCTGTGTGAAAAATTATAACTCTTCCCAATGTCCTACAATTATTAACTGAGAAAGTCCTGCTCTGGTTTGACTGATCAAAATGGATCACCTCATATTTTTCTAAATTAACTCCATCTGCCATTCGTCAGCCCATTGGCCCAATTGATCAAGATACTATTGCAATCCTAGATAACCTCCTTCACTTTCCATTATGCCACTAACCAATTTTGGTGTCATCTGCAAACTTACCGTGCCTACTAAATTCTCATGCAAATCATTAAAATAAATGACAAATCATAGTGGAAATAGGTATAGGTTGAGAAACAGTAGATTTAAAACTGACTTGAGGGGAAACTTTTCACAGAGGATAGTGAATTTGTGGAATTCTCTGCCCCATTGCGTGGTGGAATCTGAATCATTCAATGGTTTAAGAAGGAGATGGATATATTCTAATTTAAAATCTGGGTTGAAGGGATATGGGAAACAGGTGGGTTTGAGACGAGGGAGAGATTAGCCATGATCGGATTGAATGATGGAGCAGGCTCAAAAGGCTGAATTTGTCTCCTTCTGCTCCTAATTCCTCTTCCATGTAACTCTGCTTCAGAGCTTTGCTGGAGGTTTATTTAGAGTAATGATCATTCACTGTAGCTGATACTGTACACAGTTACTGTTTATTCACTGGGATATCCTTAATGTTTTATTTTAGTGTCCTGATTATAATCTATTTTTCATAAAACAGCACCGAGATCTCACTACAGCAGAGGATCGAGTACATTTCTCGGGCTATCCTCAGTGCAAAAAGCTCCACGGCCACATCCTCACAGGCTTCTGATGGTGAATTTCTGCATGAGCTGGAGGAGAAAATGGAGGTGAGACACTGTACGAGGTTGAATTTCACATTCCGTTTGAGGGAGAAAAGAGTGGGTCTAAGCTAGTATTTTAAACTTAAATAAGGACAATTATGAGCAAATGAAAGCTGAGCCAGCTGAGTGAATTGGCAATAGAGCTGTAGGGCAGACATTCAAAGGGACATATCAGAGAGGTTTTCTTGAGCAGTATTTCTGAAAAATGGACAAAACGTAAAGCTCTAATTGTGCTACAGAGACATGGGTGCAAGATGGCATAGATTGGGATGGT
Organism: Sphyrna mokarran; assembly: GCA_024679065.1. NCBI lineage: Eukaryota > Metazoa > Chordata > Chondrichthyes > Carcharhiniformes > Carcharhinidae > Sphyrna > Sphyrna mokarran. The sequence goes on from JAGIQG010000006.1 coordinate 573,473, forward strand.
AATGTCTCCTGAACAGGCTTGTATGTCTTGATCAGGGGTGAAGGACAGGAGGATGTGACCATAAGTGAGCAGTTAGAGACTGAGCTTGTTTGGCAAATGTAATATGATGTGGGCAAATGTGAAATTATCAAATTTGACTAAGAATAAAAAAGAAGCTTATTATGTAAATGGTGAAGGTTTACAGGGCTCTGAAATGCAGAGGGATCTGGTTGTTCTTGTGCATGAATTGCGAAAGGATATGATAGAGAAACAGAAAATAATTAGGAAATGGAGGTTTCTTAATGCTCTTTCGTGACATTAGTGCAGTCGATAATGTCCATGTGCTCACTATTTAAGTGTGTAGCATCAGGAGACAAGCTTTGGAATTCCCTGATTTAGAAACAGTTGCACTTTTGGATGAAATGAATTTCCCTCTGCCATATTCTCAAAGGGCAAAAATTTTCAAAGGGGTAAAGAGCTGACAGACAAAGTATATTATGTGGAGGTAGCTCCAACTCCCTACCCTCACCTGCCCCGCTGCACTCCAACCCACTGCTCCCCCACCCCCACACCTCGCCCCGCACCCACTCCCTGGCCGCAGCAACAACCTGCTGCCTTCCCACCCCAGCACCAATCTGCCCCTTCACTGTTTTGGGGCCCCTGCTATTTGTAATTTTTATAAATGATCTGGACGAGGGTATTGAAGGATGGATTAGTAAATTTGCGGATGACACCAAAGTCGGAGGAGTGGTAGATAGTGAAGAGGGGTGTTATAGTTTGCAGAGAGACTTGGACAAGTTGCAGAGCTGGGCCGAGAGGTGGCAAATGGAGTTTAATGTTGAAAAGTGTGAGGTAATTCACTTTGGCAGGAATAACAAATGTGTAGAGTATAGGGCTAATGGTAGGACTCTTAATAGTGTTGATGAACAGAGGGATCTTGGTGTATGTGTGCATAGATCCCTGAAAGTAGGCAGTCAAGTCGATAAGGTTGTGAAGAAGGCATACGGAGTCTTAGCTTTTATTGGTAGGGGGATTGAATTTCGGAGCCGCAACGTCATGTTGCAACTGTACAAAACCCTAGTGCAGCCGCACTTGGAGTATTGTGTGCAGTTCTGGTCCCCACATTATAAGAAAGATGTGGAGGCATTGGAGAGGGTACAGAGCAGGTTTACCAGGATGTTGCCTGGTATGGAGGGCAGGTCTTATGAGGAGAGGCTGAGGAATTTGAGGTTGTTTTCGTTAGAAAGGAGGCGGCTAAGAGGAGACCTTATTGAAACATATAAGATGATTAGAAGTTTAGATAGGGTGGACAGTGATAGCCTTTTTCCTCGGATGGAGAAAGCTAGCATGAGGGTACATAGCTTTAAATTAAGGGGTGGTAGTTATAGGACGGAGATCAGAGGTAGGTTCTTTACCCAGAGCGTAGTAAGGGTATGGAATGCCCTGCCTGCGGCAGTTGTAGATGCGCCAAGTTTGGTGGTGTTTAGGAGGTTAGTAGATAAGTTTATGGACGAAAAGGGAATGGTTTAGGTTGGAGGGTCATTGCTTTTTCTTAATTGGTCGGTGCAACATCGAAGGCCGAAGGGCCTGTTCTGCGCTGTAATGTTCTATGTTCTATCCCCAATCCGACCCCACCTCCCTCCCACAGCTCTACTCGCAGCCCCCTCCACCCTGCAACCTCGACTCCTGCAGCCTCACTTTATGTCCCTGCAGCCCCCATCCTGCCTGCAATCTGCTGCCCAAAACCACTGCACTCTTGCAGCCCCCCCGCCCTCTCACCACAGCCCCACCCACCCTCCTGCAACCTCAACCCCTCCCCTCCCCTCCCTCCCCTCTCCCCTTCCCTCCCCTCCCCTCCCCTCCCCTCCCCCCCTCCCCCTTCCCTCCCCTTCCCTCCCCTCACCCCTTCCCCCTCTCCTCCCCCCTCCCCATCTCCACTCGCGCAATCCCTCCCCCTGCTGCATGGCCCTCCCCCCACAACAAGCAAATAAACACAAACAAAAATTATGCAAAATAAAATTTTTAAAATAGTTAACAGCAGTGGGAAGTTGGGGGCACCTCCAAGTAAATAGAATCTTCCTGTGTACTATTAGTGAAGCGAATGCAACGACATCTGCCTCAGTATGAATGGGAGTGGCCAGTTCAGATGGAACTCCAAATATGTTAAAAGGCAAGGCTGCAAGGCAATATCTAGAGCATTGAGAGAGTGTGACAGAAGGAAGACTGAAAATCAGCCAGCTTCGAGCATGACCAGAACTTGTGGGTATGATCTACAGGGGCAAGGCACAGCATGGTGGCACAGTGATTAGCGCTGCTGCCTCGCAGCGCCAGGGACCCAGGTTCAATTCTCAGCTTCAGTCACTTCTATGTGAAGTCTGCACATTCTCATGTCTGCATGGGTTTCCATGGGGTGCTCCGGTTTCCTTCCACAATCTGAAAGGTATGTTGGTTAGCTGAATTGGCCGTGCTAAATTTTCCTTCAGTGTACCCGAACAGTCACTGGACTGGATTTTGACAATAACTTAATTCCATGTTAATGTAAGCCTACTTAGAATCATAAAGGTTTTCAGCATGGAGACAGGCCTTGTGGACCAATTTGTCCACACCGCCTTTTTTAAAACCCCTAAGTTATTCCCAATTGCCCACATTAGGCCCATATCCTCTATACCCATCGTACCCATGTAACTATCTAAATGCTTTTTAAAAGACAAAATTGTACCCGCCTTTACTACTACCTCTGGCAGCTTGCTCCAGACACTCATCACCCTCTGTGTGAAAAAACTGCCCCTCTTGACATTTTTGTATCTTTTCCTCCTTACCTTGGGGAAAAGATATTGACTATCTTGCTGATTGATGCCCCTCATTATTTTATAAACCTCTATAAGATCACCTCTTAGCCTCCAATGCTCCAGAGGAAAAAGTCCCAGTCTATTCAGCCTCTCCATATAACTCAATCCATCAATTCCTGGTAGCATCCTAGTAAATCTTTTCTGCATATTTCTAATTTAATAATATTCTTTCTACAAAAGTGTGACCAGAATTAGAACATAGAACATTACAGCACAGTACAGGCCCTTTGGCCCTCGATGTTGCGCCGACCAGTGGAACCAATCTAATGGCCCTCTAACCTAAACTATTCCAATGTTATCCATATGCCTATTCAATAACCATTTGAACGCCCTTAAAGTTGGACAATTCACAACTGCTGCAGGCAGGGCATTCCACGCCCTTACTACCCTCTGAGTAAAGAACCTACCTCTGACATCCATCCTATAATTATCACTCCTCAATTTAAAGTTGTGTCCCCTCGTGTTAGCCATCACCATCTGAGGAAAAAAGCTCTCACTGTCCACCCTATCTAATTTTCTGATCATCTTGCGTGCCTCAATTAGGTCACCTCTTAACCTTCTTCTCTCTAATGAAAACAACCTCAAGTCCCTCAACCTTTCCTCATAAGCGGAAAGGGACTCTTCTCTCTGGAGAGACGTAGGTTGAGAGGTGACCTGATAGAGGTTTATAAAATGTTGAGAGGAATAGATAGGGTGGATTCTCAGAGGCTATTTCCCCGGGCTGAAATGGTTGCTACGAGAGGACACATTTAAGATGCAGGGAAGCAAATACAGAGGGGATGTTAGGGGTAAGTTTTTCACTCAGAGGGTGGTGAGTGAATGGAATCGGCTGCCGTCGGAGGTAGAACGTAGAACATTACAGCGCAGAACAGGCCCTTCGGCCCTCAATGTTGCCCCGATGAATTAAAAAAAAGCAATGACCCTCTAACCTAAACCATTCCCTTTTCATACGATAGGTGGTAGAGGCGAACTTGCTGGGGTCTTTTAAAAGACTTCTGGATGAGTATATGGGAACGAATGGGATAGGGGGTTATAGATAGGTCTGTGGCTTGGTAGGTATAGATGTGATCAGCGCAACTGGTGGGCCGAAGGGCCTGTTTGTGCTGTAGTGTTCTATGTTCTATAAGACCTTCCCACCATACCAGGCAACATTCTAGTAAACGTCCTCTGCACCCTTTCCAATGCTTCCACAATTTTCTTATAATGCGGCGACCAGAACTGTGGCAATACTCTAACTATGGCCGCACCAGAGTTTTGTACAGCTGCAACATGAGTTACAACTATTTGTACACAACAACAATTGTATACAGTATTCCAAGTGTGGCTTTACCAATGTCTCATGCAGGTTACCGGAAGGGGTAAAAGCTTAGCAAATGTAATATAATGTACGAAAATGCAAAGGTATGCACTTTGGTAGATCATTAAAGATCTGTCAGATGGTTATCAGTGTGGCGGAGTATCTTGGGCTACAAGAAGATATAGATGAGATGGTTAGATGGGCGGATATGTTGCAGATGGAATTTAACCGTGAAAAGTGAGAGGTGATGCACTTTGGAAGGAGTAATTTGACAAGGAAATACTCAATGAATGGTAGGATACTGGGAAGTTCTGTGGAACAAAGGGACCTTGGCGTGCTTGTCCACAGATCTCTGAATGTGGAAGAGCATATTAGTCAGGTGGTGAAATACGCATATGGGATACTTGCCTTTATCAATCGAGGCATAGATTACAAAAGCAGGAAAGTCATATTGGAGGTGTATAAAATTTTGCTGAGTCACAGTTGGAGCACCGTGTTTAGTTCTGGTCGTCACATTATAGGAAGGATGTGATTGCACTGGAGGGGGTACAGAGGAGATTCACCAGGATGCTGCCTGGGATGGAACATTTAAATTCTGAAGAAAGTTTGGATAGGCTTGGGTTGTCTTTGTTGGAGCAGAGAAGACTGAGGGGTGGCCTGATTGAAGTGCACAAGATTATGAGGGACCTGGACAGAGTGGATAAGGAGCAGCTGTTCCTCTTAGTTGAGGGGTCAGTCACAAGGAGACATAGGCTCAAGATGGGCCAGGGAGTTTACTGGGGGATATGGAGGAAAAATCTTTTCACCTGACCATGGTGACAGTCTGGAATGCACTGCCTGAGAGGGTGGTGGAGGTGGGTTGCTTCACATCATTTAAAAACTACCTGGATGAGCATTTGGCACATCATAACATTCAGGGCTACGGGCCAAGTGCTGGAGACAGAATTCAAGTGTTTCTAATGTGTCGAGTGTGGACTCAATGGGCAAAGGCTTCTGCTGCGCTGTATGATTCTGTCAAGCAGTAAAACAGGAAATGCTTGAAGGAACTGTGGGGAGAAAGCATCAATAGTTCAGGCTGCTGACTGTTCATCAGAGTTTTGATGAATTGTCATCACTCTGAAATGTTAACCCTGTTTCTCCGCAGATGCTGCCAGACTTGCTGAGTGCTTCCTGCAATTTTTTTTTATTGCTGAATTCAGAAGTTGATCTGGAAGTTGATGTGGAAGGCTATAGGGCTAACGGTAGGACTCTTAGTAGTGTAGATGAGCAGAGAGATCTCGATGTACAGGTGCATAGATCTCTGAAACTTGGTACTCAAGTTGATAAGCTTGTTAAGAAGGCGTATAGTGTGTTAGCATTTATTGGTAGAGGAATTGAATTTCGGATGTCATGTTGCAACTGTACAAAACTCTGGTGCGGCCGCACTTGGAGTATTGTGTACAGTTTTGGTCGCCACATTATAAGAAAGATGTGGAGGCATTGGAAAGGGTGCAGAGATTTACCAGGATGTTGCCTGGTATGATGGGTAGGTCTTATGAGGAAAGGCTAAGGGACTTGAAGTTATTTTCATTAGAGAGAAGACTAAGAGGTGACTTAATTGAGATATATAAGATGATCAGAGGGTTAGATAGGATGGATAGTGAGAGCCTTTTTCCTCGGATGGAGTTGGATAGCAAGAGGGGACATAGCTTTAAATTAAGAGGTGGTAGTTATAGGACAGATGCTGGAGGTGGGTTCTTTACTCAGAGGGTAGTAAGGGCGTGGAATGCCCTGCCTGCAGCAGTTGTGGACTCGTCAAGTTTAAGGGCGTTCAAACGGGCAATGAATAGGCATATGGATAGCATTGGAATAGTTTAGGTTAGAGGGTCATAAAATTGGTTCCATTGGTCAGCGCAACATCAAGGGCTGAAGGGCCTGCACTGCACTGTAATGTTCTATGTTCTAAGGATTAATCTTCAAGTCCATAGTGACAGTGAACAATGCTGGAGGCAGAGAAATGGGAGAGGAGAATTGAAATGACAAATAACTAGAAACGGACTGACAGCAACACACAAGCTGTATTGAGTCTCGCTGAAGCAGAGGAGAGCGCTTTGAGAGAAATAAATACAATACACTAAAGTGAAAGAGGGAAATGTAAATCAGTTTACCTGAAAGAAGTGTTTGAAGCCTTCTCAAACTCTGTCACCTCTCAGCCAATGACAGCTCCTTTGTTTCGTTCTCCATTCCAAGCATTTCATCTTTCTCTGCTGCCCTTGCTTGGAAACTTCCATTTATAACTTTTTCTAGTTATCGTAGAATCAGAGCCTCTTTCTGCACTGTGAAGTTTCTATTAGGCCCATCGAGTCTACATCAACCACAATCCCACCCAGGCCCTTCCTCCATATCCCTACACATTTACCCATTAATCATAGAAATCTTACAGTATAGAAAGAGGCCATTTGGCCCATCATGTCTGCACTGACCATAATACCGCCCAGGTCTGACCCCCATATCCCTACATATTTTAGAACATAGAACAATACAGCACAAACAGGCCTTTCGGCCCACAAGTTGCGCTAATCACATCTACCAATCCACAGACCTATCTATAACCCCCATCCTATTCTTTTCCATATAGAACATTACAGCGCAGAAGAAGGCCCTTCGGCCCTCAATGTTGCGCCGACCAATTAGGAACAAGCAGTGACCCACTAACCTAAACCATTCCCTTTTCATCCATAAACTTATCTACTAACCTCTTAAACGCCATCAAACTTGGCGCATCTATAACTGACGCAGGCAAGGCATTCCATACCCTTACCACCCTCTGGGTAAAGAACCTACCTCTGACATCCGTCCTATAACTACCACCCCTTAATTTAAAGCTATGTCCCCTCGTGCTAGCTTTCTCCATCCTAGGAAAAAGGCTATCACTGTCCACCTATCTAAACCTCTAATCATCTTATATGTTTCAATAAGGTCTCCTCTTAGCCGCTTTCTTTCTAACGAAAACAACCTCAAATCCCTCAGCCTCTCTTCATAAGACCTGCCCTCCATACCAGGCAACATCCTGGTAAACCTCCTCTGTACCCTCTCCAATGCCTCCACATCTTTCTTATAATGCGGGGACCAGAACTGCACACAATACTCCAAGTGCAGCCGCACTACAGTTTTGTACATTTGCAATATGACGTTGGGGTTCTGAAATTCAATGCCCCTACCAATAAAAGCTAAGACTCCGTATGCCTTCTTAACAACCTTATCAACTTGATTGCCAACTTTTAGGGATCTATGCACACATACACCAAGATCCCTCTGTTCATCAACACTATTAAGAGTCCTACCATTAGCCCTATCCTCAACACATTTGTTATTCCTGCTAAAGTGAATTACCTCACACTTTTCCACACTAAACTCCTTTTTCACCTCTCAGCCCAGCTCTGCAACTTGTCCAAGTCTCTCTGCAAACTAGAACACCCCTCTTCACTATCTACCACTCTTCGACTTTGAGTATCCACAAATTTACTATCCATCCTTCAATACCCTCATCCAGATCATTGATAAAAATTACAAACAGCATAGAACATAGAACAATACAGCACAGAACAGGCCCTTCGGCCTTCGATGTTGTGCTGACCAAAATAAAAAGCAATGTCCCTCCAAACTAAACCATTCCCTTCTCTTCCATATACTTATCAACTAACCTCTTAAACGCCACCAAACTTGGCGCATCTACAACAGCTGCAGGCAGGGCATTCCACTCCCTAATCACTCTTTGAGTAAAGAACCTACCTCTGATATCCGTCCTATAACTCATACCCCTTAATTAAAGCTGTGTCCCCTCGTGCTAGCTTTCTCCATCATAGGAAAAGGCTATCACTTTCCACCTATCTAACCTCTAATCATTTATATGCTTCAATAAGATGGGGCAGGGGCCCCAAAACAGATCCCTGAGGTACACCACTAGTAACCGAAATCCACGATGAATATCTCCCATCAACCACCACCCTCTGTCTTCTATCTGCTAGCTAATTCCTAATCCAATTAGCTAAATCACGCTCTATCCCATACATCTGCATTTTCTGCAGAAGCCTTCCATGGGACACCTTATCGAAGCCTTACTAAAGTCCATATATAGCACATCAACTGCCTTACCCCATCCACCTCTTTTGTATCTTTTTCAAAAATGATATACTCATCCAGAAGTCTCTTAAAAGACCCCAGTGAGTTTGCCTCAACAACCTTTGACAGCAGTCGGTTCCATTCACTCACCACCCTCTGAGTGAAAAACCTACCCGTGACATCTCCTTTGTATTTGCTTCCCTGCACCTTAAATCTGTGTCCTCTCGTAGTGACAATTTCAGCTCGGGGAAATAGTCTCTGAGAGTCCACCCTATCTATTCCCCTCAACATTTTATAAACATCTATCAGGTCGCCTCTCAACCTACGTCTCTACAGTGAGAAGAGTCCCAGCTCCCTCAACCTATCTTCATAAGGCCTGCCTCCCAATCTGGGCAGCATCCTTGTAAATCTCCTCTGCACCCTTTCAACAGCTTCCACATCCTTCCTATAGTGAGGCAACCAGAACTGTGCACAATACTCCAAGTGGGGTCTGACAAGAGTCTTATAGAGCTGCAGCATTACCTCCTGATTCCTGAACTCTATTCCTCGATTAATGAAGGCCAGTACACCATACGCCTTCTTGACCACTTCCCCCACCTGCGAGGCCGATTTAAGAGTCCTATGGACCCAGACCCCGAGATCCTTCTGCTCTACAACACAGCTGAGACTCCTACCCCTTATATTGTACTCCTTGATCCCATTATTCCTGCTAAAATGGACCACTACACATTTATCTGCATTGAAGTCCATCTGCCACTTCTCCGCCCAGTCTTGCATCCTGTCTCTGTCTCGCTGCAACTTTTGGCATCCCTCCAGACCATCCACAACACCACCGACCTTTGTATCGTCAGCGAACTTGCTAACCCATCCCTCCACTTCCTCATCCAGGTCATTTATGAAAATGACAAACAGCAGGGGTCCCAGAACAGATCCCTAGGGCACTCCACTGGTTACCGACCTCCATGCAGAACAAGACCCATCCACAACCACTCTCTGCCTTCTGCCGGCAAGCCAGTTCTGGATCCACGAGGCCAAAGCCCCTTGGATCCCATGCCCTCTCACCTTCTCCAGAAGCCTTGCATGTGGGACCTTATCAAACGCCTTACTAAAGTCCATGTACACTACGTCCACCGCCCTTCCTTCGTCAATGTGTTCAGTCACATTTTCGAAGAACTCAACTAGGCTCGTAAGGCATGACCTGCCCTTGACAAAACCATGCTGACTATTTCTAATCAGTCCAAACTTCTCCAAATGTTCATATATCTTATCCCTCAGAAGCCTCTCCATCAGCTTACCAACCACTGAAGTCAAACTCACCGGTCGGTAATTTCCTGGACTATCCTTGTTCCCTTTCTTAAAGATAGGAACCACATCTGCAATCCTCCGGAACCTCTCCCGTTTCCATGGACGACGCAAAGATCATCGCCAGGGACTCTGCAACCACTTCCCTCACTTCCCACAATAACCTGGGGTACATCAATGAATTGATTGGGGATAGTCAGCATGGTTTCGTGAAGGGTAGGTCATGCCTTACTAACCTCATTGAGTTTTTTGAGAAAGTGACCAAAGAGGTGGATGGGGGTAAGGCGGTTGATGTAGGATATATGGACTTTAGTAAGGCGTTTGATAAGGTGGCCCATGGAAGACTTCTACAGAAAATGCAGATGTGTGGAATAGAGGGTGATTTAGCTAATTGGATTAGGAATTGGCTGGCAGATAGAAGACAGAGGGTGGTGGTTGATGGGAGATATTCATCGTGGAGTTCGGTGACGAGTGGTGTGCCTCAGGGGTCTGTTTTGGGGCCCCTGCTGTTTGTAATTTTTATAAATGATCTGGATGAGGGTATTGAGGGATGGATCAGTAAATTTGCAGATGATACTAAAGTTGGTGGTGTGGTAGATAGTGAAGAGGGGTGTTTTAGTTTACAGAGTGACTTGGACAAGTTGCAGAGCTGGGCCGAGAGGTGGCAAATGGAGTTTAATGTGGAAAAGTGTGAGGTAATGCACTTTGGCAGGAACAATAAATGTGTAGAGTATAGGGCTAATGGTAGGGCTCTTAATAGTGTTGAGGAACAGAAGGATCTTGGTGTATGTGTCAATAGATCCCTGAAAGTAGGCAGTCAAGTGGATAAAGTTGTTAAGAAGGCATATGGAGTCTTAGCTTTTATTGGTAGGGGGATTGAATTTAGGAGCCGCAGCATCATGTTGCAACTGTACAAAACTCTAGTGCTGCCGCACTTGGAGTATTGTGTGCAGTTCTGGTCCCCACATTATAAGAAAGATGTGGAGGCATTGGAGAGGGTACAGAGGAGGTTTACCAGGATGTTGCCTGGTATGGAGGGCAGGTCCTATGAAGAGAGGTTGAAGGATTTGAGGTTGTTTTCGTTAGAAAGGAGGCGGCTAAGAGGGGATCTTATTGAAGCATATAAGATGATTAGAGGTTTAGATAGGGTGGACAGTGATAGCCTTTTTCCTAGGATGGAGAAAGCTAGCACGAGGGGACACAGCTTTAAATTAAGGGGTATGAGTTATAGGACGGATATCAGAGGTAGGTTCTTTACTCAAAGAGTGATTAGGGAGTGGAATGCCCTGCCTGCAGCTGTTGTAGATGCGCCAAGTTTGGTGGCGTTTAAGAGGTTAATTGATAAGTATATGGAAGAGAAGGGAATGGTTTAGTTTGGAGGGGCATTGCTTTTTATTTTGGTCGGCACAACATCGAAGGCCGAAGGGCCTGTTCTGTGCTGTAATGTTCTATGTTCTATCCCATCTGGTCCCGGCGATTTGTCTATCTTGATAGAATTTAACAGGTCTAACACATCCTCTTTCCTAACATCCACATACTCAATCTTTTGCGTATGCACTGCAGGTTTGAGGCAATCTCCCAGTTCACTTTCCATTGTGAATACCGAGGCAAAGTACTCATTAAGCACCTCTGCCATTTCTTCTGGATTCACACAGACTTTTCCCCCTTCACCTTTTATAGGCCCTGTCCCTTCTCTTCTCATCCTTTTACTTTTCACATATTTGTAGAAGGCCTTGGGATTCTCCTTAATCTTACCTGCCAAGGCCTTCTCATGACCCCTTCTGGCTCTCCTAATTTCCTTTTTAAGTTCCCTTCTACACACCTTATACTCCTCTAGATCCCTAACATCCCCTAGCTCTCTGAACCTTTTATATACCTTTTTTTCTTCCTAACTAGGTTCACCACTACCTTCGTGCACCACGGTTCCCGCGTCCTACCAGAACCTCCTTGACTCCTCGGAACATTGTCTTGCAGTGCCCCAGACAAACATTCCTTGAAAAACCACCACTTTCCTTCTGTACTCTTCCCCAAGAACACCTCCTTCCAGTTTATGCGTCCAATTACCTGCCTAATGTTTTCATATTTCCCCTTACTCCAGACATACACCTTCCTAGCCTGCCTGATCCTATCTCTTTCCATTGCTATCGTGAAAGATATAGAATTATGATCTCCATTCCCAAGATGCTCACCTACCGTGAGATCCGACACCTGCCCTGGCTCATTAGCTAGCACCAGGTCAAGTACAGCCTCTCCTCTCGTAGGCTTTTCCACGTACTGTGTTAGGAAACCTTCCTGAACACACCTGACACACTCCACACCATCCAACCCCTTACCCTCGGGATGTTCCAGTCGATGTTTGGGAAATTGAAATCTACCATCACGACAACCCTGTTATTTCTACATCTGTCTAGGATCTGTTTCCCTATCTGCACCTCAAGTTCCCTGTCGCTATTGGGCGGCCTATAGAATACACCCAGCAAAGTTATCGAGCCTTTGCTGTTCCTAACTTCCACCCACAGAGACTCCGTAGACATTCCCTCCCCGTCTTCCACCTTCTCTACAGCCATGACACTGTCCCTGATCAACAGTGCCACACCACCACCTCTTTTGCCCCCAACCCTGTCCCTCCTGAAGCATCTGAATCCTATCACCTGAAGTACCTAGTCCTGTCCCTGAGGCAACCAAGTCTCTGTAATGGCCACCACATCACACTCCCAAGCAGCAGTCCACACCCTAAGCTCATCTACCTTATTTACTACACTCCTGGCATTAAAATAGACACACCGCAGCCCCTCAGTCAGAATATTCCCCTTTTCCACCACCTGCCTAACCCCCTCTCAGAGTGCCGACAGTCCTTCCCTCCATGGAACTAACCTCCTTATTCACCGTCCCATTGGTATTCCCACCCCCCCAGCTTTTCTAGTTTAAAGATCCCCCAGTAGCCCTAGCTAGTCTACCTGCCAAAATATTAGTTCCCCTAGGGTTCAAGTGCCACCCGTCCTTACTGTACAGGTCACACCTGCCCCTAAAGACCCATTAGTCCTCTAACCTAGTCATCTCGGGACACTAAGAGGCAATTTTAGCATGGCAAATCAACCTAACCCGTACATCTTTGGACTGTGGGAAGAAACCGGAGGAAATCCATGCAGACACGAGAATGTGCAGATTCCACATAGATAGTGACCCAAGCAGGGAATCAAACCCAGATCCCTGGAGCTATGAAGTAGCAGTGCTAACTACTGTGCTGCCCTAGTTTTGATGAAATATTCTTGACTCAATGCATTAACTTTGTTTCTTTCTCCACAGATGATGCCTGAATTGTGAAATATGTTCAGTGTTTTTGATTTGAATAGGATTTTCAGTATCCGCAGTAATTTTAAACAAATTCTTTTTGTGCTTTCTCTTTGTTCTTCACCTTGATAGGTGGCTAGGATTCAGCTCCAAATACAGGACACATTGACACGCAGTTACTCGCAGCACCCCTCTGTGCAGGAAGCGATCTCCCAACTAGATGCAGAACTCATGGACATAACCAAGGTAAGAACAAGGAACCTACTTCTGATGGATTAGACCACTCTGCTAAGTGCTGCAACCATAAGTCAGATTCCATATAATATTCTGCAAAATTTAGGATATATATTCAATTCCTCAGTGGCATCACTGTGGCTGCAAACAATTGGATGGTTGATGAATTGCATTTTTCAGCAGCAAAGTCACTATTCTCTGTGGTTGGACAAGAGTTTATGGATCATCTGTAAGGCGGAGAGTATTGTGGATAGCATGTATAGAGAGGTGGTCATACTGCAGGCTCAGACTCCACAGCCAGAAGAGAAGGGAAGGCCACCAGGCAGGCATTGCAGGAATCTCCATTTTGGATACTGTTGGTACTGTATTGTTCTACGTTCTATGGAATGGCCTTCCAGGAGAAAACAGCAAAAGCCAAATCTGTTGATTCTGTTGCAGAGGGGAGGAGTAAAAAATGTGGGAATGCAATTGTTATCGATGATTCAATTGTAAGCGGAATGGATAAGCGTTTTTGTGAACGCAAATGAGTCTCTTGGGTGGTGTGTTGCCTCCCTGGTGCTAGGGTCAATGATATAGAACATAGAACAATACAGCACAAACAGGCCCTTTGGCCCACGAGTTGCGCCGATCACATCTACCAATCCACAGACCTATCTATAACCCCCTATCCTATTCTTTTTCATATACTCATCCAGAAGTCTCTTAAAAGACCCCAGTGAGTTTGCCTCAACAACCTCCGACGGCAGTCGGTTCCATTCACTCACCACCCTCTGAGTGAAAAACCTACCCCTGACATCTCCTTTGTATTTGCTTCCCTGCACCTTAAATCTGTGTCCTCTCGTAGTGACCATTTCAGCTCGGGGAAATAGTCTCTGAGAGTCCACCCTATCTATTCCTCTCAACATTTTATAAACCTCTATCAGGTCGCCTCTCAACCTACGTCTCTCCAGTGAGAAGAGTCCCAGCTCCCTCAACCTATGTTCATAAGGCCTTCCTCCCAATCCAGGCAGCATCCTTGTAAATCTCCTCTGAGCTCTCTCAATAGCCTCTACATCCTTCCTATAATGAGACGACCAGAACTGCGCACAATACTCCAACTGGGGTCCGACATGAGTCTTATAGAGCTGCATCATTACCTCCTGACTCCTAAACTCTATTCCTTGATTAATGAAGGCCAAATACACCAAGAGGGATCTTGGTGTATTTGTGCATAGATCCCTGAAAGTAGGCAGTCAAGTCGATAAGGTTGTTAAGAAGGCATATGGAGTCTTAGCTTTTATTGGTAAGGGGATTGAATTTCGGAGCCGCAACGTCATATTGCAACTGTACAAAACTCTAGTGCGGCCGCACTTGGAGTATTGTGTGCAGTTCTGGTCCCCACATTATAAGAAAGATGTGGAGGCATTGGAGAGGGTACAGAGGAGGTTTACCAGGATGTTGCCTGGTATGGAGGGCAGGTCTTATGAAGAGAGGCTGAGGGATTTGAGGTTGTTTTCGTTAGAAAGGAGGCGGCTAAGAGGGGACCTTATCGAAACGTATAAGATGATTAGAGGTTTAGATAGGGTGGACAGTGATAGCCTTTTTCCTAGGATGGAGAAAGCTAGCACGAGGGGACACAGCTTTAAATTAAGGGGTGATAGTTATAGGACGGATATCAGAGGTAGGTTCTTTACCCAAAGGGTGGTTCGGGAGTGGAATGCCCTGCCTGCAGCAGTTGTAGATGCGCCAAGTTTGGTGGCGTTTAAGAGGTTAGTTGATAAGTATATGGAAGAGAGGGGAATGGTTTAGTTTGGAGGGTCATTGCTTTTTATATTGGTCGGCGCAACATCGAAGGCCGAAGGGCCTGTTCTGTGCTGTAATGTTCTATGAGTGGCTTGTCTGGCCATTTCAGAGGGCATTAAGAGTCAATCACATTACCTAAGAAGAAATTTCATATTTACGTAAAGGGAAAGTAGGTGGTCAGTAGAAATGTTGGTCCATTAAGGACCGAAAGTGGACACGTTTTCAATGACTGTAGGAAAATGGCAGGAGGTCTTAAGGAAATAATAGTGGATTGGGACTGGAATTGTGTACCATTTGTGTAAGTAAAACATTGATAATGAGCAAATCAATGGAACCATAGCGTGACAGATTACCAGAACTTGACAGTTTCAATCAGAAGGTGTCAAAAGAAGTAGGGGAGCACATTATCGATGCCCTAACTATAACCATGGAGTGATAGAATTGCTGCATTGCAGGAGGAGGCCTGTTCAGTCTGCGCCAACTCTCCAGCAGAGCATCTTTACCCAATCCCACACCTTGCCATATATCCATAACCCTACGCATTTATCCTGCTAATCCCCAACCTACACATCTTTGGACATTAAGGAGCAATTCAGCACAGCCAATCCGTCTAATCTGCACATAGAACATAGAACATTACAGCACAGAACAGGCCCTTCGGCCTTCGATGTTGCGCCGACCGATATAAAAAGCAATGCCCCTCCAAACTAAACCATTCCCTTCTCTTCCATATACTTATCAACTAACCTCAAACGCCACCAAACTTGGCGCATCTACAACTGCTGCAGGCAGGGCATTCCACTCCCGAACCACCCTTTGGGTAAAGAACCTACCTCTGATATCCGTCCTATAACTATCACCCCTTAATTTAAAGCTGTGTCCCCTCGTGCTAGCTTTTTCCATCCTAGGAAAAAGGCTATCACTGTCCACCCTATCTAAACCTCTAATCATCTTATATGTTTCGATTAGGTCCCCTCTTAGCCGCCTCCTTTCTAACGAAAACAACCTCAAATCCCTCAGCCTCTCCTCATAAGACCTGCCCTCCATACCAGGCAACATCCTGGTAAACCTCCTCTGTACCCTCTCCAATGCCTCCACATCTTTCTTATAATGTGGGGACCAGAACTGCACACAATACTCCAAGTGCGGCCGCACTAGAGTTTTGTACAGTTGCAACATGACGTTGCGGCTCCGAAATTCAAACCCTCTACCAATAAAAGCCAAGACTCCATATGCCTTCCTAACAACCTTCTCGACCTGACTGCCTACTTTCAGGGATCTATGCACATACACACCAAGATCCCTCTGTTCATCTAGACTACTAAGAATCCTACCATTTGCCCTATACTCTACACATTTATTATTTCTGCCATAGTGCATTACCTCACACTTTTCCACATTAAACTCCATTTGCCACCTCTCGGCCCAGCTCTGCAACTTGTCCAAGTCCCTCTGCAAACTATAACACCCCTCTTCACTATCTACCACTCCACCGACTTTAGTGTCATCTGCAATTTACTAATCATAGAACATAGAACAATACAGCACAGAACAGGCCCTTCGGCCTTCGATGTTGTGCCGACCAAAATAAAAAGCAATGCCCCTCCTAACTAAACCATTCCCTTCTCTTCCATATACTTATCAACTAACCTCTTAAACGCCACCAAACTTGGCGCATCTACAACAGCTGCAGCAGGGCATTCCACTCCCTAATCACTCTTTGAGTAAAGAACCTACCTCTGATATCCGTCCTATAACTCATACCCCTTAATTTAAAGTTGTGTCCCCTCGTGCTAGCTTTCTCCATCCTAGGAAAAAGGCTATCACTGTCCACCCTATCCAAACCTCTATTATCTTATATGCTTTCAATAAGATCCCCCCTTAGCCGCCTCCTTTCTAACGAAAACAACCTCAAATCCTTCAACCTCTCTTCATAGGACCTGCCCTCCATACCAGGCAACATCCTGGTAAACCTCCTCTGTACACTCTCCAATGCCTCCACATCTTTCTTATAATGTGGCGACCAGAACTGCACACAATACTCCAAGTGCGGCCGCACTAGAGTTTTGTACAGTTGCAACATGATGCTGCGGCTCCTAAATTCAATCCCCCTACCAATAAAAGCTAAGACTCCATATGCCTTCTTAACAACTTTATCCACTTGACTGCCTACTTTCAGGGATCTATTGACACATACACCAAGATCCTTCTGTTCCTCAACCTATTAAGAGCCCTACCATTAGCCCTATACTCTACACATTTATTGTTCCTGCCAAAGTGCATTACCTCACACTTTTCCACATTAAACTCCATTTGCCACCTCTCGGCCCAGCTCTGCAACTTGTCCAAGTCACTCTGTAAACTAAAACACCCCTCTTCACTATCTACCACACCACCAACTTTAGTATCATCTGCAAATTTACTGATCCATCCCTCAATACCCTCATCCAGATCATTTATAAAAATTACAAACAGCAGGGGCCCCAAAACAGACCCCTGAGGCACACCACTCGTCACCGAACTCCACGATGAATATCTCCCATCAACCACCACCCTCTGTCTTCTATCTGCCAGCCAATTTCTAATCCAATTAGCTAAATCACCCTCTATTCCACACATCTGCATTTTCTGTAGAAGTCTTCCATGGGCCACCTTATCAAAAGCCTTACTAAAGTCCATATATACTACATCAACCGCCTTACCCCCATCCACCTCTCTGGTCACTTTCTCAAAAAACTCAATGAGGTTAGTAAGGCATGACCTACCCTTCACGAAACCATGCTGACTATCCCCAATCAATTCATTTCTCTCTAAATAACTATAAATCCTATCCCTAATAATTCTCTCCAATACCTTGCCCACCACAGAAGTAAGACTCACTGGCCTATAATTCCCAGGAAGGTCTCTCTTCCCCTTCTTAAACAATGGACCACATTCGCCATCCTCCAGTCCTCCGGAACCACACCCGTAACCAACGAGGACCTGAAGATCAGAGCCAGAGGCTCTGCAATCTCCTCTCTTCCTCCCAGAGAATCCTAGGTAAATCCCGTCCGGCCCAGGGGACTATCCAACTTCAAACCCTCGAGAATTTCTAACACATCCTCCCTATCTACTACAATACTCCCCAATTTGCAACCCTGTACCTCAGTGCTCTCCACAGCTACATTTCCAGCACTCTGCGTGAATACCGAAGAGAAATATTTATTCAGTGCCTCACCAATCTCTTCAGGCTCCACGCACAACTTCCCACTGCTGTCTATGACTGGCCCTAATCTTGCCCTAACCAATCTTCTATTCTTAACATATCGAAAGAAAGCGTTAGGATTCTCCTTAATCCTATCAGCCAACATCTTCTCGTGTCCCCTCTTAGCTCTCCTCAATTCACTTTTTACCTCCTTCCTAGCTAATCCATCCTTCAATACCCTCATCCAGATCATTTATAAAAATTACAAACAGCAGGGGCCCCAAAACAGACCCGTGAGGTACACCACTTGTCACCGAACTCCAAGATGAATATCTCCCATCAACCACCACCCTCTGTCTTCTATCTGCTAGCCAATTCCTAACCCAATTAGCTAAATCACCCTCTATCCCATACATCTGCATTTTCTGCAGAAGTCTTCCATGAGCCACCTTATCAAACGCCTTACTAAAGTCCATAAATCTTTGGACTTTGGGTAGAAACTGGAGCCAAAGGAAACCCACACAGATGCAGAGAGAACGTGCAAACTCCACACAGACATCCAAGCTAGAATCAGACCCAAATCCCTGGTGCTGTGAAGCAGCAGTGCTAATTCACCATGACATCCATGATCTTTCAGCATTCCTGAGATTCTAGAGTTGTCCCTCTAGATTGGAAAATTGCCTGTCACTCCACTTTTTATGGGTAAAAAATGAAAACCAGAGAATTACAGTTATCCTGATATTCGTGCTGGGGAAATTATTGGAGTCTGTAATCAAGGTTAGGTAACTGATCAGCTAACGAATTATCGGAAGTCAGAGTGTCGGAATAAATGGATGCTTTTCTGGTTGGCAGTCAGTGGCTAGTGGCATGCCGCAGGGATTGGTGCTGGGGCCTCAACTGTTTATCATGCACATAGACGATCTAGAGGAGGGGACCGAGTGTAGGGTAACAAAGTTTGCGGATGACACAAAGATAAGTGGGAAAGCAAATTGCTTGGAGGACGTAGAGGGCAGGGATTCAGGGTCATGGATCATTGGGACCTCTTTAGGGGCAGGTGTGACCTGTACAGTAAGGATGGGTGGCACTTGAATCCCAGGGGGACTAATATCGTGGCAGGAAGACTGGGGGAAGACTAGGGCTACTGGGGGAACTTTAAACTAGAAAGGCTCAGGGGAGGGAAGTTTGATGAGACTGAGAACAAGGAGGATAGCTCCCAAGTAGGGAAGGACTGTAGACAGTATAAGAGGGGGGTTAGACGGGTGGTGGAAAAGGGAAATAACCTGGCTGAGGGGCTGACGTGTGTCTATTTTAACGCCAGGAGTGTAGTAAATAAGGTAGATGAGCTTAGGGCGTGGATTGCTGCTTTGGGAGTGTGATGTGGTGGCCATTACAGAGACTTGGTTGTCTCAGGGACAGGACTGGGTACTTCAGGTGCCGGGTTTCAGATGCTTCAGGAGGGACAGGGTTGGAGGCAAAAGAGGTGGTGGAGTGGCACTGTTGATCAGGGACAGTGTCATGGCTGCAGAGAAGGTGGATGACGTGGAGGGAATGTCTACGGAGTCTCTGTGGGTGGAAGTTAGGAACAGCAAAGGGTCGATAACTTTGCTGGGTGTATTCTATAGGCCGCCCAGTAACGACAGGAAAGTTGAGGTGCAGATAGGGAAACAGATCCCAGAAAGATGTAGAAATAACAGAGTTGTCGTGATGGGAGACTTCAATTTCCCAAATTTCGACTGGAATATCCCAAAGGTAAGGGGTTTGGATGGGGAGGAGTTTGTTAGGTGTGTTCAGGAAGGTTTTCTGAAACAGTATGTGGAAAAGCCTACGAGAGGAGAGGCTGTACTTGACCTGGTGCTTGCTAATGAGCCAGGGCAGGTGTCGAATCTCACAGTAGGAGAGCATCTTGGGAATGGAGATCATAATTTTATCTCCTTCACGATAGCAATGGAAAGAGATAGGATCAGGCAGGCTAGGAAGGTGTTTGTCTGGAGTAAGGGGAAATATGAAAACATTAGGCAGATAATTGGACGAATAAACTGGAAGGAGGTGTTCTTGGGGAAAAGTACAGAAAGAAAGTGGCAGATGTTCAAGGAATGTTTGTCTGGGGCTCTGCAAGACAACGTTCCGAGGAGACAAGGAGGTT